>JAWHQI010001604.1:0-66273 GCA_033032865.1 Dactylorhiza incarnata | reverse complement strand
CTTGATGAAGATGTTGAGAGAGCTCCTCCTGTCTGATTTAGTTTGATGACAGCTTTCTGGATGGATCTCCTTCTCTTGATTGCAAATCCTCTGTTCTCTTCTTGCATTTTTAGATCCTGAGCAAATGATCTTGATTGGTGTCTCAGGATATGTATTATCTACAAAGAAGGAGTAGGCAAAAAGAAGATAATATAATATTTTAATCTGCTTCTTCTTTTTACTCTGTTCTTCTTTTTCTCTTCTTCTTCCTTTTCCTGTACAGCAATGTTAATATGTATTCTGTACTATCTTCCTCTTTCTCTGTTAGCTCTTCTATATCATATTCTGCTACTGTTGTTGTTTGATCTTCCTCTGTATATTGAATCTAGAAGCTTTCGGCTAATTTGAATCTTTGCCGACCAGAAAGGAAGGATATAATATTTCTTTCATTTCCCAGATCCTCGAGCAGAACAATTTCCTTATTTAGCTTGCTGTAACGGCTACAGCATTATTGCTTCTGCCAACGGCTAGAACTTTAATGCTTGCACGCTGTAATGTTAATTCAGCAATATATATATAGAAATGATAAATATTGCTTTATAAAAAATCTGACAGCATATTAGAATAAGAAATATAATACTGAAGATATTTCGTCGAGCTGAGGTTCACGTTCGTCGAGCTCATCATTTGATTCGTCTACATGATCATTAAATTCACTGTTCTGAACATCTGCTGAATATTCGTCGAACGCAGAATTGGGTTCGTCGAACGGAAGGATTCGTCGACCGCTGAGACGGGCTGGATCGTCGACCGCTGAATATTGAGTTGTTCGTCGAACGTAGGCTTGAGTTCATCGAACGCAGGATTTCGTCGACCGCTGAGCTGGGGTCTGTTCGTCGACCGCTGAGATTGAGTAAAGGCGTCGTCCGCTGAGCTTGAGTAAAAGCGTCGACCGCTAAGACGGGATCGTCGAGCGCTGAGATAGGTGATCTTCGTCGACCGCTGAGATGGCTGGATTTCGTCGAGCACAGAATGCACGCCATTCGTCGAGCGCAGGGCGCCATTCGTCGAACGCAGATGGTCGTTCGTCGAATGCAGAGAACTTATGTATTTTTAATTCTTCTCTTATTTTCAGCCAATTAAATATATATACTTATATTTCTTAGTATATTATTTATATATATATATTCTTTTCAGCCTATTTTCTTAATGAGATTTACTCTAAGTTATAAGATATGTTATGATATGAACTTAGACACTAAAGGTGGATCCTAACTCAAATCAAAACTAAGGTTCCAACCGTACCAAAGAGGCAAGGGATGATAGAAGATCTCTACTCAGCCAAGAGTATGAGGCCTTCAAGCAGAGTAAGGAGTGCGTTGCTGATGCTTATGAAAGGTTCTTCAAAATAGTAAATGGCCTAAGAAACTAAGCCAAGAATTTACAAACGGTGAACTAAATGACAAGTTCATGTGATCCCTGACGAAAGAATGGGATAGCAAGATCGTTGTCATTAGGGAGTTTGGAAAGCCGCCAAATATTGACCCACAGAATCTGTTTGGGAAGCTATTATCTCATGAGCTGCAGATGAATATCGGCAAAATAGAAGAAGATGGGAATCGGACCTCAAGCAAGGAAAGGACCTTGGCTCTGAAGGCCGAGAGCTCCAGGAAAGCAGAACTGTGTCTCCAATAAGGGCATAAGAAACTAATGAAGAAGAAGAATCAGAAGCCGGCTCCTCCTATTCTGAAATGTTTGATGGGGAGTTCTCTCTAATCTCCCGTCAGTTCAAGAAACTGCTAAGCAAACGAAGGCATATGAAGAACAAGCCCTCTTCCTCTGACTACAGACATTCTCGTCGTGATGGTGATCATCATAGGAAGGGCTCAAGCAGCCATGACATGTATAAGTCTAAACCGAATAAACACGTTTCTTCTGACATTGTTTGTTATTGCTGTAATAAGCCAGGGCACATGATCGCTGATTGCCCTCACAAGAAGAAAGAGGGTGGAAAGAGAGAAGAAAAGAAATCCTCCTATGGGAAAAAGAAAACTGAAAGAAGCTTCGTCGCCAAGAAGTCTAAAACTCTCAGCGACAGTGACTCAGAGAAGTCAAGTGATGAGTAAGAAGCCTACTTCGGGCTCATGGCTATGACTGGCGACGAAGAAGAACCTCCGTACAAAGGGAAGGTAAATGCTCACACCATCTTATCAGAATCTGATTATGCTTCAGTTGAGCAAGAGAACTATTTCTCAGACGAGGATTCAGAACTCGTGACCCAATATACTGAATTGCTCAAAGATTTTGATAAATGTTGAAAGGTCATCAAAACCAAGGCCAAGGAGATCATGTCTCTCAAGGAAGTGGAATCCAATCTGAGAGAAGAAGTTGCATAACTTACATCTAGTAGAGAGGAAATCCAAGTCATGACAGACAAGAGCAAAAGCTAAGATGAGCTCCTTGCCCTGAGAGAGAAAACTATCAAAGAGCTGGAAGAACAGCTAGCTGCTGAGAAAAAGCTAGTCAAAAAGTTCTCCAAACCAAAAACTGTACTTCCAATCATTGATTGATTCTCCGCTAAAGCAAGTGCCAGTGGATTAGGTCATGTGGCTGAATCTAGTAAATCTTCTAAGAGCATCCGTGCTAAGAAGAAAAATAAGAATGCTATGAAAGCTACCGCCGAAGAAAAAGGGAAGGCTCATATGGATCAGACGACATTTAAGAAAGTCATCTTTCCCACAAATGCCTATGACCTGGAGAGCTCCTTTGGTCACTTGACTAGACCAACTAAGGTTGAGCCTGTCAATGACTACAAGGGGTGGACTCGTCACGAAACTTTGGTGCAAGTGTGTTCAAAGCACCTTATGAGGAAATAAATCTGAGAAGTTATGGTCCTTTTGTTCATGGACTTAGTGCAAAGAAGGCACCAACAGTGAAGACTGTTGCTCCTAAGCCAAAGGAGACAGTTATACCATGTGTATGCTGCACGCATGAGGGATCCTCAACAAAAAGTAATGCTCCTGCCAAAATTGTCGTTCAAAAAGTAAATCAGGAGAATACAAAGCGGAGATACAACAGATTTGATTGTTGGTGTTGCGGCGAGATTGGTCACTTTGTCATAGATTGTTGGTTCAATCCGATTTATTTTAAGAGACCACAAGTAAACATTGTAAGGAAGACCACTCGCAATGTTAACGTTCATTGTGGTGCTCAGCTAACAATGGACCAAGGACCCAAATTTGTTTGGGCTCCTAATGCAAAATAATCTGTTTTTGCAGGTATGTCCAAAGGACAATAGAAATCATATCTGGTATTTGGACAGCGGTTGTTCTCGTCACATGACCAGAACAAGAAGCCTATTGCAGAACTACATTCAAGTTGAGAATGGCCCAAAAGTTATTTTTGGCGGATCCGACAGAGGAATAACAAAAGGCTACAGTATTATTACTAATGGTAATGTATCCTTCTCTGATGTGGCTTATGTGGAAGGATTAGAACATAATCTTATAAGCATAAGTCAACTCTGTGATAAAGGATACATAGTTGATTTTTGTAAAGATAAGTGTTTGATAAAGTCGGCAGAAATTCTGAAACGGTTTTATCAGGCACTCGCTGTAGAAATATTTTCTGTTTGAATTTTCTCTGTTTATCCTCCTCTACACTAGTGTGTTTTTTAGCAAAAGATAGTGCATCTCTTGTTGACCAATGGCACAATAGATTAGCACATATTAATCTCAAAACTATACATAAATTATTTTCTACAAACTTAGTATGTGATGCGCCGAATGTTAAGTGCATTAAAGATAGACCTTGTCATGCATGTGTAAAAGGCAAGCAAACAAGAGCTAACTTTAAGAGGATTATTGGCAAAGACTCTACCAGGTGCTTACACCTGCTCCATATGGACTTATTTGGTCCTTTACAAAATAGAAGTTTAGGAGGTAAGTCATACACATTGGTTATTGTAGATGATTACTAATGTTTTGCATGGGTATTCTTTCTTAAACACAAGTCAGAGACCTTTGATATTTTCACTAAGTTTGTCGAGCAAAACCAGAATGAATTAGATTGTTCGGTGGTCAAAATCAGAAGTGACAATGGAACAGAATTTGAATCTGGGGCCATGATAGACTTCTGTGAAAGCCTTGGTATCTTTCATGAGTTTTCCTCTCCTCAAACTCCACAACAAAATGGGATAGCTGAGAGAAGGAATAGAACACTCATTGAGGCTTGCAGAACAATGTTGCGTGATTCTTCACTTCCGGAATACTTCTGGGCTGAAGCCGTCAACACTGCTTGCCACGTGCAAAATAGATCACTCATAAATAAAAACCATGAAAAGACTTCATATGAACTACTAAAAGGCAAGAGACCAACCATCTCTTATTTTAGAATCTTTGGCAGTAAATGCTTTGTTCTTAATAATGGGAAGCATTACAAAACCAAGTTTAGTGAAAAGAATTTTGAAGGTATTTTCGTAGGCTATAGTATCCATAGCAGAGCTTATAGAGTTTTTAATAAAAAAAACCTGGTTGTAGAAGAATCCATTAATATTGTATTTGATGAGACGAGCATGCTACATAGCAGCTCTTCTAGTGCTTCTGTTGAAGATGCAGGTTCAAAGTTGCAAGACTTAAACTTGGATGAGCCAGTTAAAGAGAATGCTCAAACCTTCATCAAGATCTCTCCCCCTGCCTCAATAGAAGAAGAAGATCACCAAGATGAAGAGTCAATTCAAGTGGAGGAAGACAATCCAGTAGTAGAAGAAGTTCATGGCATCCCAATTGATGCAAGGAATCTAGAGTTCAGATAAATGAGGGATCATCCAGTTGCTCAGATCATAGGAGATCCCCATGAAGGCATAAGAACAAGAAGAGGTACAACTAACGAAAATATGCATTTGAGTTTCCTCTCGCAGGTTGAACCAAAGAAGTTCCAAGAAGCAAATTGAAGACCCCCATTGGATAATTTCAATGGAAGAAGAACTAAATTAATTCAAGCGGTGCAAAGTGTGGACTCTTGTTCCAAAACCCAAGGATAAGAATATAATTGGAACAAAGTGGGTCTACAGAAACAAACTAGATGAAGACAGAACAATAATCAAGAACAAAGCCAGACTTGTAGCTAAAGGATACAGACAGGAAGAAGGGATCGACTTCGATCAGACTTATGCTCCTGTAGCAAGGCTCGAAGCGATCAGGTTGTTCCTTGCTTATGTTGCATTCAAGGGATTTACCGTATACCAAATGGACGTCAAGTCAGCGTTTCTCAACGGTAATATAAAAGAAGAAGTATACGTGGAACAACCCCCAGGTTTTGTTGATCCTGAACATCCTGATTATGTTTATTTACTGCAAAAAACTTTATATTGTTTGAAACAAGCTCCTCGAGCTTGGTATGAGACGCTAACTTTCTTCTTGAGAACAAATTCACAAGAGGAAAGATAGATAAGATATTATTTCTTATGGAAGTTAAAGGCAAGATTTTGCTAGTGCAAATCTATGTCGACGATATTATTTTTGGCTCTACGGACGACAACCTTTGCAAGAAGTTTTCCAAAGTTATGCAAGGGAAGTTTGAAATGAGCAGTATGGGTGAGCTGAAATATTTCTTATGACTTCAGGTGAAGCAATCTGAAGATGGAATCTTCATCTCTCTGACGAAATTCACCAAGGAGTTGGTAAAGAAATTTGGAATGGAGAGTGCATCCTCTATGAGGACTCCAATGAGTTCAGCTACGTCTCTGGATAAGGATGAGAAAGAGAAACCTTTTGATGAAACCAAGGACAGAAGCATAATTGGCTCTCTGCTCTACCTCACTGCTAGTAGGCCCGACATAATGTTCTCTACATGTGTATGTGCTAGATATCAGGTGAACTCTAAGGAATCTCACTGTACCGTGCCGGTGCAAAGAGGATTCTGAGATACCTTAAGGGTACACCAAATCTGGTCTTATGGAACCAAAGTAGTAATGATAGCGAACTAATTGGTTTTTCAGATGCATACTTTGCAGGTAGCAAGGACGATAGGAAAAGCACTTCCGGGACTTGCCAATTCCTTGGAAGGAGGCTTATTTCTTGGAGTAGCAAGAAGCAGAATTGTGTTGC
This sequence comes from Dactylorhiza incarnata, assembly GCA_033032865.1. Lineage (NCBI taxonomy): Eukaryota > Viridiplantae > Streptophyta > Magnoliopsida > Asparagales > Orchidaceae > Dactylorhiza > Dactylorhiza incarnata. The sequence goes on along the minus strand of JAWHQI010001604.1, from coordinate 60,187 downwards.
AATCTCAACCGCCAATTCAGAATACATTTATGTAGGCAGTTATTGCGCACAAATTCTCTGGATAAGGAATCAACTTGAAGATTATAACATGAAGTTCAAGGAAATCCCCATGTTTTGCGACTCCTCCAGAGCTATAGCAATTGCAAATAATCCAGTCTCTCACAGCCAGACAAAGCATATTGAATTGAGATATCACTTCATCCGGGAGCATGTGGAGAATGGGGACAACAATCTAAGTTATGTCCCTACGGATAAGCAAGTTGCGGATATTTTCACGAAGCCGCTGGATGAGACCAAGTTCTCTTTCTTTAAGACAGAACCTGGAATGCTCAACATGGAGCCCTAGTCAAGTTATAAATGAAGCAAGGAAGACCTTCAACTCTTCAAACCCTCAAGGAAGCAAAGATCAGGATTTTCAAGAAAAAGTTAAGTCATATATGGGATTTCTTGAGAAACATCTTATACTTCTCGAGAAATGTTTATACATCTCGAGAAATGGACTTATCAAGGGAATTCTGACACTTTTCGAAAAATGAACTATATTTCTCGAGAAGCAATACTAATATCGAGAAATGACCTTTTATATCTCGAGAAATGGGTCAATCCCTCGAGAAATTATCTTAAAGGAACTCTTCAACAAACTTCTCAAGAACTATTTCACCTATCGAGAAATATCTTTAATTTCTCGAGATATACTTATACCTCTCGAAAACTATTATTTAAATTTTCCGACTTATCTACTGTTCATTCTCTGGAATACGAAGAGTCAAGTACGTCGTTTGACACTTAAATATTTATTTTATTACCTTTAAACTGTCAAATCAAAAATAAAATATATAAGATATCTCGAATGAACTTGATCTTTCACACAACCCTTTTCTAAGAAACCCTAGCACTTCTCATGACATTCCCGCCGTATAGTCCTCTCGCGATTTCTCTCGACAGTTTAGACGATTCTTCTTCTCGATTCAATGGCGCCTATTCCAAGACTAGAGATTGGTGTCGGTAGTGAGCTCGTGTTCTTAGGTCTTAGCTCTATCTAAAATGATTTTCCTAATCTTTTCAATCTCTTAGATGCAGCTGGTATATCATTTCTTATGGAGCATCCTTGCCGAATCCTATTCAAAGAGGTAGAAGAATTCTACTTGAATGTCAAGGTACTTAAGAATGGCAAATTGTTGAAATCTACTGTGAATAACCAAAAGATAAAGATTTCCCCTAAGTCAATCTCCAAATATCTGCAACTGCCCCTAGTCGAATCTGAAGATGATCTAGAAGATGAAGATTGGAAAAGAACATTATCTTTCTGTGGATTGGACAAAGCTACAAAGTCAATTCGTAGAATTCAGATGAATGATGTAGGAAAACTAAATCATTGCCAAGGTATTACTGTGCAAGACTGGCAGTATGGGTTATGTTGCTGAAGATGTCTTCTGCCTCATGGCATCTGTTGTCTGCGGGAGGAATTGTGATTGGGCTTCAATTCTCTTTGTGAAAATTAAAGAAAGTCTCCTTGCTCCTAACTATGCAAGAGTTCTATCCCTTTACTTGAACCAGGTATATCCTGAAGTGTTTGACATGTCCAAGGGTGCAGTTATTCATCACCTCAAAAAGTTAGATGTCTCCACTGTTCAAAGATGGGACATCAGGATTCAAAAGCCAGTGAATGCTGGTGCAAAACCCCAGGGGGAGACAGATCCTTCTGTAGCTGGTGGCAATCAACATGTTTCTCCAGCTCCCCTCCCTGCTTCTCAGCATGCAGATGATTCCACCCTTCTACCCCAAAACACAGTTCCAACCTTAACTGCTCCAGAAGTTTCTGCTAGAAATCACATTCCATCCACTATAACTGCAGATTCAGTCAACACTACTCCTCCAGTTCAAGATTCTGAAAATATAGGTGCTGATACAGACAATACTCCTCCTCCAGAAAGTGTTCCTGAAGTAGTGATGGCAGATACAATTTCTAATGCAGAAAAATATGATCTTGCAGAAAAATGCCCAAATGTCCATATGGCAGGATCAGGGGCTGATCTTGATTTTGTTTATAGTGATGACTCAGTGCATGGGCACTCTCCTCCCCCAGCTGATATTGAGGGGGAGAAGGAGTTTGGTGGTTCTAAACAGAATGATGAACATCTAGTGTCCTCTATTGAGAAAGACAAGGATGCTCAATCTGAGCATGATAGTGATGGTGAGGATGTGGTTCCATCCTCAGTTCAAAAGAAGGTGAGTTCTGTTGTTTTTGAAGACATTCCTGATTGGAGGATTGCTTTTCTACCTCCTCCACATCCTTCTCTTCCAGAGTATGTTGAAGACACTCTTCTAGGCAAGATTGAAATAATTTTGAACAGGCAAAGGGAAAAGTTTGAAAGTTCTATAAAAGAAATTAATACAAGGATCTTTGTTGTTGAAAAAGAAATGAGCAGAGGCCTTGCTGAAATCCAAGCAAAAATTGATACACTTAAGAAAATTGTAAATCAAGGAAGCAAAGGAATAGATCACTCAATCAAAAGTATGGGAAAAGTCTTGGAAGAAACAATTCAAGTAAGAAAGATTGAGGACTCAATAGAATCAAAAGCAGTGGCAAACACTTTTCAGATCATAGATGAAGTTGGCAAATTCAAGGAATCAGTCATCCAAACCCTATCTATAGAAGTCAGAAAGGGGGAGGATAGGATGGAAGAGATGATGAATTTCCAGTTGTCTGAGCTTCAAAGAGTACGGGCTTCTCAGCTTGAACAGTTGAATGCTAGTGTTTAAAGACAGATTGCAGAAGTTAATGCTTACCCTTCTACTACAGTAGTGTGGCTGCATAATGAAATATTCCATGAACTAGCAATTCATCCTCAACCTCCTCAGTTTGATCCTAGACCTCAGTTCTCTCTAAGACCTAAAGTACACTCTGATCATGCTCCTCCAGTACACTACTCTCAGGTTTGACCAGCAGATCAATCTGAAGTACAATCTAAAATGCCATGATCAAGGAAAAGAAGGTATGGAGAAGGCCCATCTGCAAGCAAGTCAATTCCAGGGAAAGGCTCAGAAGGCACTAGTAAGGCAAGTGCAGGAGAAGTTGTTGAGACATGGAGTCCTGATTCCAGGATTATCATATTAGATACTCCCAGGTTAGTAAATGAAGGTGGCATGAAGGTCCAAGATTATTACAGTCATGAAGAATGGCAGAAATATGAGATGAGTATGAAAAAAAGAAGAATCCATTTCAGAACCCATGGATGGGAAAATCCTGAAGGTCCACCTCCACCTCCAAAGTATCATCCCAGGCCTTTTGCTTATTTCAAAAGACAGGAAAAGAAGAAGAAGAGCAGCCATTGAAGGAAGGGAATCTGAGACCTGTCAAATCTTTTGATTAGTTGGATTGTGTGAACTCAATTTCATTTTAGACAATCTTAACTATATATATAATCCTTGATTTTGATGGTCTTTACTGCTTATTTTTTTTCTTCTGTGATGTGCTTTTTATGTCTTATCTTGATGCAATTCATCTTAGTATATAGGGTTCTGACTTCAACAAATAGAGGGAGATCGTTAGGTATTTTATCCACAATAGCTTTCATTTGTAAGAAGTCGCCCTTGAACCAAGTTGAATTGCTGGTGTATTTAATGTTGTCTTTTAGCTATGTTCTTGCAGGTTATAATTGCCAAGTGTAGACCAATGCCAGATCACAATGGATCATTAAACACAGTCTCATGCAATGTAATCCCTCATTGTGTGGGACATGGTGTTGACTCATCTGTGATCTCTCTATTGGGATACACTTCATTTTCAAGACCCTTGCAGCTTGGGAGTTGGAAAAGTTGCTGGTGTCCAAGAGAAAGAAAGAAGGAAAAAGGTTCAAATTTTTCTAAGTGCATTTCTTGAGAATTGAATGTCATCTCTCAAGAAAACCAAGTTATGTCTCGTGAAGTCTTTTCCATTACTCGAGAAATCCTTCTAACTTCAAATCTATTGTTTCTAGTGTTTTTCTCGACAAGTCTCTTGGTCTCTCAAGAAATAAAGTGTTGTTTATTGGGATGTCTACTTGATCACCTAGAGGGGGGTGAATAGGTTTTTCAAATTATGTTATCCCCTCTTTAGGTGTTCTTTGTTTCTGATTAATAGATGTATGAAATAGAAAGCGCAACACAGAAAACACACTACGATCTATAGAGGTTCCTCAAGACCGGGTGTCTTGAGTAGTCCTCTCTCCCTCCGCGCCTACCCAGCAGTGTGCTAGGCTCGGCAAACGCCGCCAAAAACTTCAGGCCCTCAAGCCTTACAACACGGACCCGCAAGTCCCAACAGCCTAGGCCCGCAAGCCCCTACTGCCCCCGAGGCTGCAAGCTCGATAGATCGCACCCGCAAGCGCACTGCCCTGGCCCTCAAGCCTCAAAGCTCTCCAGCCCTCAAGCTAGACAAAGTCGGACCCGCAAGTCCACTGCCCTGGCCCTCAAGCCTCACAGCTCTCTAGCCCTCAAGCTAGACAAAGTCGGACCCGCAAGTCCACTGCCCTGGCCCTCAAGCCTCACATCTCTCCAGCCCTAGAGCTAGACAAATTGGCCCGTAAGCCTTACGAGAAAATATAGTAAAGTAAATTGTCTCTTCTGCCTGATGTTGATCGACAACTTAGCCTGATGGAGATCGACTTCTTTAGGTTGAAGAAGATGCTTCTTGATTTGGAGTTTCAGCACTGGATCTTCTTCAACCTTCACTTCCTTTGCCTGGTGTTGATCGGCTACCTTTCATTCGATGAAGATGACTGATTCTTCAGAGAGCACTTGAGTCTTGCTCTCTACTTTTTCTTCTTCTTCTCCGCCGAGAAAGATTGTTCAAGTGTAGCGGCGGGATACTTTTTCGCTCTTGTGTTTTTTATATTTCCTAGGGCACCCTTCGTTCCTTTTTATAGAATAGAGAACACTGCTCAACGGTCACAATCAATGTCCTTTTCTGTCAGATGCCCAATTTAAAAGAGCACGCGCTCATAGCTCTATTCCTTAGGTGCACACATTGATTGGACAATCAGGCGGTGGTATTAAATGCTTACAGCACGCTGCGATGTTTGAATTCTGTCTCGACGATATATCCATCTTCATGCTAATACAGGCAGCATCTTTGAGATATGGATAATATCTCGACGACAGGACTTTGTTGATGCCTTGAGCTTTAGTAGACTTTCAAGTCTTCTTACTTCTGCTACTGATGGTGGTATCTCGGCGATACAAGATATCCTGGCGATTCTGCATATACGATGATAAGCTCCCTCTGACTGATCGTTGAGATCCTCTTTCTTGCAATATGTCATCATAATCATGTTGTTTACTCGACGACATGCCTTCTTCATGACGATGTCCTGTGTCTTCTCTGTGTTCGACGAACAGCATTCTGTGATCGACGAACTTGCCATCCTTCGTTCGACGATCGGCATTCTTCGTTCGACGATCACGCCATGTCTCAGTGGTCAACAAATACTTTGCTTCTCAGCAGCTGCTGCTCTGCCCGTCATTACGACGACAAGCACGCATTATCGACGATATCTCCTATGCTTCTCGATGATATAGTACTTAGTTAAGTAACTAAGGTACATGACTTATTGTCGATTCCTGCAAGTATAAACTAAGTGGAAAATTAAATACAAAGTGAAGTATTCTTGACTTGTTGACTTCTTCAAATCAGGAATCATGTGAGCAGGATTCCCAACAATCTCCCCCTATTTGAAGAAGTCAGAATCTCAATTCAAAGACTACTTTCACTTGACAGTAATTATTATAATCTTGCATAGAAAGCTCTGTATTTAAGGGTTTACTTATCTTTGCTGACCATATGAGTACATCAATCTTGTGGCTCCCCCAAGATTCGATGCCTCTTCTTTTGTGGCTCTCCCTTCTTCTTGACATCTTTGCTCCCCTATCTTTGAGGTCTTCTTGAGCATCTTAGTCTTGAGCATATTGATTTCATTCTCCCCATTTCTGACTTCTTTCCTCCACTTGAGATTTTCTTGAGTGAGTGACTCCCCCTTGATGTGATAATGCCCCTTGGATTGACATGGGGTTAGGATTTCTTTAGTCCAGAGTTGACCCTGGATCACTTTTGGTCCATTAGCCTTGTGTGCTGTTGATTGGCTAAGTGGACTTCCTTGCAAAACGGATTTAAAATCCCTTAGGAACCCAAGATAACTTGGGTCCTAGGTTCTTGTTAGACCAATAAAAAATTCTTATACTTACCTCAGCCGCTCCAGAAGGTCTCTTCTTTGCACCAGGCACACTAGGGTTGTGCTAACAGTCAATGGCAAAGTGTCCCACTTTGCCACAACACCAACACTCATGGATGTTGTACCTTCTTTTCTGAACAATTTTTGAAGTCTGTTCAGTGGAGAAGGCAGCAGCATTCTTCCTATCACTCTCAGCCAAGAGCTGACAAGCTGCTCCAGTATCACTGTTTCTTCTTGACTTTATCTGTTTGTCAGCAACAGATGTCAGCTTAGTGGCTGACAGGGTGTTGATGGCATCAGATATGTTCAAGTGAGAATTGATCATACTGGGGCTACTGGTCTACTTCTTATCTGGAAGAGATTGAGAAAATGTCACACCTTTATCCTTGAGAGTGGGGGCTGGGACACCAAATACAAATGGTCCATGATGGGCCATTTGAATTTCCTCATGGGGAGCCTTTAATGCACTCATCCTCATGCCCTTTCTCATTCCATAGTCAGAAGCATTTTCATGACTAGTGGAGCTTCCATTCATCCAGTGACCATGGACACTGTCCTAATCATACCTATTTGAGGGAAGCACTACCTTCTGAAAGGTGGTGTGAGGCTTTGCTTTAGTTTTGCCCCTTTTTTTCCATTCCCATCATCTGTTGCCCCTTCATTGTAACCTAATCCCCTCCTATTTTTATAGGATGAGAAGGTGTCAATGATGGGCAGTACAGTTTTGGGCTTAGAGAATTGAGCCACTAAACATCTTTCCTTAAGAAGGTCATTCTTAAGTTTCTTGATAAGCTCTTCCCATCGGCTTCTTTCATCATAAAGCTTGTCTATGATTTTGTTGAGCTCATTTGGATCGGCGTACTTGTTGTAGGACATTCCCAGTTTCCTATCCGATTCAACCTTAAAAGATCTAAGAGATTCTAGCTCCCTAGCTTGTTTCTTAACAAGCCTTTTGCTCTTTCTCAGAGCCTCCAAGAGATCACCAAACTGTTCTAATAGATCAGTATGATTCTTATTGTTGCAGGATAAGCAGTCTTCTGCATCATCTTCAGATGATGAACAATCACCTGATGCACTCTTGGTTTTCTTAAATGAGAATGAAGCAGGTAGTAAAGGTGTGTGAGTGGTGCATACCTGATCATGATGCGATTCATCATGATTTTCTTCATCTGATAGAGCCATCAACCCATGAACCTCTTCATCCTCAGAATCACAATTTGTAGGAGACAGGGGTGCTCTTATCCTTTCTCCTGCTCCAGAGCATTCATCATCTTCTGATTCACTATCTGAAGTAGTCAGCGGTGCTCTGATGCATGCCTCTTCATGAGAGGTCTCTTCTTCAAAATCTTCCTCTGACCATTTCATGAGAACTTCTAAGAAGTCCCACATGTCCTTTGCTGTTGTGCAATGACTCAGCTTCTGATGTGTTACCAGATCTACTGCACCAGCTAGAATGCTTCTTGCTTTTTTATCCAAGCTGGCAAGAAGAGTTTCATCTTTTATCATTGTCATGGGGGGGGGGGGACCTTCTTGAACAATCAAAAACATTCTTGGATCCATCGCCTCCATGAATATTCTTGCTCTTACTTTCCAAATGGCAAAGTTCTCCCTGGAGCAGATAGCTATTCTTGACTCCATACTAATGATGCCTAGACACCCGCTGGCAGATATGTTCAAGCTGTTAAGCTTTTCTTTGAACAACCTCGCTCTGATACCACTTGTTGTTTATTGGGGTGTCTACTTGATCACCTAGAGGGGGGTGAATAGGTTTTTCAAATTATGTTATCCCCTCTTTAGGTGTTCTTTGTTTCTGATTAGTAGATGTATGAAATAGAAAGCGCAACACAGAAAAACACACTACGATCTATAGAGGTTCCTCAAGACCGGGTGTCTTGAGTAGTCCTCTCTCCCTCTGCGCCTACCCAGCAGTGTGCTAGGCTCGGCAAACGTCGCCAAAAACTTCAGGCCCTCAAGCCTTACAACACGGACCCGCAAGTCCCAACAACCTAGGCCCGCAAGCCCCTACTGCCCCCGAGCCCGCAAGCTTGACAAATCGCACCCGCAAGCGCACTGCCCTGGCCCTCAAGCCTCACAGCTCTCCAGCCCTCAAGCTATACAAAGTCGGACCCGCAAGTCCACTGCCCTGGCCCTCAAGCCTCACAGCTCTCCAGCCCTCAAGCTAGACAAAGTCGGACCCGCGAATCCACTGCCCTGGCCCTCAAGCCCCAAAGCTCTCCAGCCCTCAAGCTGCACAAATTGGCCCGCAAGCCTTATGAGAAAATACAGTAAAGTAAACTATCTCTTCTGCCTGATGTTGATCGGCAACTTAGCCTGATGGAGATCGGCTTCTTTAGGTTGAAGAAGATGCTTCTTGATTCGGAGTTTCAGCACTGGATCTTCTTCACCTTCACTTCCTTTGCCTAGTGTTGATCGGCTACCTTTCAGTCGATGAAGATGACTGATTCTTCAGAGAGCACTTGAGTCTTGCTCTCTACTTTTTCTTATTCTTCTCGAATGAGAAAGATTGTTCAAGTGTACCGGCGGGATACTTTTTCGCTCTTGTGTTTTTGAGATTTCCTAGGGCACCCTTCGTTCCTTTTTATAGAACAGAGAACACTGCTCAACGGTCACAATCAATGTCCTTTTCTGTCAGACGCCCAATTTAAAAGAGCACGCGCTCATAGTTCTATTCCTTAGGTGCACGCGTTGATTGGACAAACAAGCGGCGGTATTAAATGCTGACAGCGCGCTGCGACGTTTGAATTCTGTCTCGACGATATATCCATCTTCATGCTGATACAGGCAGCATCTTTGAGATATGGATAATATCTCGACGACAGGACTTTGTTGATGCCTTGAGCTTTAGTAGACTTTCAAGTCTTCTTACTTCTGCTACTGATGGTGGTATCTCGACGATACAAGATATCCTGGCGATTCTGCACATACGACGATAAGCTCTCTCTGACTGTATCGTTGAGATCCTCTTTATTGCAATATGTCGTCGTAATCATGTTGTTTACTCGACGACATGACTTCTTCATGACGATGTCCTGTGTCTTCTCTGTGTTCGACGAACAGCATTCTGCGATCGACGAACTTGCCATCCTTCGTTCGACGATCGCCATTCTTCGTTCGACGATCACGCCATGTCTCAGCGGTCGACGAATACTTTGCTTCTCAGCGGCTGCTGCTCTGCCCTTCATTACGACGACAAGCACGCATTGTCGACGATATATCATATGCTTCTCGATGATATAGTACTTAGTTAAGTAACTAAGGTACATGACTTATTGTCGATTCCTGCAAGTATGAACTAAGTGGAAAATTAAATACAAAGTGAAGTATTCTTGACTTGTTGACTTCTTCAAATCAGGAATCATGTGAGCAGGATTCCCAACATCAAGTCTATTTCTCGAGAAGTCATTTTTGTTCTCGAGAAGTCTTCTCATTTGTTCAGTGAAGTGTTTTCTAAGCTGTTTCTCGAGAAGTCAAGTGTTCTCTCGAGAAATCAAAGTTATTTCTCGAGAAATCATATTGTTCTCGAGAAGTTTTCTTCAAGTCTTTCTGAAAGTTTTTCCAAGCCATTTCTCAAAATGTTGCGGCCATCTCTCGAGAAATTATTTCATTTCAAGAAATCCTTGTTGTCCCGGGAAAGAAGTTCTCTTCCTGTCCTGCTTTGAAATTTGTGTTCTGACGGTTCTGCTATTATTCTCTGATGGAGTCGATGGCACGTATGTCATGTTTTAAGGTTAATTTTACCTTAATTCAAGGACTCTTAGCCATTATGATTGTCTACTATATAAGGCTTCTATCGACTCTTATTTCTTTATTGATTCTCGTGAAAACCTAATTCCATATTCAATCAAAAATCGAGAAAGAGCCGTCGCCGCCGCCATCGTTGAAGATCGTTCTCTCTCTCATTTAGGCGATCATTTTGGAAGAAAAGATTCGACAGATCATTGCTCATATCATCTACTGATGGTTATTGGATCTTGTCGAATCCTAGAAGGTCAGATATGAAATTTCATCCTCTCCTCATCTTCTTCAAGCCAAAGTTCTCCAAGTATCAAGAAGACAAAAGATTACAGTATTTTAGATTTGAACTCATTTTGTTGATTCATTTGTTGTACAGAACCTATATTGTTTGTAGGATATTTTATCTCTGAGTTGTAGGAGGGTTATCTCCGAGTTTGTAGGAGCGTTGTCTCCGAGTTTGTAGGAGAATTTGTCTCCGAGTTGTAGGAGTGGTGACTCCGAGATTATAGGATCATTCTTGATCCGAGATATTGTGAAGTAGTCAAGGCATGTTGTGGTGCTAGATTGGCAAGGCGGAAAGTGGAGTACCCAAGATCGGGGAACCACTATAAAATTCCTTGTGTCATCTGTGATTGTGATTTATTTTCTGTGTTCTCTTTTTATCAAGTTTTTAATCCGCAAAAGATGTAGTTATCACCTATTCACCCCCCCCCCCTCTAGGTGATTTAGGTAGGCAACTAGATACTTCAAGGACAACAAATGGTATATCAAACAAGCAGGTGACAATGGAGTTAACTATCATGAGTATAGATCAAAAGAATCTATTCTAGCAGTTCTACTATACAGACTATATAAAGAGTGCAAAAGACAAGAAAAACTATAGTAGTAGTAACAAAGAGCAACGAGCAGTTGAAATGTATACTAGAGCAAGTAAAGTAACAACTAGAGCAGCTATGAAAATAACCTTAACTTATATGCGTACACACAAAGCACATAAGCTAATGGATCTGACACCAAGGTAAACTCCTCATATAAAAGAGCCCATACTAATTTATACGATGAGGTCTCTGTCTTATGAAAGGATGTTATGCTATGATGTGTAATGCAATGATGCAACTCACCCACCCGACTCTGTACGTACAGACCTTTTGTAGTTCTCTCTGTTAGAGTGTGTCAACATAGGTATCTAGTAGAGGCAAACAAGGCAGGGGACCGGGCTATCCACTTCTACGCTTATGCCACGCATCTCTCAGTCTAGACCTTATGTATTCCCCTAAGAACACAGAGGGTATCCGCATACTATCTGGTAAGCCCCACCTCTATCCCATTTTTCAAGTCACACCCCATTGAGGCAAATAGGGGCAGTGGATCAGATCCTCCACTCCTAGGCCAGTATGACACCTCCCAACCTATACCTTACGTACGCCCCTAAGAACACATAGGGTATCCACGTACTACTTGATACAACAATGCCTCTAAATGAAATACCAAGCTCTTGGCTCGAAGGACTCGACCAGTCCATTCTTATACTATCGTGTCTACCGCTCGCAGGACTAACCCAGTCCTTCCTTACAACACCGAGCAAACCGCTCGCAGGACTAACCAGTCCTTCCGTATAACACCGAGCCTACTGCTCGCAGGACTATCCAGTCCTTCCTTATAACACCAAGCCTACAGCTCGCAGGACTATCCCAGTCCTTCCTTGTAACACCGAGCCTACCGCTCGCAGGACTATCTAGTCCTTCCTTATACCATTCCGTCCCAAAATTTGGGATGAGGTTTATAATATCATAATCTCCTACTTACTACTCGTGTCTACCGTTTAGTTATGCTTAGAGGTTTTAGGGTGAATCCTGTACTTCCCGTGACTACCCGGTGAAGGGCTCGCAGCGATACTAGGGAATGTGATGGTGGCTGAAGCCCATATCCCCCTTTCCATGATATTTATCTCTTATTAGTGGCTACCCATTCTTATATGCCCCTTTGCTCTCTGATTGCTCTAAAATCCCTAGGGTGGATTACCATTTGACTCGGGCAGACGAGCGTCGGTGTTCAATTGAACACCGAAACCCTGCCTCTCCTAGTGTCCGGCTATTTCTTTGTGTTATATCTCAATCACAACTGATCCTCTTGATAGATCACTCCTCACCGCTCCCAATAGGTCATTGTAAATCCGTGAACTGATAATTTTACTAAACACACCCCAGTCTTTACTTCCGAAGACTGCCCTTGGGTGATTAACCTTCCATCCTAACTGGGCATATGCAATTCTCTGAGAGATAATAACTCTAGGGGTGGTGACCATAAGGGAGGGGTCTAAATCTAAGTTTTCAATCTTTACTATTCGCAGACCAGCGACCTTAAATTGAATCCTCATGTCCTAAAGGTGTGACTATATGAATCCTAATTCAAGATGTGTCAATCCTAGTTCCATATGTTCATAAGGATATTATAAGCTTATGTTCTGACTCTCAGAGCTTCTAGTGTCACTAATTCATGGTATGATTATTCTAGATTGAAATCCCAAGTCTACATTGTGAACAAAGTAGCATAAATAGGTAATCATAAATTCTAGGAAAATTTCTAGAGGTTCACAATGTTATAAGAAACTTATGTTTAGACTCCTAGAATTTTCCAGTGTCAATAATCCAAGTTATGAATATTCTAAAGTTATAAGCTCAATTGCTACTTGTGAAGGGTAGCATGTCATATAATCAAAGATTAATTCTATTAAAATTCTCATAGCTTCCTACTGCTATGAAAAGTCTATGTATAAATTCTAAAGCAATCCATCAAGTATATTTCCTATTATGAATTTCTCAAGTTATAAACTCAATTCCTACTTTGTGAAGGAAGCATGTCATATAATCAGATATTAATTATAACAAAATTCTCAGAGCTTCCTACTGATATGAAAAGTTTATGTATGAAATTCTATAGCAATCCAGCAAGTATATTCCTGTTATGAATTTCTCAAGTTATAAATTAAATTCCTACCTTGTGAAGGAAGCATGTCATATAATCAGATATTAATTCTAATAAAATTCTCAAAGTTGTCTACTGATATGAAAAGTCTATATATGAAATTCTAAAGCAATCTAGCAAGTATATTTCCTGTTATGAATTTCTCAAGTTATAAACTCAATTCTTACTTTGTGAAGGGAGCATGTCATATAATCAGATATTAATTCTAATAAAATTCTCAGAGCTTCCTACCGATATGAAAAGTCTATGTATGAAATTTCATAACATTTCAGTGAGCTTTGACCCTATAATTACTCACTTGGGGTCTTGTGACCAATTCATGTGAAGTCAACTTTCCTGGGGAAACTAACCCAAAGGTTGATGATTTTAACTATAGAGTATAGTGTTATGATCTTATGTGCATGGTTTAAATTTCATGAAAGTTGATCAAGGGAAAAACTCTCATGTATACCTAGTGTTACATGGTCATGCTATAAGCACATCTATTTCCTTACACTTGCATGTAAAATGAACTAACTTGCAGAGGTCCAATTGACCAAAATTTTAACTAGAGGCTATCATATGCATGACCAACCTCCCAAAGGAATTGGGAGTGATTTGAGCCAAAATCACCCATATTATACGTCATATGTGATTTATTAAATTTCTACTAAAACCTTAGAAAAATGAGCCCCAAAAATCCTGATTTTTGGGCTCAAAGTATATCTAGGGTACATTCACACATGGTTAAATTTCCAGCATCATATCAATTACTAAATAGAAGTTATTCACATTTTAAGGTCTATCCTTAACTTAGGACCAGCCTTACTAAATCGGCCATACAGAGAGTCGCAGGGATCCAAATGGTGCGATCTCACTTCCTACAGATTGTAGACACAAAGGCCTACAAAAGTTGTCTCTTCCTACTTTTAATTTTAGGGCCTCAAAATTAGTGTACAAAATATCTATTTCACTAGGGGCAGGAATCAACATTTAGTGTGACCAATAAACAAGGTTTCCTATGACTCATTTAACCATGGATGCATTCATATGCAAGAACCCAATGTTGGATCGATAGGCGCCCTTAGAGCGAGGGGTGAATAAGGGAATAAAATTCTTTTTGTAATATTAAGCAATTTACTAAATTGTTTTAAATTTAACTAGAGAGCAAATAACAATTTAGCAAAAAGTAATTTGCAATAATAAAATTTACGCCAAATGAGAGAAATCAAGTAAACACAAATAGAGACATGATTGTATTATATAAATAAGTGTGTACATAAATTTGATTTCAATATCGTTAGAAATCGGAGGCGTACAAATGTTAATAATTTTTCCTTTTCTATATCGACTTGTATCCCCACAAACCGGCTGGCTTTAGCCAATCCTTCCCTGGATATGTTCTCAAGCCGCTCTAGCCAATCCTTCCCCGAATATGACCTCGAGCACCCCTAGATCTAATCTCCTAGACTTAGTCGCTAACTCACGCAGCGAATTACCCCCTAAGCCGCGCAAGGACCTAGTCGCCAACACAAGGCGATTTTACTACAAAAATTACAATAATGAAATAAAGTAAATAACAAGAACTCCCTCTATGAGATTTCTAAAGTTGAGGATGAAGGATCATTGTAGCATAAGCGAAGTTGAAGCGATCGTTCTTCGGATGCAATGTGGGGGCTTCCTTCTCCATAAATCTTCTTTGGCTTTGAGTGGGAGATGAACTTTCGACAAAGTAACAGCTCTGGAATTTTGGCACAAGTAATCTCTCTGGAAGCTCTACCCAAAACTAGAGAGAAGACGTCAATTTATTGAACTTGTCACTAGTGCCTGCGGTAGCTCCTAGTGCCTGCGGTAGCGTTCGTGTGGGGTCGGTTACGAAATCGTCGGCGGCATGGTGTTGCGGCACAAACTTGAGCTATTACCAGGCGGTAGCGCTAGCGCTGGCGGTAGCGCTAACGCCTGTGGTAACCCCTAGCGCTGGCGGCAGTGCTTAAATTTAGTTTGTTGGTTCCAAGCTGCTTTTCTACCTATGGAGTATTGCACCTATAGTTCTTGCACACTATAAACACACGACCAGCAAGATCAAATACAATTTGGGATTTGTTATTCTCAAACAAAGGGATATGACACACATGTCCAACAATCTCCCCCATTTGATAATAACAAATCCTCTTAACAAGAAATCAACAAAGGTGTTTATGGTATATGATAAGCAAGATAAAAGTGCAACAATAGTATATGATAAGCATGAGAATAGTGCATACTCCCCCTATCGTAATGCTCCCCCTACATAAATGCAATTTATGTTTTACTCCCCCTAAATTACAAGAATTAGTCTCCCCTTAATCTTCTAAATTTCTCCTCTAGATTTCTTCAATTAATCTCCCCCTTTTGGTATTATCAAAAGAAGGTAGAGTGAGGGTAGTAAGGAGGCACTCCTTATAAATGATAAAGCATGATCGAGCTTTTGTAATATAGATAATGATAAATAGTTTAAGCATAGTATATATAAGAGATTTCAAATAAAAAGATAAGAGTTGTGAGCAAGTGGAAGATTATAAGAAACATCTTTTTGTAAGCATGAAAAGCATAAGTATAAATATGAGTTTAAGTTCAAAATTGAAAGATGTTTTAACCTTTTTGAAATCTCAAAGTTTCTCATAAAGATACCAAGCATGAAATGAACATATCAAAAAGAGATTATACTACAATGTTACTTAATTTCAAGTTTAAGAGATACCAAACATTGTAGAGATCATGCTAGGTTATCTAGTGCATTTCTTATATAAAGAGTAGTATAGATAAAGCATTAGAATCCAATGCTCATGAGAAGAAGTGTTATGAAAGATAATGAAGTGCACATAAGTGTATTTTGAGCAATGTTAACAAATGATTTAAATCACAAAATACAAGACATATGTAGAGTAAAGTGCACAATAAAAACACAAGTATATTACTTTCACACACTTTTAATGCACATAATTTTTAACAAAGTGGTGTAATAACCAAGGTTTGCACAAGACGCTTTACTATTCTTTCCAGGGTACTCAACCTCACAATGCTTATGAAGACTTATCAGGAGGTTCAAGTAGTGCTTGGTGGAGTTATATTTGTCTATTTTTTGTTCACTTTTGTGAGACAACATTCTCCGAATACACTTATTTTGCAAACCCAACATAATAAAAATTTTAAACCACTTTTCTTAAGTTTTAAGTGCAAGCCAAATGTAGTGTAGATAATAAACTTATGCAAATTTTAATTCATTGTACAATTACAATACACAAGCAAGCATTTTTAGATTTAAACACACATGTACATTACCAAACATAAGTGAGTGTAAAAGTATCATTATCAATCACAATACATTTACTCATACTTAGAGGCATGCTAAGCTTGGTTCTACACATATTTTTAAATACAATTGATGCACTTTAAATAGATATATCAAAGCATGACAAACAAAACAATGTTCATAGTAATATGAAGAAACAAGTTTTAACATTGTAAATAATTCTAAATAATAGAATTCATACATGCTTGATATTAGCAATAAAGATCATACAGTTTTTTTGTTGTTTTGAAGATTTTTAATGAAAGAAAAACAAAAAAATCACAAAAACATATTTTTGTATTTTTGAATTTTAAAGTTTTGTAGTTGATTTTTCATAATATAGATAAAACAAAAATAACAAAAGTAAGAAATACAAAAACTAAATAGTACATATAAACTAACATATTTTTAAAGATTTTTAAAAAATTTAAAAAACAGAAAAATCAAACACCCACGCTAGCGACGGCGCGAGTGCTAGCGCGGCATACAGTGTTAAAAATTTTGATTTGAATCGTTTAGGAGTAAGCAGGAGTTGTAACAACTGAGTTATAGCCAAACAACCATAATATGCCACACAGCAACACAAAGCTTTATTGAATCACAATACTTGATTACAGTGCGAGGTATACATGGCGAGACATGATTCATAAGAATCACGGAGGAGAGAAGAACAAAACACCAAAAAGTAAAACTGGTGGCTTGACAAAGCAGAGACCGCACAGACCGCACAACTCCAGAGATCGCCCGGCTTGACCTGAGATCGCTGCGAACAGAAAACAGACAGACCGCCTGCACTGCAAGACCGCCACCTCAGACCGCACGAACTGGAGCTTATTGAATTGAACGAAGAACAGAAGCTGTCGCCAGACCGCAACTCAGATCGCCTAACTGCTGAAGGTCGCCTGACCGCTGAGCTCGATGCGAACAGCACAAGAACACCATAAACCAGTTCCCAGACAGACCGCTGTCGAACTGTTTATTCAAGCTGCTGGGAATCACCAAGGAAGGAGACCGCAACCTGCTGACCGCAAATAGTTCTCATTTTAAATGAAGGGTCATGCACCCATATTTATAGGCGGGTAGACGGATGTCGTCACCGCACAAGAGAGATACAATCACCACCCGTCAGATCGTCAGCGGTCTCTCAAAGTAGACCACGCGATCAGACCACTTGGACAACCTTCCGTCCAAGACCTCAGATCAGGAGGCAGATCACGCACAAGTCGCGCGAACACGAGACCGCGCACAAGCCGCGCAGACACAAGAACGCTCCTCCCTTAGATTGCCAAGAGCAAACCAAGAACCATCTGGCCGACTTCAGACAAGTCGCCAGATCGACCAGCACAAGCAGCCCGGTCAAGCGGTTACATAAGAACAGACCACCCGGTCTTCTACAAGAAGATAGACAGACCAAGCAGAACAACTCGGAGAGAGACCGCAACAACCAGGAACAAACCGCCCAACCTGCAGATCGCCAAAATCAACCCGGCAGAGCCAGACCGGCAGAATACCAACACAAGCCGCGCGGTCTCTGCGGTCTCCAAAATTCAGACCGTCGGCCACCTTCCACTTCACTTCAATAATTTCAACACTCCCCCTTGAAGTGGGAAGTGGAAACTAGCTCGAGTAAACTCCGCAACCGAGTAAACGGTCCCTTCGCCAGCGGCTTTGTGAAGATGTCTGCAACATTGTCCGCACTCCGAACATGCTCGACCATAAGAGATTCTCCCAACACCTTTTCACGAATGAAATGGTGCTCAATCTCAATATGCTTGTTCCTCGCATGACAAACTGGATTATTAACCAGATTGAGAGCACTCTCATTGTCCCCGCGTAGCATAGTGGGACCTCGAACCTCCTTAGGAACGTCCTCCACCAACCTCCTGAGCCAAACGGCTTCCTGAGCTGCCAAGGTCGAAGCCTTTTATTTCGCTTCTGTGGTAGATATGGACACCGAGTCCTGCTTTTTGTTGTACCAAGAAATAGTTGTGGGGCATGTCATAAAAACAAAACCAGACGTTGATCTCCGATCATCCACGTCTCCCCCGTAGTCAGCATCCATGTATCCAAGCAACTCCAAGCTTGACCCTCTCCTATATAGGAGACCCAAATCAGAGGTCGACTTCACATACTTCAAAATTCCTTTCGCCGCTAGAAGATGAGGCTTTCGTGGCTCCGTCATGTACCGACTCACTTTGCCAACTGCATAAGCAATATCTGGCCTCGTGATGGTCAAGTAAATCAAGCTCCCAATCAGAGCTCGGAATACCAATGGATCAGATAGAACTCTCCCCTCATCCTTCTGAAGTTTATGATGTTGTTCCAGAGGTATAGAGCTGCTCTCCCCTTCCTCCATGTCGAATCGTTGAACGATCCGCTCCACATATCCAGCCTGAGAAACGAGCACTCCTCTCTCCCGTCTCTGGACCTCGAGTCCAAGGAAATGGTGAATCTCACCCAGATCCTTCATCTCAAACATGATAGCAAGCTCAGCTCTCAGCCTCGCTACTGCCTCCTTCGAGTTCCCGGTGACAATCATGTCATCCACATACAGCAGAACAATAACCCAAAGCACCCCCTCCTTCTTGACGAACAAGCTAGAATCAGAGTCTGAAGTAAAGAACCCGCCGAATAGAAGATACTCCGCGATCTTCCCCTACCACGCCCGAGGCGGTTGCTTCAACCCATACAGGGCCTTCTTCAGTTTGCAGACGTATTCCGGACGATCCTCCGAGATGAAACTCGGCGGCTGGATCATGAAGATATCCTTGTCAATCTCTCCGTATAAGAAAGCATTCTTCACATCGAGCTGCCAAATCTCCCATCCACTAGATGCCGCCAAAGCAATAGCAAACCGAACCGAGGTCATCATTGCCACTGGACTAAATGTCTCATCATATTCTTCTCCATACTGCTGTGAGAACCCGCGAGCCACAAGGCAGGCCTTGTATCGCTCGATCATGCCGTCAGCTTTCTTCTTGATCTTATAAACCCATTTGCATGTCACAGGGGTAATGCCCTTGGGCCGGGGCACTAGAGACCAAGTCTCATTCTTCTTGAGAGCATCCATCTCCTCTTGCATAGCAATGTCCCACTGCTTCGCGCCTTTGGCTTTCTCAAAGCTCGACGGCTCCCTCTCATCCAGGGGACCAGCGAAGAAACATGAGACAAAGTTCACCATGTTTCCTCCTGTGTATCGATCTGGTGGCTTGATAGTCCTCTTCGACCTCCTAAGAGGTTGCTCCTGACTAACCACCTCCTCAGCTGCTTCTACTGTGCTAGCTCCTCTTCCAGACAAACTTGGAGCATCGCTCCCCCTGCTTCCAGAACCTGAAGCCTCCATCTCAGAGCTTGACACAGCTGGAGCTCCTGGTGAAACAGGCAACTCCACTTGAAGACTTCCCGTAGCTTTCCCTTCTTCATTAACCCTGCTCTCTGGTAGTTCAACTCCTGAACTCCCCTTGTAGGAAGTCACCTCATCGAACACCATATCCCGAGATACTACTGATCTCCGTGTCTCAGGATCCATGCAGCTCCATCCTTTCTTCCGCTCATCATACCCAATAAAGACTAGCTTCCTTGCTTTCGCATCTAACTTTGTCTGAAGAGCATCAGGAATATGCACATAACATGTTGACCCGAACACCCGAAGGTGTGCAACACTTGGCTTCTCCTTGAACATCAGTTCGTGAGGGTTCTTCATGTTGATAGGACTTAGAGGCATCCTTTTGATGACGTATGCTGCACAAGACATTCCCTCCGCCCAAAAGGACTTTGGAATAGTCTTTGTATGAAGCCAGCATTTGCAGGTTTCCGTCAGATGACGGATCTTCCTCTCTGCAATGTCATTTTGCTGTGGAGTATGGGCACAAGTGAGCTCTCTCCGGATGTCGTGCTTCCTGCAAAAACTTGAGAACTCACCAGAGGTTAACTCCCCACCATTGTCAGTTCTCAATTTTTTCACCCGCAGGCCTAACCGACCTTCCACCAGCTCCTTGAACTCCACGAACTTCACAAAGGCTTTCGACTTCTCTTTCAGAAAATACACCCAGACATATATGGTGTAATCATCAATCAACACCAACATATATCTGTTGCCTCCAAGGCTTGGGGTGGCAGTCGGTCCCATCAAATCACTGTGAATGCACTCCAACGGCGCTTTGCATCTTGTTTGCGATTTATCAAAAGAAAGTCGATGAGACTTACCAAACTGACATCCCGCACAAACATGACCGTCTCCATAATAGGACAAGCTAGGCAAGCCCTTGACAAGGCCCCTTACCTCCATAGCCTTCAATTTGTCCATGCCAACATGCCCCAACCTTTCATGCCAGATAGTTGCGCTATCGTTGGTCTTCATCTTATCAACATAGGTACTTGTCGATAAAACGAACAAGTCCTTAACCCGCTTTCCAACATGGATAACATCTCCCTTTATCTCTGGTTGAGTTTTAAGAAACTTCACTTCTGTTGGGTCAAACAGAACATGATAACCGGCATCGACTGCATTGGTCACAGAGAAGAGATTCTTCTTCATACCAGGCACGTGATAAACACTCCTCAATGTGAGTGGACCCTTATCACTGCTCAGGGAGACAACACCTTCTTGTTCTACTGCATGAACAGAATTATCAGCCGTAATGATAGCATTGTTACCTGACTAAGGTGCCAAAGAAGAGAATTTTGATTCATCCCCGGTGAGGTGATGCCCACACCCTGAATCCACGATCGAATCCTCTTCGAAGTTGATAGCAGCCAAGGCCTTAACGGGCATCGTCGTCATATTAGCCGCAAAGGCTCCTCCCCATCCAGCTTCATCAGACTTTGTCTTCTCCTTCTCCGCTACATGTCCTGACCGAAGATTAACCCGACAATCCTTCTTGAAGTGGTCGGTCTTATTCCACCTGAAGCACCTTGGTCCCTCTCCCTTCTTCTTCCCATCAGACTTAGAAGCATAACCTCTATCCTGCTGACCTGAAGTAGAGTGTCCATCCTGACCTGGCTTCTTCTTCTCCCATTTCTTCTTCTTCTTTCCAGAGAACAACACATCACTATCTCCCCCGGATATAGAAGTCCCTGCCATCAGTCTTGCCAAACTTTCCTGCGAAGCAACTAAGTTCTCCAGCTCCAACAGAGATGGCTGATTTGCCCAACCCTGAAATGAAGTCACAAAGGCAAGATACTCCTCCGCAACCCGCGGATGATATGCCTCTTCAGTTTTGCCTCCGAGATGGGCTCATCAGGGTCCAATGCAGAAATCGCTGTTGTAAGGTTCTTCATCTTGAGAAAGAAGGTAGAAATAGAAAGATAACCTTGAGAGGCCTTCGCCAACTCATTTTCAAGAAACTGTAGCCGAGCTACATTCTTCTTATTGAACAACCCGTCCAAAGATGTCCAAATCTCAGCAGCAGATTTACATCCAATGATGTGATCAAATAGCTCTGGTGAGATAGCCCCCTTGAGTGTGAACTCTGCCTTTGCATTAGTCCTCCTCCAAAGTCTCACCTCTGTCATATTATCTCCTGCTAGAAACACTTCCTATGTGTCTTCTCCTCCAACTATCTCCCATAGATCCTCGCCAAGTAAGTAACTCTCCATACACGACCTCCACTTCTTGTAGTTAGTCGATGTGAGGAGTTCAATACCAAACCCTCTTGCGTATCCACCTTCCATGGCAATCTATGTGGTCTCTTCTTCACAAAGACGATGGCAACTCAAGTTGATCACTGCTTATCCACTCCAACAACCTACCTCTGATACCATGTTAAAAATTTTGATTTGAATCGTTTAGGAGTAAGCAGGAGTTGTATCAACTGAGTTATAGCCAAACAACCACAATATGCCACACAGCAACACAAAGCTTTATTGAATCACAATATTTGATTACAGTGTGAGGTATACATGGCGAGACATGATTCATAAGAATCACAGAGGAGAGAAGAACAAAACACCAAAAAGTAAAACCGGCGGCTTGACAAAGCAGAGACCGCATAGACCGCACAACTCCAGAGATCGCCCGGCTTGAGCTGAGACCGCGCGAACAGAAAACAGACAGACTGCCTGCACTACAAGACCACCACCTCAGACCGCACGAACTGGAGCTTATTGAATTGAATGAAGAACAGAAGCTGTCTCCAGACCGCACCTCAGATCGCCTAACTGCTGAAGGTTGCCTGACCGCTGAGCTCGATGCGAACATGAAAGTGGAGTTTTAGTTCTTAGTTATCTATTAAAACTCTTGTTTAAGTTTGCTTTAAAATAAATGATATATGTAAGTATATATGAGTTTGGTGATTGCTGTATGAGTAATAAAAACAAATACTAAGAGTGCATAAATAATCACAGCACAAATAAAAACATAAAACAAACAAGCAAACCAAGCAATCCAGATGACACAAGACATATAGTAGTTCCCCTCAACTGGGTACGTCTACTCTTCTACCCACTGGTAGGAATCCACTAGGTGGTTGTTGATAAGGTGCCCTCACACCAAGGTGATTTTGATAAGGTGTCCACACACCAGGTGAGCTGTTGATAAGGTGCTCTAACCAAGATGCAGGTTTTTGCTTAGGTGCCCTGTCACCAGGAATTAACTTTTGAAGGGAGTTATAACCCTGTACAAGAGGTGGAAAGGAATAAAAGGAAAAATAGAAAGATTTGTTGTTCTTCTCTGTATGAGAAGACTCTTGAAGATCCTGATTTGAAGTTGAATGGATCTTGATGAAGATGTTGAAGAGCTCCCCCTGTCTGATGTAAATTGATGACAGTTCTGGTGTCGTCTTCTCTTGATTGTACAAACACTCCTTTCTTCTTAAGCAGTGATGATCCTGAGCAAATGGTTGTGATTGGTGTCTCAGGATATATGTGATCTGCAAGAAGATGTTAGCAAAAAAAGATATACAAAATAGATCTGCTTCTTTTTGTATTTGTGTGTTCTCTATCTATATTCCTATTTCTCTCTGTCTATCTATATATATATATATACTCGAAGAAGGCTTTTTGAATTCTTGCTCGGAATAAGGAAAGAGATACTCTTTAATTTGATTCCTTGGGAAGAGGAGTTTCCGTCTTTGACTCTTCTGCAAACGGATATAAACTTTATTTCCTGCAACGGATATATCAGAAAAGCATGTATATAATAATGTTAGTCCAGCTGTATAATAAAAATATTGCTGACAACATTTTTCGTCGAGCGTTGTTCTAAAGGAAATTTATCGACCGCTGGCTGGCTTGAATTTGTCGAGCGCCGTTCAGAGAATGCCTAGCCGCTGAGATTATTCTGACTGAAATCGTCGAGCGCTGTTCTGATAGAGATTTGTTGACCGCTGGCTGGCTTGAATTTGTCGAGCGTCGTTCGACATTCGTCGAACGCAGAGAGCTTATATTATTTTCTTATATTTTCTCTGATTCGATCGCATTATATTTAATTGATGTTTTCTTAGTTTTCTTACTTAAGAAAATTGATCTAAGCTATGATGTGTTTTAAAATGGAAACTTAAATCTTAAATATGAATCCTAACTCAAATAAAAAGCTAAGGTTCCAATAGAACAACACAAGAACACCATAAACCAGTTCGCAGACAGACAGCTGTCGAACTGTTTATTCAAGCCGCTGGGAATCACCAAGGAAGGAGACCGCAACCTGCTGACCGCAAACAATTCTCGTTATAAATGGCGGGCCATGCACCCCTATTTATAGGCGGGTAGACGGATGTCATCACTGCACAACAGAGATACAATCACCACCCGTCAGATCGCCAGCGGTCTCTCAAAGTAGACCGCGCGATCAGACCACTTGGACAACCTTCCGTCCAAGACCGCAGATCAGCAGGCAGATCGCGCACAAGTCACGCGAACACGAGACCGCGCACAAGCCGCGTGGACACAAGAACACTCCTCCCTTAGATTGCCAAGAGCAAACAAGAACCATCTGGCCGACTTCAGACAAGTCGCCAGATCGACTAGCACAAGCCGCCCGGTCAAGCGGTTACATAAGAACAGACCGCCCGGTCTTCTACAAAGAAGATAGACAGACCAAGCTGAACAACTCGGAGAGAGACCGCAACAACCAGGAACAATCCGGCCAACCAGCAGATCGCCAGAATCAACCCGACAGAGCCAGACCGGCAGAATACCAACACAAGCCGCGCAGTCTCTGCGGTCTCCAAAATTCAGACCGTCGGCCACCTTCCACTTCACTTCAATAATTTCAACAAACAGTACTTGATTTTTTGAGAATTTTAAATTTTCATTTTTTTATCCTGATTAAGAGTCCTTAGAGTAGTCTTATGAAGAAATTTTGTAATTTATGGAGTTGTCTTGATTGCTCAGATTGCATAAAACTTTAGCGTTTTTCAAATAACTTATCCTAAAATGTCTATGACTCCTAATTCTAACCTTAACATTTGAAACCTTGCATCAGGAGAGGTTTAGTGAATATATCAGTAAGTTGAGAGTCCGTGCCAATGAAACTTATCCTAACATTTTTCTTTTTAATGTGATCTCTTATGAAATGATGACGTACATCTATATGTTTGGATCTAGAATGATGTACCGGATTATTTGTAAGATCAATGGCACTTTTGTTGTCACATTTTAATTCAATATGTTTTAGATGAAAACCAAAGTCCTCTAGAGTTTGGCTCATCCATAGTGCTTGTGCACAACAACTCCCTAATGCAATGTATTCAGCCTCCGTGGTGGAGAGTGCAACCGAACTTTGTTTCCTACTAGACCATGCAACTAATGAAGGTCCTAGAAGATGACAAGTACCACTAGTGCTTTTTCTATCAAGTGAGCATCTGGCATAGTACGAATCGGAGTAGCCATGAAGTGTAAATGAATTATTGTGCGGGTACCATAATCCTAATCTAGATGACCCAATTAGATATCTAAAAATACATTTTACCGCTTTTAAATGAGATTCTTTTGGATTGGCTTGAAATCGAGCACATAAGCAAACGACAAACATAATATCGGGTCTAGTTGCACTTAGATAAAGTAGTGATCCTATCATACCCCTATATAAAGTTTGATTTATAGAAAATCTCGATTCATCTTTTCCTAATTTAAGTGATGCACTCATAGGAGTAGAAGCTTGTTTAAGGTTTTCAAATCCAAAGCGTTTAAGTATATCAAAGACATATTTAGTTTGACATATAAAAATACCATCATTTCTTTGTGATATTTGAAAACCAAGGAAATAAGAAAGTTCTCCTACTAGACTCATTTCAAATTTATTTTTCATCACTAAAATAACTTCATTACACAACTCTTCATTAGTAGATCCAAAAATAATATCATCAACATATATTTGTAAAATAATCATATCATCATTGTTGTGCTTAATGAAGAGAGTATTATCCGCACTTCCCATAATATAACCGTGCTATAATAAAAATGATGCAAGTCTTTCATACCATGCATGGGGCACTTGTTTTAAACCATAAAGCATTTTTTCTAGTTTATAAACATGATTTGGAAATTTTTCACTAATAAAACTGGGGGGGGGGGGGGGGGTTGTTCAACATAAACTTCTTCTTTTACAAACCCGTTTAGAAAAGCACTTTTCACATCCATTTGAAATAGTTTTATTCTTTTAAAGCTTGTAAATGCTAGAAAAATTCTTATAGACTCTAATCTAGCAACGAGTGCAAAAGATTCATCAAAATCTATCCCCTCGATTTTGTGAATATCCTTGTGCTACTACGTGCCTTATTTCTAATGATTCTAGGCTCACCATCTAATTTATTTTTATAAATCTATTTTACACCTACAACCGGGTAATTAGATGGTCTTTCTACTAATTTCCAAACATTATGTCGCTCAAATTGTTCTAACTCTTCATTCATAGCCAAAAACCAAAATTCATCATTTAAAGCGGTTGAAACATTTTTTGGTTCAATTTTGGAAACAAAACAAATATTTGAATAAGATTCATGAAGAGAAGAGCGAGTTCTTACCTCGATGGATGGTTCACCAATTATTAATTCTCGTGGATGATCCTTTGTGATTTTTAAGGCACTTGGAGGTACATATTCATCTTCCTTGGCCTCTTCTTCTTCTTCTTTGAAAGGTTCCTCATCACCATGTTCCAAAGGTGGTAAGTGATCATCCTCTTTGCCTGTGGAAAGTCTTTCTATACAAGGAACAAGTCCATCAAATTTCACATTAATTGATTCTTCAACTTTTCTAGTTCTTTTATTAAAAAATTTGTAAGCTTTACTATTTGAAGAATATCCAAGAAAAGTTCCTTCATCACATTTTTCATCAAACTTTCCCAAGCTATCTTTAGTATTTAAAAATGAAATATTTACAACCAAAAACTTTGAAGTAATATACGTTAGGCTTCTTTTGAAAATAAAGTTCATATGGTGTGAGATTAAGAGATGGGCGAAGCATGATTCTATTTATAACATAACATGATGTATTTACGGCTTCGGCCCAAAAGGACTTAGGCAATTTATATTCATATAACATAGTGCATGCTAGTTCTTGAAGTGTCCTATTCTTTCTTTCTACAACACCATTTTGTTGTGGTGTGTGTGGTGCGGAGAATTCATGTTTTATGCCTCATATATCACAAAAAGATGTGAATTTATCATTTTCAAATTCTCCTCCATGATCCGAGCGAATGCATTTAATTTTTAAATCACTTTTATTATGAATACGAGTACATAATTTTGAAAATTTGCTAAATGCATCGGATTTGGATGAGAGAAATATTGTCCAACAATATCTTGAAAAATCATCTATTAAAACAAATGTATATAATCTACCACCAAGACTTGCGGTGGTAACGGGACCAAAAAGATCCATATGAATTAATTGCAAGGGACTTGTTGAAACCGATTTCTCGGCCTCTAGTGGAGCTCGGGGCCCTCACCGAGATGAGGGGCAGCTAGCCCTTACTGATCCCTCGGAGAAGGCAGACCGAAGACTAGGAAAATGACTAAGACCTTAGCCACAGCGAGGAGGTCCCTCCACTAACCCGGAAGATCATTGAGCGCTTCCCCTCCCAAGCCAAAGCTGAGACTTGGGCACCTTGGAGAGCTCTGGAAATGCTAACCAAGAAGAGCCTGAGGAGAGAGAAGCTGAAGTGAAGTCCTCTCCAAAGGTGCCCTTGAGGTCTTATTTATAGGTTTTCTAGTTTGGCCTGCAAATAGCAGGACTCCGCCTTTTGGTTTTACTATCCGCACCCCAAATGTGTCTGCGAACAGCCAAACTCCGCTGTTTGGAGAGGCTAAAGGCAGACCACCAAGGGTAAAAGGGTAATTTGGCCCTATCAACTTATGGGCAAGGAACTGCGAGAACATTACTACCGAAGCTCTCGCGGGCCTTCTCGCGAGTCCTGCTCGTGATGCCTCTCCTAGGCGGTCGCCCTGTGAGGACCTCGCTGGCCCATTCTGGCGGTGTCTGCCGAGGTCCGGTCTCGCGAACCTTCCTACGAGATCGCCTCTGGACTTCGCCGATTTCATACGAGGTCGACGGATTGCCGAATCGTTAAGTTGTTCGCTGTCCGCTGGGATGGGGGGGGGGGGGGTTCGTCGGCCGCTGCTTCCCCGCTGTAATTTGCCGAGGTCTGGATCTTGCGGCTCCCCTTGCGAGACCATCCCTTTGACTTCAATGATCGTAGAACATTTCGTCGACGGCTGATGACTTCGCCGAACAGGGGCAAGCTCGACGACCATAGGCGGGCTCGACGAACTAGGGAGAGTTCGTCGAACGCGTCATTCCTTCTATCAAACTCTGGGAACTTCTTTAAGTCGCCTGCGGGTAGTTCATCTCTCCTACGCTTCTCGCTCGCCACTCCGCGAGCCCTCTGAGAGAGATTTCTCTTCGATCACTCTCGCGAGGTCTTCGGCCCCAAGGCCTCTCTCTTACCACTTCACCTCGTTGCCTTCTTAAACCGCCCCCTCGTCTGGCGAATATCGGGGTTGTACACAATTTCCGCTCTTCGCGAGGATATTTATGCTCGCGAAGAAACATCCAACCCTCGACATTCGCCAGCTCCTTGTTGATCTGTCAGGAATCTTTGGTGGGACCCACCCTGTGGGCTATAAATATTGTCCCGAGTCTCCAGTGGCGAGCGCTGCTACTTCCCTTCCTCTCCCTTTGCCTGATATTGTAGCTGCCTGGAGATGCCTCTTTCTGAAGAAGCCGAGGCTCGCCTGAGGGCGATAAGTGTCGGCGGGCTACCCTCCATGACTAGGGTCCCCGCCTGGATGAACCGGCCGCCCCCCGCTCAGTCGCCGAAAGTCAAGAAGGCAAAGGCGGCTCGTCGCACCGGGGACGACTCCGTGCTGCTGGACTCCTCCCCCGACGATCGCCACCATGAGAAGCTACGAGCTACTCCAGTTCACGTCAATAAATTTGCTTCATTCATTTCTACTCGCAGGATGCTTTGCCGAGCGAGAACGCTGGAGAACTCGCTGAGGGGTCTCGCAAAAGTCCTCAGGCAGATATGAATCTCGCTGGGAAAAAAGTCACCGGTATGATCTTAATCTCGCGTGCCTTAATGTTTTTTGTCAACTATATATGACCTCCGTTCCTTACTTCTTACAGTTTCGCCCCTGAAGTCCTCGGCCCGCCAGACGTCGCGGCCTCCGTCTCCGCCTCCGCCTCCTCCTGACAAACTCATAGATAAGCCCGGATTCCAGCTCCTGACGAGCGAGGAGACCGGTGGCTTTGTGCCGCCAAAGATCCCTCCGACCAACAGCGCAGCCTACCCTGCCGGCCTGGGCAAATCTCTCTACCCTCACTATGGCAATGTGTTCCAGGGCCGTCCTTCGACTTCTCGCCCCCCGCTTGGTAAGCATTCTGACCTCGTCGAAACCCTACGCGAACTCACGCGCGCCATCTAACCTCTTCGTAATATTTTGCAGAGAATACCGAAAACCTGCACACCGATTCTGAGCTGGGCGACGACGAGATGTCCCCCCTTCCTGACCAGGTGGAGGAATTCTTAGGGGATCCGCGAGATCCCGAGATGATGAAACAGCGAGCCGCGGAGTTGCTGAGGAAACATGGGCGCAGGCTGATGGACCTCAACATGCAGGCGAGATGGGACAGAGAAGCCGCCGAGGACAGGCACGCGGTCCTGATGGAAGAGTGCGCGAGGCTCCGGCAGGCGAGACAGCGTGACCAGGATGAGAATGCCACGACGCCGGAGGTTCATATAGCTAGGATGAGAGACTACGCCTACCTCATGGACAGGGAGGGCCATTTGGCCGAGGATTATTATAACTCTAGGGTACCGCCGAGGTCCGGGTCGCGGGGTGGGGGCAGGTGGAAATGGTTACCCCATGATTCTCGCTAACTGCTGTGTTGTTGTGAATTATTATTTGTAATGGGTGTCATTGTTTTTTAGACAATCTCTCCATGGCTCGGAACTCGCATATTTGCCACTCATGTTGGCTTTTATTCCTTTTGACAATAAGTATCACTAGCTTTTTATTGTTTCTCGCTCGCTGTCAATAAATCTATTTTATTTTCATGTTATACTGCGCTCGCAAGGACCTTCTGTCATCGCTAAATATGTCCCGCGAAAATGTTGTTTGTACTAACCCCGCAGGTCCCTCTCGCCCACGTCCATGATGTGATGTTTTTGCTGCTACCCGCGCCCGCCGGCGCTTGGACTTCTTCCCGCCATTTTGCTTTGGCTATAAATAGGCGGCCATAGCTGAGTCAACCACCGCATTTACTTTCGACCTTCTTCCTCCTCTGCTTCAGAGCTCTCGCTCCTTCCCGTTCTCGCTTTTCTTCTTTTCTTGCAGGTTACTAAAATGGTTGGTGATGCTAATGAGTCGGAGCGTCGGCGAAATATCGCTAAAGCTTTCGCCGAGCATAGCTTCTTCCACTGCAATCTGACCGATGAGGAGTATTTCAGCGCAGTCGCCGACTATGTCACCCCCCCCCCCCATTCGAGGCACGCCGTCCTAGCGAGAACGACGTGATCAATGCCCCACTGGTAGACGAGCTGGCCATTCCCATTGCCCATTTCGCGGTCGGCCTGCGCCTTCTCCTGTGGCCGGAAGTTCGCCAGGTAATAATCGCACTCGCTCGCTTCTTATTCTCTGCAGTTCAAGTCTCGCTCATCATGTGAACTAATACCGTTCTCGCTGCTCTCCAGGTGATCAAGCACTATGGCGTTGTTCCGGGCCAGCTTAGCCCCAATGCTATGGCAGTGGTCACCGCCTTCGCCTGCTACCTTCGCGAGGAGCGCATCGAGTTCAGCCTCCCGGCCTTCCAGAAGCTGTTCTCGTTCCGCGTCTATAAGGATGGGATGGCCTACTTCGTGGGCTCGGGTCCTAAGGTCGACGAGACCGTCAACAAGGCCCACTTCTGGCCCCAGAAGTTCCTCGTCGTCAAGGGGAACTTCGGCAATATCCCCCTCTCGGTAGTTCAACACAGTGAGACCACGTACCGGCTTACCGCCCTCGGCGGCCATGACGCCCTCCTCTATCAGTTCTTCTGTAAGAAGAACTTTGAGGTCGTTTATCTTCGTCGCAACCTTGATTTGCTGCCTCCAGTTCTCGCCAGGGAAGGTAAAGATCTCGCTTAGCAACTACAATTTTATTCCTTGCCATTCCGTACTTATTGAAATTTCAATGCTTATTTCTTAGGCGAGCGGGATCTTCCCCTCCATCCTCCATACGCGAGCAATCGGAGAACCGACGCTACCCTGGCTCTCGCTACCATGGGGGCGGAAGCTTGCAGAGGCACCGTCACTCCGGGTGAGCCCTCTTCTCGCAAGAGACTGGGGGCTTCTGGTATTCATGCCGCTCCCTCGAAATCTCCGCCAAAGAAGAAGAGCAGGAAGAGCGGGGTCTCGCTCGCCTCCTCGAAGGGAAAGGATCCCCGCGAGGTTGCCTTTGATGAGTTCGACCTCACCGGCCTCTCCGCAGGGGGTGAGGACGACGAGCTTTGCCAGGAGGCTCCTAGAACCTCCGTCCTGCCCATCCCTGTCAACCACTACAACTTCGGCCTCGGCCAGAGGCGTCGGGATGAGACTGGCGAGCTCCTGGTCAACTGGAAATTGGAGACCAACAGGGTGGAAATCTCCACCATTCTTCCCTCCTGGGTGGAGAAGGAGACCGTCAGCGGTCACGCCTTCGACCTCGCGTTTTCTCTTTATGGTCGTGAGGATGCGGGGTCTTATAAAGATGAGACTGCGAGAACCCTCGCTTTCGAGAGCGCGAGGTCGCAGTTGCGTTCTGCCGAGCTCGCCCATATGACGGGCAGGCGTTGCTTACAGCTGGAGCTTCAGAATGTGGAGATCGTGAGAGCCTATCAGGGGCTCCTTGCCGAGAACACGCAGCTGAAGGAGAAGCTACTCGCCGCAGAGGGCAGTGTGGTGAGTTACTTAGACTTCCTCATCCTCCTTTCCTTTGGTTGTTTCGCCTTTTTAATTGAACTTAATTGCAGGATGTCGAGGCCGCCGAGAGAGCCGACGCTCACATCAAGGATTTGGAGGGCGAGGTGGTTGGGCTGAAGGCCCTAAACTGCGACCTCACCCGTGTCGTCGTTCCCCCCTCACCTCGCCGTCTGAAGGAAGAGCGGCGAGCGCGAGATGAAGAAGTTCGCTTGGAGTCTACGGATTCGGCTCGCTACATCTTCTAGATGATGAAGGCGGCCGGACTCCTAACCGCCGACGCGGCCGACCTGACTCTAGAAGAAATCATCCCTGAGCTCTTCCTCCCGCTTCCGCCAGTGAAGAGCAGCGACGACGAGGAGGGGTCCACGAGCGACTCCTGAAGCCCACCACCATTCCCCCCCCCCTCTTTTTTTGTAAATTTTTATCGGAGAGATCGCCATAGATTGTAATCAAACTTTGAAATGTAAATGCAAATTCTACTTTGTTCATTGTGCTTTCCCCTTCCTGTTTCGTTATCTTCGTGTGTTGAATGTCTCATTCTCGCTTATCTCGATATCCGCTTTAGCGGAGGTTATTCTTGCGATGGTTGTTCTCGCCCCTCACGTTATCGAATAGATAGGCATAGGACACTTTGACTGCTCGCGCCTTTCGCCATTTGCCTTAGGATTATTACCCTCTCAGGCATGCGCTTTTCTCTAGCTTTCGCAGGGTACCTTCCCTCTCGGCCAGAGCTCGCCTCTTCTCCTGTGACGGCGACCTTTCTGCCGAGCACCAGGAACCCTGGAGCGCCTAGGGTTGATTTTTGTCACTTGCGTACTGCCGTGCGAAATCTCTCTTCGCCGAGCGAGCCGGCCCGCTGAGCGAGAAAGATCGGGTCAGCTCAAGGTCTCGCTAACCTGATGTGTCTCACCCTGAACCTATGGAGAACTCATCTTCTTGCCCGGGAGCGGAATCGATCTGGGTCATTCCAGCATAAAAACTTGTCACCTTGCCAGCCTCTCCAGAGATCAACCTGAACCCCCCGTCTAATGAGAGCCCGGGAGCGGAATCGATCTGGGGCATTCCAGCATAAAAACTTGTCACCTTGCCAGCCTCTCCAGAGATCAACCTGAACCCCCCGTCTAGTGAGAGCCCGGGAGCGGAATCGATCTGGGGCATTCCAGCACCAATAGTTGTCACCTTGCCAGCCTCTCTAGAGATCAACCTGAACCCCCCGTCTAGTGAGAGCCCGGGAGCGGAATCGATCTGGCGCATTCCAGCACCAACACTTGTTACCTTGCCAGCCTCTCCAGAGATCAACCCGAACCCCCCATCTAGTGAGAGCCCGGGAGCGGAATTGATCTGGGGCATTCCAGCATAAAAACTTGTCACCTTGCCAGCCTCTCCAGAGATCAACCTGAACCCCCCGTCTAGTGAGAGCCCGGGAGCGGAATCGATCTGGGGCATTCCAACACAAACTTATCACCTTGCCAGCCTCTCCCGAGATCAACCTAAACCCCCCGTCTAGTGAGAGCCCGGGAGCGCAATCGATCTAGGGCATTCCAGCACAAACTCTTGTTACCTTGCCAGCCTCTCCAGAGATCAACCTGAACCCCCCGTCTAGTGAGAGCCCGAGAGCGGAATCGATCTGGGGCATTCCAGCATAAAAACTATTTGGGACCTGCCAAAGGATTGCTCCAAAATGCATATGTTGAGTAGGAATTATGAAAAGTCATTTACAACAAATGGCTAAGGATAAAACCTTTTTAAATCATCCCCACTCCTGGGTCGGCCAAGAGGTACCCCTTCCACATCCTGGAGGTGGTATCCTCCTGACCTGAGCACTTCACTTACAATGTAAGGTCCTTCCCAATTGGGCTCTAGCTTGCCAACCGCGGCTCCTCTCTCGGCCGCGTCAACCTTCTTCAGCACAAGGTCTCCTTTCTGAAAGTGTTTTATCCGGATGTGCTTGTCAAAGTATCGGGCCATTCGTCGCTTGATTTCCTCCTGCCTGATGGTAGCCTAGTCCCGGAGTTCCTCCACCAGGTCCAAGGATATCCTTTGTTCTTCATCGTTGGCCACCAGCCACTCTTCATCCCCTTCACCTGCGGCGATCACCCTGGGGGTCTTTACTTCGAACTCAATGGGAAGGACTGCTTCGGATCCATGGGAAAGTTTGAACGGGGTCTCCCCGGTGGCGGTGTTAGGGGTAGTCGTTAGGGCCCATAGAACGGATGGTAGTTGCTCTACCCAATTCCCTCGGAGGTTCTCCACCTTCTTCTTCAGTAGGTTGACGATTATTTTATTTGCTGCTTCCACCTGGCCGTTGCTTCGTGGGTGGTGAACCGATGTGAACCTTAGGTCGATGCCAAGCTGGGTGCAGAAACTGACAAACTCTTCGCTAGCAAATTGCGGCCCGTTGTCCGTCACTATAGCCAGGGGGTGGCCGTGCCTGCAGATTATTTCTCCGCATACAAAATTCCTCACAACTTGAGATGTTACCTTAGCGAGCACTTTCACCTCTACCCATTTGGAGAAATAATCGATCATGACCAGTAAGAACTTTCTTTGGCCGCTAGCTTGGGGGAAAGGGCCAACTAGGTCCAACCCCTATATGGCGAAGGGCCAGGGAGCGGTGATGGTTTGGAGCCTCTGAGCCTGAAGGAGTTGGAGCAGGGCATAGAGTTGGCACTTTGAGCACCTCCTTGCGAATTCCGCTGCATCCTTGCTGAGGGTGGGCCAGAAATAGCCTTGTCTGAACACCCTTCCTTCCAGAGTTCGGCTCCCAGAGTGACTCCCACACTCCCCGGAGTGAATTTCTTCTAGGACTCTCGGAACCTCCTCCTCTGAAATGCAACGGGCCAGGAGTCCCGAGAGGGTCTTCCTGTACAGCCCTCCTGCATGCAAACAGTAATAAGCCGACTTATTGGTGATTAAAATTCTGCTTGCACGAAATAAAATCCGAACTAGCAAACCGAGAAGGCAAGTATACCTATCGAACTGTAGTATAGGAACACAAGTGTCGTATTAAAATCCGAGAACCGTTGATTACTTATACTCAAATGAATTACTATTATTTTATCTTAATAATTTTTTTTGGATGGTTTTGTCTGCTAAGTTGAAATAAAAGCTGGATAAAAGTACGGCTAAACGATGATTAAGAAATAGCACTCGATCTTGACTTACTTCGGCCTAAATTGATCAAAATTCAAAAGCAAACTTAAAACTTAATAAAGTAAGGGTAGCTTGACCGTGGGGGTTCCCATAGTTTGAACATGCTTCTCTCGAAGATATGCCCAACTGAGTTTAGGAAAATCCGACCGAACTCTCATCCCGTATTCGAATACCTAAAACTCGCTTTAAGTGGTGAACCCCGCTATTGGGTTTGACTCCAATCCAGGAGATTTACGTCATTCTCTCTCGAGAAATGTGTGTAACTCTCTTTACTCTTAAGTGCTCACTTCAGACTATCGGCCTCTCGGCTAGCCAAGAATGAAAGCAAAGGTGGGGATTATATATCGATAATATAGCTCCACTAAATTTTAATTAAGAGTAAATCTAAGGCCCAACACTTTAGAAAGTGAAAGAAGACTAAAGGATCATAACTTGATCAACTCATCCTCAGATCATCAAGATCGAGTACTATGAGGATTTAGTTACTCATGGTGGATGGGTAGGAGAGAGAAATGATGAAGATTTTAAGAGAACAAAAACATACCATTTTTATTAAACAAAAGTTCAACTGAGATTACAATTGCATGGAAAGCCTACTAAGCATTAGTAATACACTATAAAAGAAAATTACAAAGGCATTACAACATTCATATGAAAACTAGAAAAGGAAATGCATTGAAATAAGAGAGAGAGAGAGAGAGAGAGAAAGAGAATAAAATGACATGAAAAACACTGAAAATAGAGTAGTAGCACTAGTTCTCTCTCCAAAAACTGAATGGGGAAAGCTTGGAGGTCATTTCAATTTATAGAAATTTTTCTGCCTCGGTCACGCCCTCAGTCACGCCCGTGACTAGGGGCGTGACATTGTTTAATCAATTCTGCGGCTTGGATCAGGTTCGGCGCACGATTCTGATGCGATTTGATGGGTCACGCCCTAGGTCACGCCCGTGACTGAGGGCGTGACCATTTCGGTGGTTAGTCGGGTCATGGGCGCTGGCGGCGATCATGGGCGCTGACGGCTGGCTGACGTGGCAGTCACGGGCGTGACTGGAAGCATGCCCGTGTAACAGTGGCGTGACCAATTCGGTGGTCAGCTGATCGAATCTGAGCTGTTCACGGGCTGGTCACGGGCGTGGCTTGCGTGTCACGGGCGTGACTTGTGTGTCACGGCCGTGTACTTTGGGCGTGTCTGACCAGATCTTCTGAATTATGTTGGCAGCAGCTTAACTGGAAACAGCAACTTACACGCCCTAGGTCACGGGCGTGACCTAGGGCGTGACTTAGGAAATTTTGCATTTTTGACCTGAAAATTCAGAAAACTTAAGTTAGCACTAAAAATAGGAAAATGAACCAAAATTGCATTTAGGTAAACAACAATAAGCAAAAAGTAAGAGTAAATATCCTAAAAATAACCTAATTAAACTAACTAGATTTAGCATTATCAAATTCCCCCAAGCTTACACTTTGCTTGTCCCCAAGCAAAGAAATATGCTTTAGCTAATAAAATAAAATGACTAATCAAAAAGATTTAATTATGCTAAACACGAGTACCTTGCGAAATTCCAAGTAGGGAGAATAGTGAAAAGGAAACCTAAAATAAGTACTTTATTTAAGCTTAATTTTTATACCCTTTACTAACAAAAATTAATCATCCAAAATTTTAACTAAAAAGTTTTAAAATAAAATTGAGCAAAGTAACAAGTGAGATAGTGCATTGAATTGTTACTAAACCCTAAGAGACAAATTATAATTATATCATTCTAAGAACAAGGATCTAAATTCATACCCAAGACTTAACTATTCTACTTTTCTTCTTTACTTAGTTAAAGCAAATTTAGGAGCATGAATCAAGAGGACTTTATTAGGACCGAAATGTTTGGTTTAGGCATATGATTTGGAATGGGAATTGAAGATAAAAGTGATTGCTATAATCACACTAAACCATAAACATGAGTTTTATAAAATTTCCGATATGAATGATAAGAGGCAATCCTTCATTATAAGCATATAGCATATTTTCTTTCTTTCTCTTTCATAGCCATTTTTTTTTATTTTTTCTTTTGAAATTTTGGCAAAGATAACTAATACAAATATGCTTAAAATATCTCCTTTTTGAGCAAATTCTTTTCTTTGAAGCTCTCCAAGCAATAAACCAATCACACTCTTTTAGAAATTTAAATTAAACTCAAAGTGTTAGTGTGATTCAAATAGGTTTGGAAACTTTGGCTTTGGTGAAAAATTTGATAAGTGGAGGTGACAATAAAACATGGGAAAAGGCTCAAAAGAGGCTAACAAAGGGTTTCTTTTTAAGGGTTGGCATGAAGGCTCAAACTTAAAACAAAAAAGGCCTAAATCATTTTCATTGCTCTCTAAATTTAGTTAAAGCATGAGTTTTGAAGAATTTCAAAAAGTAAGGCCTAGATATTAAATAAAGACTAATGAACTTATCCTGAAAATAAGAATAATAAGCGTCTAGGATTATTCACATTTACTACACAAATCAAAAGTTAACTTTGCAAAATATATCTAAAAATG
The DNA here is from genome assembly GCA_033032865.1 of Dactylorhiza incarnata. NCBI lineage: Eukaryota > Viridiplantae > Streptophyta > Magnoliopsida > Asparagales > Orchidaceae > Dactylorhiza > Dactylorhiza incarnata. The sequence continues at coordinate 22,863 of JAWHQI010001604.1, read as the reverse complement.
AAGAGAAAAATAGTGGATGAAGATTTTTTACGAAAGTAAAGAAGATAAAAGAGAAAACGATAAGGAAAGTACAAGATTTTAGAAAAAACTTTTCAGATTAACATGCTACCTAGAATTAGAACACTACATGAGTCAACAATTTACTTGTGAAACATAATTAAAAGTAGGATTAGAAATTTTGAAATAAACTAAGGCTATATAAAATATTTTGGGAAAAACAAAACATAAAGCAAGGGGTACTATTGATTTTACCAAAATCTAATTTAGACTACTAAAAGAAAAGAAGACATTCTCCCCCAAGCTTACGATAGACATTGTCCTCAATGGAAAAGGAGAGTGAAGGAAGGGGTAATTAAGAAAAGAAATTAAAACTGAAAAACTGAAACAGGCACTTCCCTGGATTTATGGGCTTGAAAGGATGTGTGATGCCGCTCCCCCTTGCTGGCGCTTTGAATCTTCATGAAATATCATCTTGAATTTTTCTTGAAACCAGCAATGTTGAAGCAGGCCATCGCCGAAGTTGAGAGTATCAGAGCCATCCAGGGCCAAAGAAAAATTAAAACAACAAATTTTAAAAACCTTGGGTTGCCTCCCAAGAGCGCCCTCTGTTTAATGTCGTTTGAGCTCGACTAAAAGAATATAGTTCAAAAGTTAATCCAATTTATTACAGTCCAGACAAAAGAAGTTTTTCACTGTCCATGTCAACATTGTCACCAGAAAAATAAAGTTTTAGACGATGCCCATTAACCTTGAAATCACCCTTATCAGGGTGTGATATCAAAACAGTTCCATACGGATAAGCTTCCTTTACAGTAAAAGGACCTGACCATCTAGATTTTAATTTTCCAGGAAATAAATGTAGACGAGAATTATAAAGTAATACTTGGTCGCCTGGTTTAAATGTTTTCGGGGGCCTTAAATTTTTATCGTGAAAGCATTTCGTTCGTTCCTTATATAATTTATTATTTTCATACGCATTGGAGCGCCACTCATCGAGTTCGTTGAGTTGGAATTTTCGAAGATCGGCGGTGGAGTGGGGATCAAAATTTAAAAATTTAAGGGCCCAGAAAGCACGATGTTCTAATTCGACCGGTAAATGGCACGATTTTCCATATACTAACCGATACGGTGTACAACCGATGGCGGTCTTGTACGCTGTTCGGTAAGCCCATAGAGCATCGTCTAATTTATGTGACCAGTCCTTACGTGAGGTGGAAACAGTTTTTTCTAAAATACGTTTGATTTCTCTATTCACTACCTCGACCTGGCCGTTAGTTTGGGGGTGGTAAGCAGTTGAAAGCTTATGTGTAACGCCATATTTTAAAAGTGTTTTTGCAAATTGTGCGTTACAAAAGTGCGAACCCCTATCGCTAACGATGGCCCTAGGAGTACCGAATCGAGAAAATAATTTTTTTAAGAAAATAATAACGACTCGGGAGTCATAAGTAGGAAGAGCTTGGGCGTCTGCCCATCGAGACACGTAGTCTACCGCAACTAAAATGTATTTATTACCATGGCTAGAAGGAAGAGGACCTACAAAATCAATTCCCCAAAGGTCGAAAACTTCGCACTCGAGGAAATAATTTTGCAACATTTCATTTTTATTTGAGATATTTCCGGTCCGTTGGCAGCTATCGCACCGTCTCACAAACGATTGGGCATCTTTAAAAAGGCTAGGCCAATAAAAGCCTGCACTAAGTATTTTGTGAGCGGTCCGATTGGCTTGATAGTGCCCACCAGTCGGTCCTTCGTGTAAGTGTTTGAAAATATTTTGTCCTTCTTCGAAAGAAACACATCTCCTTATTACTTGGTCTGCACAAACTCGAAACAGATACGGGTCCTCCCAAAAATAATTCTTCAGGTCAGAGAAGAATTTCTTCTTTTGCTGATAGGAAAATTCTTTTGGGAGGACTCGAGCTACTAAGTAGTTGGCGAAGTTTGCAAACCAAGGAGAAGGAGTAGTGTTGATTGATAATAACTTCTCGCCGGGAAAATAATCATTAAAAGTTTGTTCATTTAAATCTTCAATAAATGGGTTATCTAATCGTGAAAGATGGTCCGCGGCCAAATTCTCAGCCCCCTTTTTATCTCGGATTTCCAAGTCGAACTCCTGGAGGAGTAAGACCCAGCGAAGTAAGCGTGGTTTGGCATCCGGTTTAGAAAGTAAATATTTGAGGGCCGAGTGGTCCGTAAAAACAATAATTTTTGAAAGCGTAATATAAGGTCAAAATTTGTCGAATGCAAAAATAACTGCTAATAATTCTTTCTCCGTTGTGGTATAGTTTGCTTGCGCGGATGTAAGTGTTTTACTTGCGTAGAAAATAGGGTGGAAGTTTTTAGATATACGTTGTCCTAAAACTGCTCCCACCGCAAAGCTACTTGCATCGCACATGATTTCGAATGGAAGGTCCCAGATTGGAGCTATCATAATTGGCGCATTTATTAGCTTATTTTTGATTAATTGAAAAGCAGATAAGCATGTATCATCAAAAATAAATGGAGTGTCTTTTTCTAAAAGATGAGTGAGTGGTTTGGTAATTTTTGAAAAATCTTTTATAAACCGCCGGTAAAAACCGGCATGTCCTAGAAAGCTTCTTATGGCCTTAACGTTGGTTGGCGGTGGCAGTTTTTCGATCACTTCTATTTTTGCTTCATCGACCTCAATTCCTCTTGCTGATATTTTATGACCTAAAACCAATCCCTCCCGTACCATGAAATGACATTTTTCCCAGTTCAGGGCGAGATTGGTCTCCTCACACCGTTCTAACACTTTTTCTAAATTTTCTAAACAAAAATCGAAGGAATCACCAAACACGGAAAAGTCGTCCATAAATACCTCCATAATACTTTCTACGTACTTGTCGAAAATGGCCAACATACACCGTTGAAATGTTGCCGGCGCATTACATAAGCCAAACGGCATTCTTCGATAGGCGAAGGTGCCGAAAGGACAAGTAAACGTCGTTTTCTCCTGGTCCTCGGGCGAGATGGGAATTTGGAAGTAGCCCGAGAGACCATCGAGAAAACAATAAAAGCTATGGCCGGATAATCGTTCTAAGATTTGATCGATGAATGGCAAGGGGAAATGGTCCTTGCGGGTGGCGTCGTTCAATTTGCGATAATCAATACACATACGCCACCCAGTCACCGTCCGTGTTGGGATTAAGTCATTATTATCATTTAATACTACCGTGATACCTCCCTTTTTAGGAACTACTTGAACGGGGCTTACCCATTTGCTATCTGAAATTGGATAGATAATTCCTGCGTCTAATAATTTCACGACCTCACCCTTTACTACTTCTTTCAAGTTTGGGTTTAATCGGCGTTGAGGTTGAATAGAATTTTGTGAATTATCTTCCATTAGAATTTTGTGCATGCAGAAAGATGGACTTATGCCCTTAATATCAGAAATCTGCCAAGCAATTGCTTGGCGGTGTTTTTGTAAAACTCTTATCAATTTGGCATTTTCAGATCCACTTAAATGGGCCGACACTATTACTGGTAACTTAGAGTCTTTTTCTAAAAATTCATATTTTAAATGATTGGGTAGTTCTTTAAGTTCTAAAGTGGGAGGTTCCTCGTATGAAGATTTGAAAGACTTTTCTTTTTCAAAAGTAATTTCTTCAAAAATTTTTGATTTAATTTGAAAATTTGAGGGGGCGGGAGCAATGGCCATTTTCATTTCTTGTAATATTTCAGTGGAGGTGTTTGAAGATGAACAAAAAGAAGAAGAACCATTTTCAGAAATACAAAAAGAAGGGTCTTCACTTAACACATCTAATAAAAAACACGAATCGTCATTTTCTAGGGTATTTTTCATAGAGGGTGTTATGGAGAAGGTTACTTCATCATCTCCAACTCGGAGGAATAGCTTACCATTACTCACATCAATGATAGAACGGGAGGTGGCAAGGAAGGGGCGGCCAAGGATTAGGGGAACCTCGACATCCTCTTCAATGTCCAAAATGACAAAATCCACCGGGAAGATGAATTTGTCTACTTTTACGAGCACGTCCTCCACAATTCCCAGCGGATATTTTATCGTCCTATCTGCTAGTTGTATACTCATACGTGTGGGGCTAAGGGTGCCCGCTCCTAACTTTTTAAACAAGGAGAATGGCATTAAGTTGATGCTTGCTCCTAAGTCGGCCAACGCGTTCTTTACAAATAGATCACCATAGAGGCACGGGATAGAAAAACTACCCGGATCGTTAGCCTTTTTCGGTAATTTATTTGTTAGGACGGCGGAACACTCAGCATTTAAAGTTACGTGCGATAGATTTTCTAGCTTTTTCTTATTAGTTAGAAGATCCTTCAGGTACTTAGCGTACTTGGGCATTTGTGATATCGCTTCATGGAAGGGCAAATTGATGTGTATTTGCTTAAACATTTCCAGGAAGCGATGATATTGATCATCTAATTTTTCCTTGTTGAGTTGAGATGGATAAGGCGGGGCGGGGTTGTTTTTGAAAATATGAGGTGGAGTGATAAAATCTGTTTGAGTGAGTGGTGTTTTTAAAATAGGGGCGGACCTTGCCTCGGGCTCTTCGCTAACCGGACCGGATACTTGCTTTCCACTCCGAAGAGTTACAGCTTTCGCTTGCTCTTTCGGGTTGGGCTCGGTGTTAGCGGGAAGAGTCCCGGGCGGTCGCTCAGATATTATTTTGGCGAGCTGCCCGATTTGGTTTTCTAGATTTTTAACGGATCCGGCTAAGTTCCGGACGGTTGCTTCGTTCGTACTTATATATTTTGAAAACATCTCCTCCAAAGATGGAGGTTTTTGAAAGTTAACAGGGGGTGGAGGTGGTGTAAATTCATTTTGTAGAGGCGGGCGAGTTGTATTTGCAGGATTACTCCAAGAAAAGTTCGGGTGATTACGCAGCGCAGGATTATAATTATTCGGTAACTGAAAACCAGGTGCATGAAAATTAGAAGCAGAATAATTATTATAAGCATTTCTATTGCCTACGAAATCAGCTTGTTTGGAGGTGGCTTTTGCGAATTCCCAAACCTGAGGTGCGGAAGGAGCATTCATTTCAGATATCTTTTTGCTAAGCATTTCCACTTGTAGTGCCAGCTGGGAGACGTTATCCACTTCGTACATACCTGCAGGTTTGTTTGGGCGGGATCTTGGCACATTCCACTGATAGGTGTTCATGGCCATATCCTCAAATAGTTCAAGAGCGGCTTCCGGGGTTTTGTTATTTAAGGTACCACCGGAAGCGGCATCTATCATTTGCTTAGTATGTTGATTTAGCCCGTTATAAAATGTCTGCACTTGTAACCATACAGGCAGAGCGTGATGAGGGCAACGTCTTAAGAATTCTTTATACCTTTCCCAGGTATCATATAGCGTTTCAGAATCTATTTGGCAAAAAGAAGAAATATCATTTCTAAGCTTAGCAGTTTTTGCAGGTGGAAAATACTTAGTTAGAAATTTTTCAGTTAACTGGGCCCAAGTGGTGATAGAACCTCTAGGTAGAGTTGACAACCACTGCTTAGCCTTTGTTCTTAAAGAAAATGGGAAGAGTCTTAGCCTAATTGCATCATCCATAACACCATTTATTTTGAAGGTGTCACAGATTTCAAGGAAGCTAGCAATATGTGCATTCAGATCTTCATCTTGTAATCCGTCGAACTGCACGTATTGCTGCACCATGTGAATTATGCTTGGCTTTAGTTCGAAATTATTATTATTTATGGCAGGGCGGACTATACTAGTTTCCGTCCCTTCCAGGTTAGGCCTTGCATAATGGGACATCGTCCATTCAGGGGCCGCAACCATGTTGGGGACTTCATTTTGGTTAGGTTCGCCCATATTAACAACCGACTCCGAATCCTCAGCCAGTTCTTGGAATGTAGGATCTTGAACTTGCGATTTTCTCCGAAGAGTACGCTCAAGTTCTTGGTCCAAGTCTACAAGTTCTGACGGATTCGCTCGGGTCATAAACTAGAAAGAGAGAAGGGAAAATAAGATTGAGAAATTCGAAAAAGGTCTCCAAAATATTTTGAATAAATTTGTTTTTCAAGAAAGAGGAGAGAAAAAAGAGGTGATAAAAGTAATAGATTCGTTCTTTCAAAATATCAACAAAATGCGAGTCCCCGGCAACGGCGCCAAAAACTTGGTGATTAAAATTCCGCTTGCACGAAATAAAATCCGAACTAGCAATCCGAGAAGGCAAGTATACCTATCGAACTGTAGTATAGGAACACAAGTGTCGTATTAAAATCCGAGAACCGTTGATTACTTATACTCAAACGAATTACTATTATTTTATCTTAATAATTTTTTTTGGATGGTTTTGTCTGCTAAGTTGAAATAAAAGCTGGATAAAAGTACGGCTAAACGATGATTAAGAAATAGCACTCGATCTTGACTTACTTCGGCCTAAATTGATCAAAATTCAAAAGCAAACTTAAAACTTAATAAAGTAAGGGTAGCTTGACCGTGGGGGTTCCCATAGTTTGAACATGCTTCTCTCGAAGATATGCCCAACTGAGTTTAGGAAAATCCGACCGAACTCTCGTCCCGTATTCGAATACCTAAAACTCGCTTTAAGTGGTGAACCCCGCTATTGGGTTTGACTCCAATCCAGGAGATTTACGTCATTCTCTCTCGAGAAATGTGTGTAACTCTCTTTACTCTTAAGTGCTCACTTCAGACTATCGGCCTCTCGGCTAGCCAAGAATGAAAGCAAAGGTGGGGATTATATATCGATAATATAGCTCCACTAAATTTTAATTAAGAGTAAATCTAAGGCCCAACACTTTAGAAAGTGAAAGAAGACTAAAGGATCATAACTTGATCAACTCATCCTCAGATCATCAAGATCGAGTACTATGAGGATTTAGTTACTCATGGTGGAGGGGTAGGAGAGAGAAATGATGAAGATTTTAAGAGAACAAAAACATACCATTTTTATTAAACAAAAGTTCAACTGAGATTACAATTGCATGGAAAGCCTACTAAGCATTAGTAATACACTATAAAAGAAAATTACAAAGGCATTACAACATTCATATGAAAACTAGAAAAGGAAATGCATTGAAATAAGAGAGAGAGAGAGAGAGAGAAAGAGAATAAAATGACATGAAAAACACTGAAAATAGAGTAGTAGCACTAGTTCTCTCTCCAAAAACTGAATGGGGAAAGCTTGGAGGTCATTTCAATTTATAGAAATTTTTCTGCCTCGGTCACGCCCTCAGTCACGCCCGTGACTAGGGGCGTGACATTGTTTAATCAATTCTGCGGCTTGGATCAGGTTCGGCGCACGATTCTGACGCGATTTGATGGGTCACGCCCTAGGTCACGCCCGTGACTGAGGGCGTGACCATTTCGGTGGTTAGTCGGGTCATGGGCGCTGGCGGCGATCATGGGCGCTGGCGGCTGGCTGACGTGGCAGTCACGGGCGTGACTGGAAGCACGCCCGTGTAACAGTGGCGTGACCAATTCGTTGGTCAGCTGATCGAATCTGAGCTGTTCACGGGCTGGTCACGGGCGTGGCTTGCGTGTCACGGGCGTGACTTGTGTGTCACGGCCGTGTACTTTGGGCGTGTCTGACCAGATCTTCTGAATTATGTTGGCAGCAGCTTAACTGGAAACAGCAACTTACACGCCCTAGGTCACGGGCGTGACCTAGGGCGTGACTTAGGAAATTTTGCATTTTTGACCTGAAAATTCAGAAAACTTAAGTTAGCACTAAAAATAGGAAAATGAACCAAAATTGCATTTAGGTAAACAACAATAAGCAAAAAGTAAGAGTAAATATCCTAAAAATAACCTAATTAAACTAACTAGATTTAGCATTATCACTTATACCTGAAGCATGACAAACAAAACAATGTTCATAGTAATATGAAGAAACAAGTTTTAATATTGTAAATAATTCTAAATAATAGAATTCATACATGCTTGATATTAGCAATAAAGATCATACAGTTTTTTTGTTGTTTTGAAGATTTTTAATGAAAGAAAAACAAAAAAATCACAAAAACATATTTTTGTATTTTTGAATTTTAAAGTTTTGTAGTTGATTTTTCATAATATAGATAAAACAAAAATAACAAAAGTAAGAAATACAAAAACTAAATAGTACATATAAACTAACATATTTTTAAAGATTTTTAAAAAATTTAAAAAACAGAAAAATCAAACACCCACGCTAGCGACGGCGCGAGTGCTAGCGCGGCATACAGTGTTAAAAATTTTGATTTGAATCGTTTAGGAGTAAGCAGGAGTTGTAACAACTGAGTTATAGCCAAACAACCATAATATGCCACACAGCAACACAAAGCTTTATTGAATCACAATACTTGATTACAGTGCGAGGTATACATGGCGAGACATGATTCATAAGAATCACGGAGGAGAGAAGAACAAAACACCAAAAAGTAAAACTGGTGGCTTGACAAAGCAGAGACCGCACAGACCGCACAACTCCAGAGATCGCCCGGCTTGACCTGAGATCGCGCGAACAGAAAACAGACAGACCGCCTGCACTGCAAGACCGCCACCTCAGACCGCACGAACTGGAGCTTATTGAATTGAACGAAGAACAGAAGCTGTCGCCAGACCGCAACTCAGATCGCCTAACTGCTGAAGGTCGCCTGACCGCTGAGCTCGATGCGAACAGCACAAGAACACCATAAACCAGTTCCCAGACAGACCGCTGTCGAACTGTTTATTCAAGCTGCTGGGAATCACCAAGGAAGGAGACCGCAACCTGCTGACCGCAAATAGTTCTCATTTTAAATGAAGGGTCATGCACCCATATTTATAGGCGGGTAGACGGATGTCGTCACCGCACAAGAGAGATACAATCACCACCCGTCAGATCGTCAGCGGTCTCTCAAAGTAGACCACGCGATCAGACCACTTGGACAACCTTCCGTCCAAGACCTCAGATCAGGAGGCAGATCACGCACAAGTCGCGCGAACACGAGACCGCGCACAAGCCGCGCAGACACAAGAACGCTCCTCCCTTAGATTGCCAAGAGCAAACCAAGAACCATCTGGCCGACTTCAGACAAGTCGCCAGATCGACCAGCACAAGCAGCCCGGTCAAGCGGTTACATAAGAACAGACCACCCGGTCTTCTACAAAGAAGATAGACAGACCAAGCAGAACAACTCGGAGAGAGACCGCAACAACCAGGAACAAACCGCCCAACCTGCAGATCGCCAAAATCAACCCGGCAGAGCCAGACCGGCAGAATACCAACACAAGCCGCGCGGTCTCTGCGGTCTCCAAAATTCAGACCGTCGGCCACCTTCCACTTCACTTCAATAATTTCAACACTCCCCCTTGAAGTGGGAAGTGGAAACTAGCTCGAGTAAACTCCGCAACCGAGTAAACCGTCCCTTCGCCAGCGGCTTTGTGAAGATGTCTGCAACATTGTCCACACTCCGAACATGCTCGACCATAAGAGATTCTCCCAACACCTTTTCACGAATGAAATGGTGCTCAATCTCAATATGCTTGTTCCTCGCATGACAAACTGGATTATTAACCAGATTGAGAGCACTCTCATTGTCCCCGCGTAGCATAGTGGGACCTCGAACCTCCTTAGGAACGTCCTCCACCAACCTCCTGAGCCAAACGGCTTCCTGAGCTGCCAAGGTCGAAGCCTTTTATTTCGCTTCTGTGGTAGATATGGACACCGAGTCCTGCTTTTTGTTGTACCAAGAAATAGTTGTGGGGCATGTCATAAAAACAAAACCAGACGTTGATCTCCGATCATCCACGTCTCCCCCGTAGTCAGCATCCATGTATCCAAGCAACTCCAAGCTTGACCCTCTCCTATATAGGAGACCCAAATCAGAGGTCGACTTCACATACTTCAAAATTCCTTTCGCCGCTAGAAGATGAGGCTTTCGTGGCTCCGTCATGTACCGACTCACTTTGCCAACTGCATAAGCAATATCTGGCCTCGTGATGGTCAAGTAAATCAAGCTCCCAATCAGAGCTCGGAATACCAATGGATCAGATAGAACTCTCCCCTCATCCTTCTGAAGTTTATGATGTTGTTCCAGAGGTATAGAGCTGCTCTCCCCTTCCTCCATGTCGAATCGTTGAACGATCTGCTCCACATATCCAGCCTGAGAAACGAGCACTCCTCTCTCCCGTCTCTGGACCTCGAGTCCAAGGAAATGGTGAATCTCACCCAGATCCTTCATCTCAAACCTGATAGCAAGCTCAGCTCTCAGCCTCGCTACTGCCTCCTTCGAGTTCCCGGTGACAATCATGTCATCCACATACAGCAGAACAATAACCCAAAGCACCCCCTCCTTCTTGACGAACAAGCTAGAATCAGAGTCTGAAGTAAAGAACCCGCCGAATAGAAGATACTCCGCGATCTTCCCCTACCACGCCCGAGGCGGTTGCTTCAACCCATACAGGGCCTTCTTCAGTTTGCAGACGTATTCCGGACGATCCTCCGAGATGAAACTCGGCGGCTGGATCATGAAGATATCCTTGTCAATCTCTCCGTATAAGAAAGCATTCTTCACATCGAGCTGCCAAATCTCCCATCCACTAGATGCCGCCAAAGCAATAGCAAACCGAACCGAGGTCATCATTGCCACTGGACTAAATGTCTCATCATATTCTTCTCCATACTGCTGTGAGAACCCGCGAGCCACAAGGCAGGCCTTGTATCGCTCGATCATGCCGTCAGCTTTCTTCTTGATCTTATAAACCCATTTGCATGTCACAGGGGTAATGCCCTTGGGCCGGGGCACTAGAGACCAAGTCTCATTCTTCTTGAGAGCATCCATCTCCTCTTGCATAGCAATGTCCCACTGCTTCGCGCCTTTGGCTTTCTCAAAGCTCGACGGCTCCCTCTCATCCAGGGGACCAGCGAAGAAACATGAGACAAAGTTCACCATGTTTCCTCCTGTGTATCGATCTGGTGGCTTGATAGTCCTCTTCGACCTCCTAAGAGGTTGCTCCTGACTAACCACCTCCTCAGCTGCTTCTACTGTGCTAGCTCCTCTTCCAGACAAACTTGGAGCATCGCTCCCCCTGCTTCCAGAACCTGAAGCCTCCATCTCAGAGCTTGACACAGCTGGAGCTCCTGGTGAAACAGGCAACTCCACTTGAAGACTTCCCGTAGCTTTCCCTTCTTCATTAACCCTGCTCTCTGGTAGTTCAACTCCTGAACTCCCCTTGTAGGAAGTCACCTCATCGAACACCATATCCCGAGATACTACTGATCTCCGTGTCTCAGGATCCATGCAGCTCCATCCTTTCTTCCGCTCATCATACCCAATAAAGACTAGCTTCCTTGCTTTCGCATCTAACTTTGTCTGAAGAGCATCAGGAATATGCACATAACATGTTGACCCGAACACCCGAAGGTGTGCAACACTTGGCTTCTCCTTGAACATCAGTTCGTGAGGGTTCTTCATGTTGATAGGACTTAGAGGCATCCTTTTGATGACGTATGCTGCACAAGACATTCCCTCCGCCCAAAAGGACTTTGGAATAGTCTTTGTATGAAGCCAGCATTTGCAGGTTTCCGTCAGATGACGGATCTTCCTCTCTGCAATGTCATTTTGCTGTGGAGTATGGGCACAAGTGAGCTCTCTCCGGATGTCGTGCTTCCTGCAAAAACTTGAGAACTCACCAGAGGTTAACTCCCCACCATTGTCAGTTCTCAATTTTTTCACCCGCAGGCCTAACCGACCTTCCACCAGCTCCTTGAACTCCACGAACTTCACAAAGGCTTCCGACTTCTCTTTCAGAAAATACACCCAGACATATATGGTGTAATCATCAATCAACACCAACATATATCTGTTGCCTCCAAGGCTTGGGGTGGCAGTCGGTCCCATCAAATCACTGTGAATGCACTCCAACGGCGCTTTGCATCTTGTTTGCGATTTATCAAAAGAAAGTCGATGAGACTTACCAAACTGACATCCCGCACAAACATGACCGTCTCCATAATAGGACAAGCTAGGCAAGCCCTTGACAAGGCCCCTTACCTCCATAGCCTTCAATTTGTCCATGCCAACATGCCCCAACCTTTCATGCCAGATAGTTGCGCTATCGTTGGTCTTCATCTTATCAACATAGGTACTTGTCGATAAAACGAACAAGTCCTTAACCCGCTTTCCAACATGGATAACATCTCCCTTTATCTCTGGTTGAGTTTTAAGAAACTTCACTTCTGTTGGGTCAAACAGAACATGATAACCGGCATCGACTGCATTGGTCACAGAGAAGAGATTCTTCTTCATACCAGGCACGTGATAAACACTCCTCAATGTGAGTGGACCCTTATCACTGCTCAGGGAGACAACACCTTCTTGTTCTACTGCATGAACAGAATTATCAGCCGTAATGATAGCATTGTTACCTGACTAAGGTGCCAAAGAAGAGAATTTTGATTCATCCCCGGTGAGGTGATGCCCACACCCTGAATCCACGATCGAATCCTCTTCGAAGTTGATAGCAGCCAAGGCCTTAACGGGCATCGTCGTCATATTAGCCGCAAAGGCTCCTCCCCATCCAGCTTCATCAGACTTTGTCTTCTCCTTCTCCGCTACATGTCCTGACCGAAGATTAACCCGACAATCCTTCTTGAAGTGGTCGGTCTTATTCCACCTGAAGCACCTTGGTCCCTCTCCCTTCTTCTTCCCATCAGACTTAGAAGCATAACCTCTATCCTGCTGACCTGAAGTAGAGTGTCCATCCTGACCTGGCTTCTTCTTCTCCCATTTCTTCTTCTTCTTTCCAGAGAACAACACATCACTATCTCCCCCGGATATAGAAGTCCCTGCCATCAGTCTTGCCAAACTTTCCTGCGAAGCAACTAAGTTCTCCAGCTCCAACAGAGATGGCTGATTTGCCCAACCCTGAAATGAAGTCACAAAGGCAAGATACTCCTCCGCAACCTGCGGATGATATGCCTCTTCAGTTTTGCCTCCGAGATGGGCTCATCAGGGTCCAATGCAGAAATCGCTGTTGTAAGGTTCTTCATCTTGAGAAAGAAGGTAGAAATAGAAAGATAACCTTGAGAGGCCTTCGCCAACTCATTTTCAAGAAACTGTAGCCGAGCTACATTCTTCTTATTGAACAACCCGTCCAAAGATGTCCAAATCTCAGCAGCAGATTTACATCTAATGATGTGATCAAATAGCTCTGGTGAGATAGCCCCCTTGAGTGTGAACTCTGCCTTTGTATTAGTCCTCCTCCAAAGTCTCACCTCTGTCATATTATCTCCTGCTAGAAACACTTCCTATGTGTCTTCTCCTCCAACTATCTCCCATAGATCCTCGCCAAGTAAGTAACTCTCCATACACGACCTCCACTTCTTGTAGTTAGTCGATGTGAGGAGTTCAATACCAAACCCTCTTGCGTATCCACCTTCCATGGCAATCTATGTGGTCTCTTCTTCACAAAGACGATGGCAACTCAAGTTGATCACTGCTTATCCACTCCAACAACCTACCTCTGATACCATGTTAAAAATTTTGATTTGAATCGTTTAGGAGTAAGCAGGAGTTGTATCAACTGAGTTATAGCCAAACAACCACAATATGCCACACAGCAACACAAAGCTTTATTGAATCACAATATTTGATTACAGTGTGAGGTATACATGGCGAGACATGATTCATAAGAATCACAGAGGAGAGAAGAACAAAACACCAAAAAGTAAAACCGGCGGCTTGACAAAGCAGAGACCGCATAGACCGCACAACTCCAGAGATCGCCCGGCTTGAGCTGAGACCGCGCGAACAGAAAACAGACAGACTGCCTGCACTACAAGACCACCACCTCAGACCGCACGAACTGGAGCTTATTGAATTGAATGAAGAACAGAAGCTGTCTCCAGACCGCACCTCAGATCGCCTAACTGCTGAAGGTTGCCTGACCGCTGAGCTCGATGCGAACATGAAAGTGGAGTTTTAGTTCTTAGTTATCTATTAAAACTCTTGTTTAAGTTTGCTTTAAAATAAATGATATATGTAAGTATATATGAGTTTGGTGATTGCTGTATGAGTAATAAAAACAAATACTAAGAGTGCATAAATAATCACAGCACAAATAAAAACATAAAACAAACAAGCAAACCAAGCAATCCAGATGACACAAGACATATAGTAGTTCCCCTCAACTGGGTACGTCTACTCTTCTACCCACTGGTAGGAATCCACTAGGTGGTTGTTGATAAGGTGCCCTCACACCAAGGTGATTTTGATAAGGTGTCCACACACCAGGTGAGCTGTTGATAAGGTGCTCTAACCAAGATGCAGGTTTTTGCTTAGGTGCCCTGTCACCAGGAATTAACTTTTGAAGGGAGTTATAACCCTGTACAAGAGGTGGAAAGGAATAAAAGGAAAAATAGAAAGATTTGTTGTTCTTCTCTGTATGAGAAGACTCTTGAAGATCCTGATTTGAAGTTGAATGGATCTTGATGAAGATGTTGAAGAGCTCCCCCTATCTGATGTAAATTGATGACAGTTCTGGTGTCGTCTTCTCTTGATTGTACAAACACTCCTTTCTTCTTAAGCAGTGATGATCCTGAGCAAATGGTTGTGATTGGTGTCTCAGGATATATGTGATCTGCAAGAAGATGTTAGCAAAAAAAGATATACAAAATAGATCTGCTTCTTTTTGTATTTGTGTGTTCTCTATCTATATTCCTATTTCTCTCTGTCTATCTATATATATATATATACTCGAAGAAGGCTTTTTGAATTCTTGCTCGGAATAAGGAAAGAGATACTCTTTAATTTGATTCCTTGGGAAGAGGAGTTTCCGTCTTTGACTCTTCTGCAAACGGATATAAACTTTATTTCCTGCAACGGATATATCAGAAAAGCATGTATATAATAATGTTAGTCCAGCTGTATAATAAAAATATTGCTGACAACATTTTTCGTCGAGCGTTGTTCTAAAGGAAATTTATCGACCGCTGGCTGGCTTGAATTTGTCGAGCGCCGTTCAGAGAATGCCTAGCCGCTGAGATTATTCTGACTGAAATCGTCGAGCGCTGTTCTGATAGAGATTTGTTGACCGCTGGCTGGCTTGAATTTGTCGAGCGTCGTTCGACATTCGTCGAACGCAGAGAGCTTATATTATTTTCTTATATTTTCTCTGATTCGATCGCATTATATTTAATTGATGTTTTCTTAGTTTTCTTACTTAAGAAAATTGATCTAAGCTATGATGTGTTTTAAAATGGAAACTTAAATCTTAAATATGAATCCTAACTCAAATAAAAAGCTAAGGTTCCAATAGAACAACACAAGAACACCATAAACCAGTTCGCAGACAGACAGCTGTCGAACTGTTTATTCAAGCCGCTGGGAATCACCAAGGAAGGAGACCGCAACCTGCTGACCGCAAACAATTCTCGTTATAAATGGCGGGCCATGCACCCCTATTTATAGGCGGGTAGACGGATGTCATCACTGCACAACAGAGATACAATCACCACCCGTCAGATCGCCAGCGGTCTCTCAAAGTAGACCGCGCGATCAGACCACTTGGACAACCTTCCGTCCAAGACCGCAGATCAGCAGGCAGATCGCGCACAAGTCACGCGAACACGAGACCGCGCACAAGCCGCGTGGACACAAGAACACTCCTCCCTTAGATTGCCAAGAGCAAACAAGAACCATCTGGCCGACTTCAGACAAGTCGCCAGATCGACTAGCACAAGCCGCCCGGTCAAGCGGTTACATAAGAACAGACCGCCCGGTCTTCTACAAAGAAGATAGACAGACCAAGCTGAACAACTCGGAGAGAGACCGCAACAACCAGGAACAATCCGGCCAACCAGCAGATCGCCAGAATCAACCCGACAGAGCCAGACCGGCAGAATACCAACACAAGCCGCGCAGTCTCTGCGGTCTCCAAAATTCAGACCGTCGGCCACCTTCCACTTCACTTCAATAATTTCAACAAACAGTACTTGATTTTTTGAGAATTTTAAATTTTCATTTTTTTATCCTGATTAAGAGTCCTTAGAGTAGTCTTATGAAGAAATTTTGTAATTTATGGAGTTGTCTTGATTGCTCAGATTGCATAAAACTTTAGCGTTTTTCAAATAACTTATCCTAAAATGTCTATGACTCCTAATTCTAACCTTAACATTTGAAACCTTGCATCAGGAGAGGTTTAGTGAATATATCAGTAAGTTGAGAGTCCGTGCCAATGAAACTTATCCTAACATTTTTCTTTTTAATGTGATCTCTTATGAAATGATGACGTACATCTATATGTTTGGATCTAGAATGATGTACCGGATTATTTGTAAGATCAATGGCACTTTTGTTGTCACATTTTAATTCAATATGTTTTAGATGAAAACCAAAGTCCTCTAGAGTTTGGCTCATCCATAGTGCTTGTGCACAACAACTCCCTAATGCAATGTATTCAGCCTCCGTGGTGGAGAGTGCAACCGAACTTTGTTTCCTACTAGACCATGCAACTAATGAAGGTCCTAGAAGATGACAAGTACCACTAGTGCTTTTTCTATCAAGTGAGCATCTGGCATAGTACGAATCGGAGTAGCCATGAAGTGTAAATGAATTATTGTGCGGGTACCATAATCCTAATCTAGATGACCCAATTAGATATCTAAAAATACATTTTACCGCTTTTAAATGAGATTCTTTTGGATTGGCTTGAAATCGAGCACATAAGCAAACGACAAACATAATATCGGGTCTAGTTGCACTTAGATAAAGTAGTGATCCTATCATACCCCTATATAAAGTTTGATTTATAGAAAATCTCGATTCATCTTTTCCTAATTTAAGTGATGCACTCATAGGAGTAGAAGCTTGTTTAAGGTTTTCAAATCCAAAGCGTTTAAGTATATCAAAGACATATTTAGTTTGACATATAAAAATACCATCATTTCTTTGTGATATTTGAAAACCAAGGAAATAAGAAAGTTCTCCTACTAGACTCATTTCAAATTTATTTTTCATCACTAAAATAACTTCATTACACAACTCTTCATTAGTAGATCCAAAAATAATATCATCAACATATATTTGTAAAATAATCATATCATCATTGTTGTGCTTAATGAAGAGAGTATTATCCGCACTTCCCATAATATAACCGTGCTATAATAAAAATGATGCAAGTCTTTCATACCATGCATGGGGCACTTGTTTTAAACCATAAAGCATTTTTTCTAGTTTATAAACATGATTTGGAAATTTTTCACTAATAAAACTGGGGGGGGGGGGGGGGGGGGGGGGGGGGGGGGGGGGGTTGTTCAACATAAACTTCTTCTTTTACAAACCCGTTTAGAAAAGCACTTTTCACATCCATTTGAAATAGTTTTATTCTTTTAAAGCTTGTAAATGCTAGAAAAATTCTTATAGACTCTAATCTAGCAACGAGTGCAAAAGATTCATCAAAATCTATCCCCTCGATTTTGTGAATATCCTTGTGCTACTACGTGCCTTATTTCTAATGATTCTAGGCTCACCATCTAATTTATTTTTATAAATCTATTTTACACCTACAACCGGGTAATTAGATGGTCTTTCTACTAATTTCCAAACATTATGTCGCTCAAATTGTTCTAACTCTTCATTCATAGCCAAAAACCAAAATTCATCATTTAAAGCGGTTGAAACATTTTTTGGTTCAATTTTGGAAACAAAACAAATATTTGAATAAGATTCATGAAGAGAAGAGCGAGTTCTTACCTCGATGGATGGTTCACCAATTATTAATTCTCGTGGATGATCCTTTGTGATTTTTAAGGCACTTGGAGGTACATATTCATCTTCCTTGGCCTCTTCTTCTTCTTCTTTGAAAGGTTCCTCATCACCATGTTCCAAAGGTGGTAAGTGATCATCCTCTTTGCCTGTGGAAAGTCTTTCTATACAAGGAACAAGTCCATCAAATTTCACATTAATTGATTCTTCAACTTTTCTAGTTCTTTTATTAAAAAATTTGTAAGCTTTACTATTTGAAGAATATCCAAGAAAAGTTCCTTCATCACATTTTTCATCAAACTTTCCCAAGCTATCTTTAGTATTTAAAAATGAAATATTTACAACCAAAAACTTTGAAGTAATATACGTTAGGCTTCTTTTGAAAATAAAGTTCATATGGTGTGAGATTAAGAGATGGGCGAAGCATGATTCTATTTATAACATAACATGATGTATTTACGGCTTCGGCCCAAAAGGACTTAGGCAATTTATATTCATATAACATAGTGCATGCTAGTTCTTGAAGTGTCCTATTC
Source organism: Dactylorhiza incarnata (assembly GCA_033032865.1). Classification (NCBI taxonomy): domain Eukaryota; kingdom Viridiplantae; phylum Streptophyta; class Magnoliopsida; order Asparagales; family Orchidaceae; genus Dactylorhiza; species Dactylorhiza incarnata. The sequence continues at coordinate 4,624 of JAWHQI010001604.1, read as the reverse complement.
TTTCTTTCTACAACACCATTTTGTTGTGGTGTGTGTGGTGCGGAGAATTCATGTTTTATGCCTCATATATCACAAAAAGATGTGAATTTATCATTTTCAAATTCTCCTCCATGATCCGAGCGAATGCATTTAATTTTTAAATCACTTTCATTATGAATACGAGTACATAATTTTGAAAATTTGCTAAATGCATCGGATTTGGATGAGAGAAATATTGTCCAACAATATCTTGAAAAATCATCTATTAAAACAAATGTATATAATCTACCACCAAGACTTGCGGTGGTAACGGGACCAAAAAGATCCATATGAATTAATTGCAAGGGACTTGTTGAAACCGATTTCTCGGCCTCTAGTGGAGCTCGGGGCCCTCACCGAGATGAGGGGCAGCTAGCCCTTACTGATCCCTCGGAGAAGGCAGACCGAAGACTAGGAAAATGACTAAGACCTTAGCCACAGCGAGGAGGTCCCTCCACTAACCCGGAAGATCATTGAGCGCTTCCCCTCCCAAGCCAAAGCTGAGACTTGGGCACCTTGGAGAGCTCTGGAAATGCTAACCAAGAAGAGCCTGAGGAGAGAGAAGCTGAAGTGAAGTCCTCTCCAAAGGTGCCCTTGAGGTCTTATTTATAGGTTTTCTAGTTTGGCCTGCAAATAGCAGGACTCCGCCTTTTGGTTTTACTATCCGCACCCCAAATGTGTCTGCGAACAGCCAAACTCCGCTGTTTGGAGAGGCTAAAGGCAGACCACCAAGGGTAAAAGGGTAATTTGGCCCTATCAACTTATGGGCAAGGAACTGCGAGAACATTACTACCGAAGCTCTCGCGGGCCTTCTCGCGAGTCCTGCTCGTGATGCCTCTCCTAGGCGGTCGCCCTGTGAGGACCTCGCTGGCCCATTCTGGCGGTGTCTGCCGAGGTCCGGTCTCGCGAACCTTCCTGCGAGATCGCCTCTGGACTTCGCCGATTTCATACGAGGTCGACGGATTGCCGAATCGTTAAGTTGTTCGCTGTCCGCTGGGATGGGGGGGGGGGGGGGGTTCGTCGGCCGCTGCTTCCCCGCTGTAATTTGCCGAGGTCTGGATCTTGCGGCTCCCCTTGCGAGACCATCCCTTTGACTTCAATGATCGTAGAACATTTCGTCGACGGCTGATGACTTCGCCGAACAGGGGCAAGCTCGACGACCATAGGCGGGCTCGACGAACTAGGGAGAGTTCGTCGAACGCGTCATTCCTTCTATCAAACTCTGGGAACTTCTTTAAGTCGCCTGCGGGTAGTTCATCTCTCCTACGCTTCTCGCTCGCCACTCCGCGAGCCCTCTGAGAGAGATTTCTCTTCGATCACTCTCGCGAGGTCTTCGGCCCCAAGGCCTCTCTCTTACCACTTCACCTCGTTGCCTTCTTAAACCGCCCCCTCGTCTGGCGAATATCGGGGTTGTACACAATTTCCGCTCTTCGCGAGGATATTTATGCTCGCGAAGAAACATCCAACCCTCGACATTCGCCAGCTCCTTGTTGATCTGTCAGGAATCTTTGGTGGGACCCACCCTGTGGGCTATAAATATTGTCCCGAGTCTCCAGTGGCGAGCGCTGCTACTTCCCTTCCTCTCCCTTTGCCTGATATTGTAGCTGCCTGGAGATGCCTCTTTCTGAAGAAGCCGAGGCTCGCCTGAGGGCGATAAGTGTCGGCGGGCTACCCTCCATGACTAGGGTCCCCGCCTGGATGAACCGGCCGCCCCCCGCTCAGTCGCCGAAAGTCAAGAAGGCAAAGGCGGCTCGTCGCACCGGGGATGACTCCGTGCTGCTGGACTCCTCCCCCGACGATCGCCACCATGAGAAGCTACGAGCTACTCCAGTTCACGTCAATAAATTTGCTTCATTCATTTCTACTCGCAGGATGCTTTGCCGAGCGAGAACGCTGGAGAACTCGCTGAGGGGTCTCGCAAAAGTCCTCAGGCAGATATGAATCTCGCTGGGAAAAAAGTCACCGGTATGATCTTAATCTCGCGTGCCTTAATGTTTTTTGTCAACTATATATGACCTCCGTTCCTTACTTCTTACAGTTTCGCCCCTGAAGTCCTCGGCCTGCCAGACGTCGCGGCCTCCGTCTCCGCCTCCGCCTCCTCCTGACAAACTCATAGATAAGCCCGGATTCCAGCTCCTGACGAGCGAGGAGACCGGTGGCTTTGTGCCGCCAAAGATCCCTCCGACCAACAGCGCAGCCTACCCTGCCGGCCTGGGCAAATCTCTCTACCCTCACTATGGCAATGTGTTCCAGGGCCGTCCTTCGACTTCTCGCCCCCCGCTTGGTAAGCATTCTGACCTCGCCGAAACCCTACGCGAACTCACGCGCGCCATCTAACCTCTTCGTAATATTTTGCAGAGAATACCGAAAACCCGCACACCGATTCTGAGCTGGGCGACGACGAGATGTCCCCCCTTCCTGACCAGGTGGAGGAATTCTTAGGGGATCCGCGAGATCCCGAGATGATGAAACAGCGAGCCGCGGAGTTGCTGAGGAAACATGGGCGCAGGCTGATGGACCTCAACATGCAGGCGAGATGGGACAGAGAAGCCGCTGAGGACAGGCACGCGGTCCTGATGGAAGAGTGCGCGAGGCTCCGGCAGGCGAGACAGCGTGACCAGGATGAGAATGCCACGACGCCGGAGGTTCATATAGCTAGGATGAGAGACTACGCCTACCTCATGGACAGGGAGGGCCATTTGGCCGAGGATTATTATAACTCTAGGGTACCGCCGAGGTCCGGGTCGCGGGGTGGGGGCAGGTGGAAATGGTTACCCCATGATTCTCGCTAACTGCTGTGTTGTTGTGAATTATTATTTGTAATGGGTGTCATTGTTTTTTAGACAATCTCTCCATGGCTCGGAACTCGCATATTTGCCACTCATGTTGGCTTTTATTCCTTTTGACAATAAGTATCACTAGCTTTTTATTGTTTCTCGCTCGCTGTCAATAAATCTGTTTTATTTTCATGTTATACTGCGCTCGCAAGGACCTTCTGTCATCGCTAAATATGTCCCGCGAAAATGTTGTTTGTACTAACCCCGCAGGTCCCTCTCGCCCACGTCCATGATGTGATGTTTTTGCTGCTACCCGCGCCCGCCGGCGCTTGGACTTCTTCCCGCCATTTTGCTTTGGCTATAAATAGGCGGCCATAGCTGAGTCAACCACTGCATTTACTTTTGACCTTCTTCCTCCTCTGCTTCAGAGCTCTCGCTCCTTCCCGTTCTCGCTTTTCTTCTTTTCTTGCAGGTTACTAAAATGGTTGGTGATGCTAATGAGTCGGAGCGTCGGCGAAATATCGCTAAAGCTTTCGCCGAGCATAGCTTCTTCCACTGCAATCTGACCGATGAGGAGTATTTCAGCGCAAGTCGCCGACTATGTCACCCCCCCCATTCGAGGGCACGCCGTCCTAGCGAGAACGACGTGATCAATGCCCCACTGGTAGACGAGCTGGCCATTCCCACTGCCCATTTCGCGGTCGGCCTGCGCCTTCTCCTGTGGCCGGAAGTTCGCCAGGTAATAATCGCACTCGCTCGCTTCTTATTCTCTGCAGTTCAAGTCTCGCTCATCATGTGAACTAATACCGTTCTCGCTGCTCTCCAGGTGATCAAGCACTATGGCGTTGTTCCGGGCCAGCTTAGCCCCAATGCTATGGCAGTGGTCACCGCCTTCGCCTGCTACCTTCGCGAGGAGCGCATCGAGTTCAGCCTCCCGGCCTTCCAGAAGCTGTTCTCGTTCGCGTCTATAAGGATGGGATGGCCTACTTCGTGGGCTCGGGTCCTAAGGTCGACGAGACCGTCAACAAGGCCCACTTCTGGCCCCAGAAGTTCCTCGTCGTCAAGGGGAACTTCGGCAATATCCCCCTCTCGGTAGTTCAACACAGTGAGACCACGTACCGGCTTACCGCCCTCGGCGGCCATGACGCCCTCCTCTATCAGTTCTTCTGTAAGAAGAACTTTGAGGTCGTTTATCTTCGTCGCAACCTTGATTTGCTGCCTCCAGTTCTCGCCAGGGAAGGTAAAGATCTCGCTTAGCAACTACAATTTTATTCCTTGCCATTCCGTACTTATTGAAATTTCAATGCTTATTTCTTAGGCGAGCGGGATCTTCCCCTCCATCCTCCATACGCGAGCAATCGGAGAACCGACGCTACCCTGGCTCTCGCTACCATGGGGGCGGAAGCTTGCAGAGGCACCGTCACTCCGGGTGAGAGCCCTCTTCTCGCAAGAGACTGGGGGCTTCTGGTATTCATGCCGCTCCCTCGAAATCTCCGCCAAAGAAGAAGAGCAGGAAGAGCGGGGTCTCGCTCGCCTCCTCGAAGGGAAAGGATCCCCGCGAGGTTGCCTTTGATGAGTTCGACCTCACCGGCCTCTCCGCAGGGGGTGAGGACGACGAGCTTTGCCAGGAGGCTCCTAGAACCTCCGTCCTGCCCATCCCTGTCAACCACTACAACTTCGGCCTCGGCCAGAGGCGTCGGGATGAGACTGGCGAGCTCCTGGTCAACTGGAAATTGGAGACCAACAGGGTGGAAATCTCCACCATTCTTCCCTCCTGGGTGGAGAAGGAGACCGTCAGCGGTCACGCCTTCGACCTCGCATTTTCTCTT
>JAWHQI010001603.1:0-66332 GCA_033032865.1 Dactylorhiza incarnata | reverse complement strand
ACAATTGAAAAGAACAAAAAGGATTTGAAAATAAATGTGTTATGATTGTTCAAGAAAATACATTCTTAAAAAACAAAATCAAAATCTCAATTTAGCCATAAACAAATTCGGGATTGGTCAAAAATCCCTGGATATGCTTCTGGGTAATCAATGCTTTGGGTCTGCAAAATTCGGACTCGGATAAAAAGTGAACACTACCGCCCGCGCTAGCTACTAACGCCGGCGGTAGCTCTAATGTTAAAAATTCTTCTGGTTTTTTAATGTACAAACATCATCCAGCAAGGGCAACGTAGAAACTCAGAAAAGGGTCTCAACCCCCTTTATTTCATGTGCTAATTGTCTTAAATTTGGACACACGTCTGGCTCTTGCAGGAATATAAAACAACGATCTTTAAAACAATCTGGGTACCTAAGAAAACCACTTTCTCTATGGGTGGTACCTCTTGGGTATCCGGATCTTTACTCTCCATCTTCTTTCTAGATTTGCAGGAAGGCTAAGGAAACAGAAGACGTGTGGTATTTGGACTCAGGCTGCTCCAAACACATGACGGGCAATAAAGCAAAATTCGTTAGCCTAGAAATGAAGAAAGGAGGAATAGTGACGTTTGGCGATAACAGTAAAGGAAGGATCATGGGAAGTTGGTATAGTGGGTAACACATCTTTTCTTATATCAAATGTACTTATGTGAAAGGATTAAAACATAACCTAATATCTATAAGTCAACTGTGTGATAAAGGTTTAGACGTACTTTTTGAATCTTCCACTAACCTTTGCAAGATTGTTAATCCTAAAACAAAAGATGTGTTATTAACTGCACTTAGAATTCATAATGTTTACATAGTTTCATTTCATGATATGTCTAAATCTTCAATAAAATGTTTTATAACAAAAAATGATGAATTAGAATTATGGCATAGACGCTTAGGCCACGCTAGTACAAAGCTCATCTTAAAACTAGCAAAAGAGAATTGATTAGAGGATTGCCTAAGTTAAATGGAAATTTATCTTCATTATGCTCTCCATGCCAGAAAGGCAAATTTACTAAGTCATCTTTTAAAAGCAAAAACAAAATTTCTACATCAAAAACCTCTGCAATTAATTCATATGGATCTCTTTGGTCCCGTTAACACTGCGAGTCTTGGTGGTAGATTATACACTTATGTTCTCATAGATGACTATTCTAGATATTGTTGGACTTTATTTCTCTCCTCCAAATCTGATGCGTTTGCGAATTTTCAAAATTATGTACTCGCATTCAAATGAATTAGATTTAAAAAATAAAATGCATTCGCTCAGATCATGGAGGTGAATTTGAAAATGAAAATTTTAAATCTTTTTGTGACATGTTAGGTATTAAGCATGAGTTCTCCGCTCCAAGAACACCTCAACAAAACGGTGTTGTAGAAAGGAAAAATAGGACAATACGAGAACCTACACGCACCATGCTATCTGAATATAAATTACCTAAGTATTTTTGGGCAGAAACCGTAAGCACTGCTGCTATGTAATGAATAGAGTTATGCTTCGCCCATCATTAACTCTCACACCATATGAACTCTACTATCAAAAGAAACCTAACGTATCGTATTTTAAAGTATTTGGATGTAAATGCTTCATTCTTAATACAAAAGATTCTTTAGGAAAATTTGACGAAAAATGTGATGAAGGAATATTTCTTGGTTATTCTTCAACTAGTAAAGCATATAGAATATTTAATAAAAGATCAAGTAAGGTTGAAGAGTCAATTAATGTCAGATTTAATGAGTTTGTTCCATGTGTAGAGAAGCTCCCTACAGGTACCGATGATGAACCTTTGCCATCCTTGGAACACGACGAAGAAGAACCGTCCAAAGAAGAGGAGGAGAAGTCCAAAGAAGATGAATATGTACCTCCAAGCTTCTAAATTTCTCCAAATATCATCCAAAGGAGCTAGTCATTGGGGAACCTTCTACTGGGGTAAGAACTCGGTCCTCTCTTCATGAAACATTTTCAAATATTTGCTTTGTGTCTGAAATTGAACCTAAAAACGTTTCCACCGCTTTAAATGACGAATTTTGGTTTTTGGCAATGAATGAAGAGTTAGGACAATTTGAAAGAAATAAAGTTTGGAATTTAGTAGAAAGACCATCTAATCATCCAATTATTGGCGTAAAATGGATTTTTAAAAATACGCTAGATGGTGAATCTAGGATTGTAAGAAATTAAGCACGCTTAGTTGCTCAAGGCTATTCACAAATCGAGGGGGTAGATATTGAAGAAACTTTTGCACCCGTAGCTCGCCTAGAATCTATACGAATATTTTTGGCATTTGCGAGTTTTAAAAGAATAAAATTATTTCAAATGGATGTTAAAAGTGCCTTTTTAAACGGGTTTATTAAAGAAGAAGTTTATGTAGAACAACCCCCCGGTTTCATAAATGAAAAATTTCCAAATCATGTTTACAAATTAGAAAAAAATGCTTTATGGTTTAAAACAAGCGCCCCGTGCATGGTATGATCGTCTTACATCATTTTTGTTAGAGCACGGTTATGTTATGGGAAGTGCAGACAACACACTCTTCATTAAGCATAAAAATAACGAATTAATTATTCTACAAATATATGTTTATGACATCATTTTTGGAGCCACTAATGAAGAGTTGTGTAATGAAGTAGTCTTAATAATGAAAATGAATTTGAAATGAGTCTTGTAGGAGAACTATCATATTTTCTTGGTTTTCAAATTTCACAAAGAACTGATGGTATTTTTATTTGTCAATCAAAATATGTTCACGATATGCTTAAACGATTTGGATTTGAAAATCTTAAACAAGCTTCTACTCCTATGAGTGCTTCTTTAAAACTAGGAAAAGATGAATCTGGAATTTCCATTGATCAAACGCTATATAGAGGAATGATAGGATCTCTTCTTTATTTAAGTGCATCTAGACCAGATATAATGTTTGTCGTATGTTTATGTGCTTGCTTTCAAGCCGATCCAAAAGAATCTCATTTAAAAGCGGTAAAACGGATTTTTCGTTATCTAATAGGGTCATCTAAATTAGGATTATGGTACCCACACAATGACTCTTTCACGCTCCACAGCTATTCCGATTCGGACTACGCCGGGTGTTCACTAGATAGAAAAAGCACTAGCGGTACATGTCACTTTTTAGGACCCTCTATAGTTGCTTGGTCTAGTAGAAAACAATCTTCGGTTGCACTCTCCACCACGGAGGCCGAATATATAGCACTTGGCAGTTGTTGTGCACAAGCGTTATGGATGAGCCAAACACTAGAGGACTTTGGATTTCATCCCAAAAACATAGATCTTAAATGTGACAACAAAAGTGCAATAGACCTCACATATAATCCCGGACACCATTCTAGATCCAAACACATCGACGTTCGTCATCATTTTATTAGGGATCACATTAAGAAAGAAAATCTAAAAGTAAGCTTCATTGGGACGGACTCTCAACTTGCTGACATATTTACTAAACCCCTTCCCGATGCAAGATTTCGATTATTACGACTTGAATTAGGTGTCCTACATCTTTCAAGTTAAAACATGCTCACAAATACAATTTTCTTCATTTTTAACCATCCAAAACATCTCCTAAAAATCTGCAACTTCAGCATGGAACTACTATTGGGACACCTAATCAAGACCACCAATCAAAATTTCCAAAATCCTAAAAAACCATTCACTGTCTCCCGCGCTAGCGCTACCGCAGGCGCTAGCGTCCATGTTCCTTTTTCTGTGTTTTAAAATTTTGAAAAATTTCTTAAAATATATTAATCTATATTTTCTACTTAGTTTTGCACTTCTGTGTTTCTTTATTTTTTGAAAAATCAAATACAAACTACAAAACCAAATTACAAAAAATATGTTTTTTCTTTTTCGCTTGTGTTGTTTCCTTTGTTTAAAGTTCATCTTTATGCTAAAATCAAATATAAAATTACGAAAGCAAAAATTACAAAAATATGCTTTTATTTGCTAAAATCAAATACAAAAATATAAACTTTAAAACTATCAAAAAAAACTGTATGATTTTTATCAAGCATGATATAATCTATTATTTAGAAATTCTACAATGTTGCAATTTATCTTTTCAAACTTCTTTGGACATTGTCTTTTTTCATGCTTTGATATATCTATTCAAATGTGCATCAATTATCATTTAAAAGTTGTGTAGGATCATGCTTAGCATGCCTCTAAGTATGATAAATGTTTAATGTTTGATAATGATATTTATTCACTCACCTTTTTTTTGGCATTGTCTACATATGTATTTAATCTAAGAATGCTTGTGTATGTTTTGTATTAGTACAATGGATTAAAATTGCACAAGTATCTTACCTACACTCCTTATTTTGCACTCTTAAAAATTAAGAAAAGTGGTTATGTTTTTCATAAATTCTATTGATTTGCAAAACAAGTGTATTCGGAGAACTTTGTACAACACCAAATTATAAAATAAATGACAAAGATAACTCCACCAAGCACTACTTGAACCTCCTGATAAGTCTTAATAAGCATTGTGAGGTTAAGCACCTTGGAAAGAATAGTAAAGTGTCTTGTGCAAATCAAATCTTTCTTTCAAAAATAAGAAAAACCACTTACTCTTAAGTACACCGGATCACTAGTCTCAAAATTCAAAATAAAATATGTGATCCCCCAAGCACTACTTTGCACCCTGTTAAGTCTTAATGAGCATTGTGTGTGAAGAGCACCTTGGTAGTTGTACTTTTTATTGTGCATTAAAGTGTGTGGAAGTAATCTTATTTGTGTTTTATTGTGCTCGTACTTTACATATATCTTGTATTTTTGATTAAAACATTTGTTTACATTACTCAAAAATACACTTTTGTGCACATCATTATCTTCCATAACACTTCTTCTCATGAGTATTGGATCTTAACGCTAATTCTATATTACTCTTTCTTTATGAAATGCACTAGATAACCTAACATGTGTTCTACAATGTTTTGTTTGTTTTTTGAAAGTATGAATTAAAGTAACATTGTGGTAATCTCTTTTTGATAAACATTATTTCATGCTTGGTTATTATCAAATTTAAAGATCTAATTAAAAAATGATTTACAAAAACATCATCTTTTGTGAACTTTAACTCATATCTTTTTTTTGGATTATCATTACTATCTGATGTTTTTTGTATTGCTATAAGTCTTCCGTATCTTAACCATAGAAGTGTTTTACCTTGCGCTTTCATGCTTACTTAATATCTTGTATTCTTTGCATCATCACTTATTCTTAAAAATTCCTATCTTTCATTAAGTGATAGATTTACTTGGAACACTTTTTATTGGTTACTTCAAACATAAAAATCTTTTATGTTAAAAACTCTGATTTCCTTCTATGAAATTTTTTGTAATAACTCTGATCTATTTCAATAAAAACAATTCTAAAACTCCTTATCATTTACTTAAAAAACTCGATCATACATTCTCTTCTATTTACAAATTCTTTGGTGCTTTGTTTCCCTACCCACTTTTGCTAATAACAAAGGGGGAGAACTAACATGATAAATATAACCCGTAATCAAAAACCCAACATGACAAATTAAATGATAGCTTACATATTAGGGGAACATTCACTTAGGGGGAGCATGTATTTAGGAGGAGCAAATCTAAATGCTAAAATCAATAATTATCCTAAGTCATCACTCACACACACACAAGTATAATTTCATCATACTTATTTATTAATGCTTTGATTTATCATTAATGGATTTGTTATTATCAAAAGGGGGAGTTTGTTGGAACATGGTCTTCCGCATCTCCTAGGTTTGAGAATAACAAATCCTATGTGTATTTGATCTTATGTGTTTAAGTGTGCAGGAAATCAAAGTCCACATGACTCAAGGATGGTTGTCCCCAAAATTGAGGCCAGAATTTCAAAATGGCCACTAGCGCCGGTGGTAGCGATAGCGCCCGGCGCTAGCGATGATTTGCGCGATTCCGGTAGTGTTTTTAGAAGGAGCTAGCGTCCGGCGGTAGCTACTAGCGCTGGCAGTATCATGGCGCACAAGAGGCATAGAGCAAATTGTTGCCGCGGATTGAAGATCCTGCTGTGCAAAATGTTACTTAATCAGGGATAGCGCCGGCGGTAGCTACTAGCACTGGCGGTAGCATGGCGCACAAGAGGCATAGAGCAAAATGTTGCCGCGGATAGAAGATCCTACCACGCAAAATGTTACTTAATCAGGGATAGCGCCGGCGGTAGCGGTAGCGCCGGCGGTAGCGCTTTGGCTATAAAAGGACCCCCTCTCCTCTTGTTTTCCACACCTATTGCATACACCTCAGAGAGAGAGTGCTAGAATTCCAGAGGCTTGTCTTGGCCGAAATTTGAGGTCCCAGCGAAGCTCTGCCAATTTCTAAAGGAGAATTCCATCACGCCGAATCCAGACGAAGTCCGCTTTGACAAACGCTGATTCTACAGCGGATCTTCCCCTCCATCTTCAGAAGTTCATCTTAAGGGAAGTTTTATTATTTTATTTATCTTTCTTTGTAAACGGTAGTGAAATCGCCTCGTGTTGGCGACTAGGTCTGGGGTAGGACTTAGGGCTGAAATTCGCCTCGTGTTGGTGACTAGATCTAGGCTAGGTCTAGGGGGTGCTCGAGGCCACATCCAGGGAAGGATTGGCTAGAGCGGCTTGAGGCCGAATCCGGGAAGGAGAAGGCTAGGGCCACCGGTTCGTGGGGAAGCGAGTCGGGATAGAAAACGAAAAGAGCTTTTATTATTCGCCCCCGATCTCTAGCGTCATTGAGATCAAGTTTTGTAAAACTTATTTAATATCAATAAAGCTTGTTTCTCCTTTTGTTTTACTTGACTTCTTGTTTTAATATTGCAATATTCCAAAGTTTTTCTAAATAAATCTAAAGTTTTTGAAAACCCTTATTCACCCCCCCCCCCCTCTAAGGGCGCCGACTGATCCAACACTATCTTCTTGGCGAGGACTTATGGGAGGTAGTCGGTGGAGAAGCGAGACAACCAGTGGTAGCTGCTGAAGGGAATGCTAAGCAGGTGAAGGCTTGGAAGAGAACAAATGTGAAAGCTGAGTTCACTCTCAAGCGAGCTATCATTCCTGAGCTCTTTGACAAAATCATTGGATGTCGGTCTGCTGCTGAAATTTGGACTACCTTGGATGGTTTGTTCAACAAGAAGAATGTAGCTCGGCTACAGTTTCTTGATAATGAGTTGACAAAAGTAACTCAAGGAGACTTATCTATCTCATCCTTCTTCCTGAAGATGAAAAACCTTTGTGCTGAGATATCAACGTTGGACTCGGAAGAGCCCATCTCAGAAGCAAGGTTGAAGAGGCACATAATCCGCGGCTTGCGGAGGGAGTATGTGTCCTTTGTCACCTCTATGCAAGGTTGTGCCAATCAGCCATCGTTGCTAGAGCTCGAAAACTTACGTGCTTCGCAGGAGATTTTAGCTAAGCAGATGGCGGGGATGTCTGTCTCCGGTGGGAGAAAGTGAGGTTCTTTATTCTGCTAAGAAGAAAAGACGGGACAAGAAGAAGAAGTCATCTGGAGGTGATGGTCTGTCTACTTCATATCTGCAGGAGAGGAGCTATATATGCTCCTAAGCATGATGGGAAGAAGAAGGAAGAGCCAAGATGCTTCAGGTGCAACATGCCTGGTCACTTCAATAGAGACTGCAAAGTTAATCCTCAGACGGGTCACGCTGCAGGAAAGGAGGAGGCTAGTTCCAATGCAGAAGGTAGTTGGAGTGGTGGAGGTGCTTTCATGACGGGCACTTGTATTCAGGCTTTGGATTCCATCAACTACCAGGATGATTGGATAGTGGACTCGGGGTGTGGTCATCACCTCGCCAGGGATGAGTCAAAGTTCTCTTCTTTGCAAACATACTCAGGTAATGATGATATTATTATAGCTGATGATACTGTTCATGCAGTCGAGAAGGAGGGTGTCATTTTTTTAGGATGTGATAGAGGACCACTCACCTTGAGGAGTGTATATCATGTGCCGAGTATGAAGAAGAACCTCTTCTCCGTGACCAATGCTGTAGATGCAGGATATCACGTTCTGTTTGGCCCAACAGAAATGAAGTTTCTCCGAAACATGTCAAGCATGAAAGTTGATGTCACTCATGTAAGAAGAAGAGTGGAGGACTTGTTTGTGTTATCAACAAGCTCCTATGTTGATAAGATGAGAGCTAACGATAGCGCTACTATCTGGCATGAAAGACTTGGTCATGTTGGGATGGATAAGCTGAAGAAGAAGGCTGAAGGCAGTATTGAGCGGTACAAGGCCCGCCTTGTAGCTCTAGGGTTCTCTCAACAGTTTATTGAAGACTATGAAGAGACATTTCATCCTGTTGCCAAGATGACTTCAGTTTAGGTTGTGATTGCGTTGGCTTCTTGCCAAGGTTGGAAGATTTGACAACTCGACGTGAAGAATGCTTTTCTTTATGGCGAGATTGACAAGGATATCTTCATGGTGCAACCATCTGTCTATGTTTCTGAAGCTCATCCAGGACATGTTTGCAAGCTTAATAAGGCTCTTTATGGCTTGAAGCAAGCACGTCGGGCGCAGTATGCAAATATCACATAATACTTCTAATTCTGCGGGTACTTTGCTTCAGATTCTGATTCAAGCTTGTTTGTAAAGAAGACAGGGGAGCTGCAAGTCTTGGTGTTGTTGTATGTGGATGACATGATCATCACAGGGAACTCTGAGAATGAGGTAGTTAGTCTTCGGGATGAACTAGCTATCAGATTTGAGATGAAGGATTTGGGTGAGCTCCACCATTTTCTTGGTCTTTAGGTGGAGAGGAAAGAGAGCGGTATGCTCGTTTCCTAGAAGGGCTATGCGGAAAGGATCGTGAAATGATTCAGCATGGGTGAGGGGAAGAGTAGCTCTACTCCACTAGAGGTTGATTTGAAACTTCGACGTGATGAGGGAAGGGTTCTTTCGAATCCTTTGGTTTTCCGGGCTTTGGTTGGAAGCCTGATTTATCTGACGATTACGAGGCCAGATATTGCTTATGTTATGGGTCGAGTAAGTCGATATATGGTAGAGCCGCGGAATCCTCGTCTAGTGGCAGCAAGGAGAATTTTGAAATATGTGAAGTCCACCTCTGATATGGGTCTCTTTTATGGGAGGGACTCGAGCTTCAATCTGCATGGTTATACAGGTGATGATTATGGAGGAGATTCAGATGATCGGAAGTTGACTTCTGGTTATGTCTTTATGATTTTCTCTGCAGCTATCTCGTGGTGAGCAAGAAGTAGGATTCGATGTCTGTCTCCACTACGGAAGCAGAATAAAAGGTTTTGGCTTTGGAAGCTCAGGAAGTCATAGGGCTTAGAAGGCTAGTGGGAGACATCCATGAGGAGGTGTGAGGTCATACTCTGCTTAGTGGTGACAATGAGAGTGCTCTTAAACTGGTTAATAATCAAGTTTGTCATGCGCGAACCAAGCACATCGAGATCGAGCATCACTTCGTTCGGAAGAAGGTGCTGGTGGGATCATTGATGGTTGAATATGTGCGGAGCGAGGACAAAGTTGCGGACATTTTTATGAAGCCACTGTCAAAGGGACCTTTTGGCCGGTTACGAAGTTCGCTTGGGTTGACTTCCACTTCCCACTTCAAGGGGGACTGTTAAATTTTTGAAGTGGAAGAGGAAGTATGCTGGGCGGTCTGAAGAAGTTAGACCGCAGAGACCGCGCGGTATGCGCGGGCTCTCTGCTTTATTGTGTTGGATGACAAGTTGTCCAAGTGTTGGTGATCGGGCAGTCTACTTTACTGAGACCGTGCGCGATCTGGATGGGCGGTTATTGCACCTCATTTGAGCGGTGATGACATCCGTCTGTTTGCCTATAAATAGAGGTGCAAGGCCCGTCATTCATAATCGAGAACTATAAGAACTAGAGCTTGGGTTGTTTGTGTCGGTCTCACTTTTGAGGTCATGCGGTCTGAAGATTGTGTTGACTGTTTGTTGTGTTTGCAGGTTAGAGGACAACAGTCAACAATCTTCTTCCTTCCCAGCTTTGAATAACCAGTTCGCCAGCGATCTCCGATCCTATGGGCGATCTAAGTTATAGTTCTTGGGCTATTCGCAGCAAGCTCGGCGATCAGGCAACCTAGCAGTCAAGCGATCTAGAGTTGCGATCAGGCGACAACTTTTGCAGTTTTGTTCTCTATTCGCGGGAAGCTTCTGTGATTATGAGATCAGGCGATCAAGAAGTGCAGACAGGTTCTTTCAGCAGTTCAATAAGTCAGTAGCTCGCTCGGTCTGAGTTGGCGGTATGGACGGTAGCAGGTTGACGACCTATGCAGTTTGCGCGATCTCAGTGGTGCATGCGGTCTGACCTTCTCAGTGGTCGCTAGCGGTCTCAGTTATTCTGATTGCCAGTTTGCTTGTCTCTCTTGTTCTCCCTGTATTCTGATGAATCATGTCTCTCCATGTATACCTCGCATTGTAAAGAGATAGTTTATATTTAAGATCGTTTGGCTCTTCTATTATTGCTGGTTACTTAGCTTGGTATGGTTGTAGTGTTCCTGTGCCTGATTCCCGCTTCTAAGTTTCTTACTTTTGGTATCTGAGCTGAAATTCATCACTAGATATCAGAGATAGAAAATATTAATAGGAACATCCAGACAGGAGGGGCATGATGCGTTGTTAGAAGATAGAAAGATAATAGATGGTGTGATTTATTCTTCCACATATGGCTAATTTATAGGAATTACAACAGACTCACAAAATTAATCCACGATGTGGGACTAAACCCACTCACATACAAATACTAAATATTAATAATTATAACATTCCCCCTCAAGCTGGAAAGGAACCTCCATCTTGGACACATCAAATAATGGCAACGGTGGTAGACGACGTGGGATAAAACATCAGACGAGCCACCGGGGGAAATTCCAAACTGGGGAATATAAACTAGGGACATAGCCACACACGACGCAGGACCCACACATGATGTGGACTCACTGGAAACCGGTCAACCAACGTCACCTACACATATAACATGCAGAAGGGAACCAACGATGTGGAGAAAACTGTTGAACGGGCAACCGAGGATAATCTTTTGGGGATAAATCCGCATAAGAGCAATCCACACATCACATTACCACACGCTACAGTCCCTCCGACACAACCCAATAATATTTAGAGCACCAACATCAATCGCGTCCCATCACATGACCACGAAAGAAAACATGGGGGGACACATATGACATAAGCCTGGAGGCCGTGTTGAAGAAGGTGAAAAGTAAGGAAAGATCATCTGAGTTGCGTTCATCCCAACACTCCCCCTCGCGTGAAAAACATGTGCATATAGACATAACAACAACATGAAGCAAATGCAATAAAAAACACAGACAAAAAACTGAAAAACACACAAACATCATCGTCGACGGGATATTACCACCCACAAAAAGGTGTGGGACAGCGACCAGAGGCAGCAAAAGTCATCGGAAAGCAACGAGAAGCGGTTGGAGACAGCGGAGAGCAAACCACCATGAAATGTACGTTGCCCATAATTAGGGCAACCAAATTTCAGGGAGGAGACAATTCCTGCTTTGATACCACGTTAGAAGGTCGAAAGATGATAGACGATATGATCTATTCTTCCACATAGAGGCTAATTTATAGGAATTACAACGGGCTCGCAAACTTAATCCACGATGTGGGACTAAACCCACTCATATACAAATACCTGAATATTAATAACTCTAACAGGCATAGTAGTGGGCGGTGGAGGAACCCAAGCTTCTTGAAACAAGTGGCCTCTGTTTGACTCGGGCAGCCACAATAAGTACAGAGTCGAGTATTGGGCCGGGATAAGGAAGTGCGACTAACAATTCTACCGCCGCGGGAGCCATGACGACCACCCCGATACGAGGAGGGCCCAAGACAGTTGTGTGGCCCAAAAGGGCAGGAGAGGGGGGAGCCACAAAATCAGGAGGCAGTGTAATTTTATGAACCATTGAACACACATCAGAGAGAGACAGAACAATGGTGATGAGAGGATGGTCGTCCGGACGCTGTGAAGATGGGAGGAGAGTCGTGCCATCATGAGATCTATACCTACATGCTTCTTTTGCGTGCGTTGCAACAAGATCCAAGGAGGGGGGTGTTGAAGCCAGGATTCAACGAGGGTCTTGGACATGTCCACAAAGGAGTTCAAGTCATCATTCACACCAGGGTCAAGCGCCTAGAGCCCAGTAAAGATATCTTAGAGATGTTGGAAACTGTCCTTTCCTGAGTAAAGAGTTTAAAGCTCGTCCCACATGGATTTAGAAGTTTCATTGTACATGTACATACGGTATGGCTCAGACTCCATAGAATTGAGGAGTCAATATTGAACCCGACCATCATCATGGAGCCACTGCTCCATAGGTTCAGTGGGAGGAGCACGAGTTGACTTTTGGTCTGAAGGATACAACACGTCGAGTGCACCCTTTCCACAAAATTCCTCTTCCCATTGAGGGAAAGAGTGGTAATCTTAAGTTCATCACGGATGTCAGGTTGAGAATCAGGAGCAAGAGCAGGAGTTGGAATAAGAGACGAATGAGAGGAAGGGGAAGTTCCCGCATATGTGCCAATGACCACCAAAGGGAAAGTAAATTATGCGGCTGAAGGAGCATGACGATCCCAGGAGCAGGGAAATCGCAGGAAGCTGGCACGTCGGGCTTGGTGGCATGAGGAAGAAACCGCAAAGAGGCAAAAATAGGAAGAAGCTGCAAGGTGCGAGCGTTGCGGCCTGGGGAGTGGGTTCTATGGACTTAAGGAGAAAGATGCAAGGAGAAGAACACATGAAGAGGCCGCAAGGGGAGGGAAGACACATGAGGAGCCTCTACGGACTGAGAAATAAGCTCTGCTACTTGGCGGACACAAGAGGAGCTCTATGGCTTGGCGGGCTTCTGTAGTCTTAGGAAGAAATCGCAATGGTGGCCGCTGCGATCATGACACAGAGGAGGTGGACGAGGGCGAATGAGAAAGAGGTCGCATTCTTGAGGAGGAAGTGGTGAGGAGGTCGCAGTATCTTCTTCACGATCTTGATAAGATCATACTCATTTTATCTCAATGGAAGTACTGTCTTGACCTTCTTCATGACGTCGAAAACTCTGGGTGCAAGCCCGGTAACACACATTTGGATGCCAACCATAAGCTCTGCGCCCATGCTTCCGACTCTGATTTGCTCCTCCCTAATCTAGAGTATTATCATCGTCTTTTGGGTAAGCTAATTTATCTTACTGTTACAAGACCTGATATATCCTATGTTGTTGGGGTGGTCAGTCATTTTATGAATGCTCTAAGGATCTCCCATCTTCAGGTTGTTGAGCGCATCCTCCGTTATCCAAAGAATGCTTCGGGACAAGGGCTTGTGTATAATCCCTCTCCCTCCTTATCTCTAGTTTACTACTCTAATGTTGACTATGCTGGCTCTCTAGATGATTGTCGATCCACAAGTGGATACTGCATATACTTTGGTGGACATCCTGTCACCTGGTGGGCAAGAAGCAAATTGTGTTTGCACGTTCATATGCAGAAGCTGAGTACCATTCGATGAATTATGTTGTTTCCAAACTTACATGGTTGAAGAGCCTCCTGAATGATCTGGGTGTGAAACTTGCTTCTCCGACCACTCACTTCTGTGACAGCCAAGTGGTTATTCATATTGCCAAGAATCCAGTGTTTCATGTGTTGGAACACGGTCTTCCGAATCTCCTAGGTTTGAGAATAATAAATCCTATGTGTGTATTTAATCTTGTGTGATCTAAGTGTGCAGGTTAACTGGTCAAAATGACTCAAGGTTTACATATGGAGGTTGCCCCCGAAATTGAGCCATCAACTCCAAACTGATCACTAGCGCAGGCGATAGTGGATAGCGCCGGCGTTAGCTCGTTGCACAGAAGGCATGCTGGAATTGTTGCCTCGGATTGGAGATTCTGGCGCGTACAATGTTTCTTAATCCGGGCTAGCGCCGGCGGTAGCGCTAGCGCCGGCGGTAGCGTGAAGGCTATAAATTGGACCCCTTGCCTTCGTATTCTTGATCCTCTTTAGATCCCAAACTCCAGAGCCTCGTGCCACATCAGAGAGAGGAAGTTGTAGAGAGATACTCCCACAAATCTAAAAAGCTGAAGGAGATCCGTGGAGAAGATTTCAACACGCGTCATCATCTTGACGAAAGACCGCATCGACTACGATCATACTCTGCGGGCCTTCGTCCACTTCTCCAGGAGATCCACATAGGGAGTTTTTATATTATTGTTTGTCTTTTTATTTCATTTCGTATTCATGTAAACGGTTCGTTAATTCGCCTCGTGTTGGCGACTAGGTCTGGGTTAGACTTAGGGGGTAATTCGCCTCGTATTGGCGACTAGGTCTAGGGAGTAGATCTAGGGGGTGCTCGAGGCCTTTCTGGGGATAGATTGGCTAGAGCGGCTTGAGGCCGTATCTGGGGAGAGATCGGCTAAAGCCAACCGGTTCGTGGGGATACGAGTCGGTATAGAAAATGAAAAAGGATTTTAATATATTCGCCTCCGGATCTCTAGCGTCATAAGAGATCAAGTTTTGTAAAACTTATTCAATATTAATAAAAGCATGTCTCTTCATTTTGTTTTACATAACTTCTAATTGTGTTAAACATTTTAATATTGCATTACATCAAAGTTTTCTAAATATAATCTTAAGTTTTTGAAAACCCTTATTCACCCCCCCCCCCCCTCTAAGGGCGCCTACCGATCCAACAAGTGGTATCAGAGCAAGGTTATTCCAATCGGCTTAACAACCGGGAATAATGGCGTCTCATGATCTCGCTTCTTTTAGTGGGGGAAATTTTTGTGAAGAAGAAAAATCACCTAAACCACCTTTATTCGAAGGGAAAAATTATAAAGGGTGGAAATTATTAATGGAAAAATTTATTAAAAGCTTAGATATCAATGCGTGGGATTTAGCAATAGTTAGACCAGCGGACGAATCAAATAAACAAGAGCGTCACCTAAATGCAAAAGCTATGCATTATATTTTTTGTGCTTTATCTCAAGTTATTTTCAAATTAATATATTGTTTTTCTAGTGCATACAAAGTTTGGCATTTTCTTGAAGAAACTTATGATTCTCCTCCTGCAGGTATGGAACAATCACAAGAACCGGAGAATATGCAAGCGTGCACTAGTCTTCAAGAAAGCTTCTTTCATGACGAATCAATGGAGCACACATTGAATGAAAAAGAAGAAGAAGTACTGTCTTCAGAAGAGGAGTTGCAAAAAGATGTAATATGTTCAAATCGTGCCTCTCCCGATAGCAATGTAAAGAAATCTAATCCCATCTTTTGTACTTCTATCTCTTCATTACAATTGCTACAAAATACTAAGCACAAAATAAAGAAATTAAAAAGGACTAATAAACTCTTGCGCTTAGAAAATAAAATTTTAAAAGCAAAATTTAATTCTAATGAAAACATAACACCTTGCAAAGATCTTAATAATTTAAATGAAAAATACAAGGAACTTGAAAAGGATCTTATTTTTATAAAAGAACAAAATGAAAAATTATGTTTAGAAAATTCTTCTTTGAAAAATGATTGTGCTAAGTGTAAAGACTATAAAATTGAAATTAAAGAGATGGACGAAACATTTGATGAATATAGGGATGAATACGAAAAACATATTGAATCAATTGCTACCACTCTTAAAAATAGCACAATCGCTTATAATAAAGCTAGACATAATTTAAAAACTAAGAATGATGAATTAGAAACTAAAATTATCTTGCTTAAGAAAATCTTAAAGAAAAATTCTCAAACAAATTCCAAAAGCAAGTTAAATATGAATTTTCATAATGTGTCTAAACCCAACAAAGGAAATAAAAATTATCAAATGCTTAAAAATGAAATTCCAAATCATCATCATTCACAAAATAACCACTCTCCCAACATAAACTTAAAAATAAACAAATTTCCTATAAAAAATGTTTTGCAAAATTATCATGGAAATTTGACAAATAAGAATAATATTAAACCAATATTTGAATGGAGACCAAAAATAAAAAATGAAACCTTAAATACATGGATCCATTCATCTCTATTTAAACCAAACAATAAACAACAAAAGATGGTAAATGAACTTTCAAAACATTATCATCATCTTCATTTACAATATCAACCAATTCCCAACTTAAGTTTAAATGCAAATAAATTTCAAATAAATAATATTTTGCAAAATCACAATGGAAATTTAATGAACAAAAACAATAGTAAACCAAGGTATGAATGGGGATCCATACTTAAGAATGACGCATTAATGTCAAACAAAAGGGTTCATTCATCTTTGTCTCCTCAAAAGAAAACACGATGTATTTGGGTACCCAAAGGAACCGTCACTCCCGGTCCTCTTTCGATACCTAAATCTCTTATTCATTAGTATCCCACCACTTGCATGAAGTAGAAATCAATTAAAATGAAATATCATTTCTCTACTTCATGATATGCTTAAACTTTTTTTTTATTGTTCTTAAACTATCATGCTATGATCACTTTATATGACTTGTGATATGACTTTATTTCATAAATAAATCAAATTAAATAATATTGAATAAATAGTCATGTCATTGTTCAAGTGATCTACTCATCTTTTTTATTTCTATCCTTCTAAATCCATTTCCTAAAAGTCTTATAAAAATTGAAAAACTAAATTTGTTATATGATGTTATTAAGACTAAATAAAATAAATGTCAAAATGAATTTAAAAGGTGTATCTTTAGGGGTATTAGGCTAAATTTATAAAATGCGCAAATTTTACTTAGGTAGTTAATATATTTGCATTATTTTCAATTACCCCAACTATGTTTAATCATAATTATGTTTAAATCGAAATTGAAAATTTGCATGAATATTATTTCACTTATTTATGATCATTTCCCTCATGCATATGTTGTGCAAAACTCAATAATCAAGGTTTAATACATATGAAACTCTAATGAAGATGAAACTCATGTACTAATTTTTAACTTTCGCAACTTTTTGCGATTTCTTCTCGTCTCATCACTTCATTAGACAGGCCTTACATTGCAAAAACATAATTAAGAAAAATCGGAAGCAAAATCGAAGAAAATCAAGGCTATATAATCAAAATAAGCACTCTCTGTGAGATAGCGCAGGCGCTAGTACCTAACGCCGACGCTATCTCGAGTCCCCGATTTTCTGAAATTTTAAAATTCTGAAAATTGCTTAAAAATATATTAATCTATATGTACTACTCATTTTTGCAATTCTGCCTATAATAGATTTTTGAAAAATCAAATACAAAAATAGAAAATTCAAATTACAAAAATTATATGTTTTTGCCTTAGTGTTTTTGTCATTTGTTTAAATTCTATTTCTAAAAACAAAACTATCAATATTTGTTATTTGAACTTAACTTTTCTATTAACATGTATCTTGCGAAAGGGTGATTTGGGCTATCATCCCATCATATCACCTAGTACCGGGCGAACCTCTCACAGGGTAGTCCTCGGGAAGTCCAAGATCAAATTATAAGAGTTCAAACTCTAAATTATAATTATTTTGCAAAAATATCAAAAATACTGTATGGACTTTATTGAGAATATCAAGCATGAGTTAATCTATTACTTAGAACCTCTATAATGTTGCAATTTATCCTTTCAAAATACTTTGAACATTGTCTTTATCATGCTTTGATATATCTATTAATATGTGCATCAATTATATTTTAAAAAGGGTGTGTCGAATCAAGCTTAGCATGCCTCTAAGTATGAGTAAATGTTTTATGTTTGATAATGATATTTATTCACTCACCTTTTTGGCATTGTCTACATATGGTTTAATTTAAGAATGCTTGTGTATGTTATGTATTAGTACAATGAATTAAAATTGCACAAGTATCTTACCTACACTCCTTTATTTGCACTTTTAAAAGTTAAGAAAAGTGGTTATCTTTTTCATAAATTCTATTGGTTTGCAAAATAAGTGTATTCAGAGAACTTTGTACAAAACAACAATCATAAAATAAAGTGACAAAGATAACTCCACCAAGCACTACTTGAACCTCCTGATAAGTCTTAATAAGCGTTGTGAGGTTGAGCACCTTGGAAAGAATAGTAAAGTGTCTTGTGCAAATCAAATATTTCTTTCAAAATAAAAACCACTTTCTCTTAAAAGTACACCGGATCACTAGTTTCAAAACATTCAAAAATAAAAATCTGTGATCCCTCAAGCACTACTTTGCACCCTGATAAGTCTTAATGAGCATTGTGTGTGCAAAGCACCTTGGTAGTTGTACATTTTTTTTGTGTGCATTGAAGTGAGTGGAAGTAAAATTATTTGTGTTTTATTGTGCTCTTACTTTACATATTACTTGTATTTTTGATTAAAACTCTTGTATACTCTACTCAAAAATACACCTATGTGCACATCATTATCTTCCATAACACTTCTTCTCATGAGTATTGGATCCTAATGCTAATTCTATACTACTCTTTATTTATGAAATGCACTAGATAACCTAGCATGCTTTCTACAATGTTTGGTATGTTTTGAAATTGTGAATTAAAATAACATTGTAGTAATTTCTTTTTGATAAAATTATTTCATGCTTGGTTACTTTATTGTCAACCATAAAAGATTTTCATTGAAACATTATTTACATAAACATCTTCTTTTTAAAATTAAACTCTTATATCGTTTTATGGATCATCATTGAATACAATAAGATGTTTCTTGTATTTTTACAAGTCTTCCGCATCATCATTACCATATAACTTTTACCTTGCACTTTCATGCTTATATCAAGTCTTAAATCTCAACTTTTTCTTACAAAACAATTGGTAGACTTGCTTGGTAAAATTTATATTGGCTGTTCTTACATGCATATCATTTTTATTGTAACAACTCTGATTTATAAACTTTTATGTTAAACACTCCTCCAACAAGTGAAATACTGCTTATAAGAACATCTTCTTATTATTACTACAAATCATATTTTACTTTTGAGGATGTTGAAAAATGCCTTAACTCTTATCTTTATAAAGTTTGTTTTTTTTAAACTCAAACTCTTATTATGATGTTTCTTTTTTAAATCTTCCGCAAATGCTCAAACTCTGATTCATTCATGATTTTCAATATAGCTATGGGAGTGTTTTTTCATAAAGACAAATAAAAATAAAAACTCATAGGCTATAAATTATCATTAGATTTAAATGCTTAATGTTTCCAACAATTATTATCCATGACTTCACATCTCACCATAGCGGGGGCGTAGGGTTGTAGACATTAGATAACCTCATCTCTAGTCATGTCTTGTCCTTAACCGGGGAGGGTTCCAGTAGGGCCTTGCGAGGCACTGGGGGGAAAGAGTGTTAGGTTAAGTGTTTGTCTAGTGTTTGCATATGGGACTAACACCCCAACCTACGGCATGATTGTAGCTCCTCATGCCCATCCGTCACTTAGTACGGGGCTAGGGTGTAGAAATATTGTCTGGGTAGATTAGTTACTTGGAAATCATAATTTTATGCTTAAACTCTGATATTTTTTATATAAAGGGGAAATCATTATTTTCTCTTAGGCTAAAACTCTGATATTTTTTATATAATGGGGAAATCATTATTTTTCTTAGGCCAAAACTCTGATCTATTTTTCTCTACACCTTATTCTAAAAACTTCTTATCATTTCCTCTCACTAAGAAGCTCGATCACGCTTTATCTTATTATCAAACTTCTCTGTAGGTGCCTCATAACCCTCTTTTGCTAATAACAAAGGGGGAGAATTAACATGATAAATTACAAAAGGGGGAGACCTATAAATACAATCCGCTATCAAAATAAAAACCCAACATGATTAATTAAGATGATAGCTTACATATTAGGGGAGCATGTATTTAGGGGGAGCAATACTAAAATGCTATAATCATTATTTATCCTAAGTCATCCTTTTCACACACACACAAATATGTTTCTTCATGCTTATATAGATTAATGCTCTGATTTATCATTAATAGATTTGTTATTATCAAAAGGGGGAGTTTGTTGGAACACGGTCTTCCGCATCTCCTAGGTTTGAGAATAACAAATCCTATGTGTGTATTTAATCTTGTGTGATCTAAGTGTGCAGGTTAACTGGTCAAAATGACTCAAGGTTTACATATGGAGGTTTCCCCCGAAATTGAGCCATCAACTCCAAACTGATCACTAGCGCAGGAGATAGTGGATAGCGCCGGCGTTAGCTCGTTGCACAGAAGGCATGCTGGAATTGTTGCCTCGGATTGGAGATTCTGGCGCGTACAATGTTTCTTAATCCGGGCTAGCGCCGGCGGTAGCGCTAGCGTGAAGGCTATAAATTGGACCCCTTGCCTTCGTATTCTTGATCCTCTTTAGATCCCAAACTCCAGAGCCTCGTGCCACATCAGAGAGAGGAAGTTGTAGAGAGATACTCCCACAAATCTGAAAAGCTGAAGGAGATCCGTGGAGAAGATTTCAACACGCGTGATCATCTTGACAAAAGACCGCATCGACTACGATCATACTCTGCGGGCCTTCGTCCACTTCTCCAGGAGATCCACATAGGGAGTTTTTATATTATTGTTTGTCTTTTTATTTCATTTCTTATTCTTGTAAACGGTTCGTTAATTCGCCTCGTGTTGGCGACTAGGTCTGGGTTAGACTTAGGGGGTAATTCACCTCGTGTTGGCGACTAGGTCTAGGAAGTAGATCTAGGGGGTGCTCGAGGCCTTTCTGGGGATAGATTGGCTAGAGCAGATTGAGGCCGTATCTGGGGAGAGATCGGCTAAAGCCAACCGGTTCGTGGGGATACGAGTCGGTATAGAAAATGAAAAAGGATTTTAATATATTCGCCTCCGAATCTCTAGCGTCATAAGAGATCAAGTTTTGTAAAACTTATTCAATATTAATAAAAGCATGTCTCTTCATTTTGTTTTACATAACTTCTAATTGTGTTAAACATTTTAATATTGCATTACATCAAAGTTTTCTAAATATAATCTTAAGTTTTTGAAAACCCTTATTCACCCCCCCCCCCCCTCTAAGGGCGCCTACCGATCCAACATCATGAACGTACCAAACACATAGAGGTCTATTGTCATTTTGTTCGCGAAAAGGTGCAGCTTAAAATATTGGATTTGCTGCATGTGCCTGCTGCTGGTCAAGTTGCTGACATCTTCACTAAAGTCTTACCTCAACCACTATATCATTAGTTTTTGTCCAAGCTGGGCTCCTACGATTTGTATTCTCTAGCTTGCGAGGAGTGTTGAAATAAGTTGTACAAAGGCCCGTCCAATGGCCCATTGGATGACCCATTTCTGTTTAGAAATTAGTTTCACTTCTTAGGATGGAGTTGAGCCTTCACTCCTCTATATACCTTTGTACTCATGCTTTTTGTAAGGATACTCTTTTATGGGAAAATTATAAAGTTTTAGTTCCTTTTTTTTCATTCCTTGTGTTTTTCTACAGTCATGAATTAGGCGTCATGACTAATACTTCCTTATTAGCCACAATTTTTTCCTCATGGTAAACAAAGTGAGGCTAAAAGTCACTTTTCTAGTAGTGCTCTTTAGATTATGTGCATAAAAAGGTCAACTAGATTTCAAGGATTTCCAAAAAAAGCGGGCTTCTTGGTTGACAGGTGTTGGAAGTGTGGGTGTTATTTGGGATGACGGAGAGATGCATATGATTATTGAATGACATCAATGGCTAGGGCATGCAATTTGGGGGATTGCGGGTTTAGGATTTTTAGGGTTTAGGGTTTATGGTTTTTAGGGTTTAGGGTTTAGGGTTTTAGGGTTTAAGGTTTAGGGTTTAGGGTTTAGGGTTTTTAGGTGGATGCATGCGGTGATGTTCAAATGTGGACCGTGAAATGGGATATTATGGCTTGTGAAGAGATATTGATGATTCCATGGATTGCTGGTAGGCGAGAGGTGGGGTGGTAGTTAGGTGTACAGTTTGTTCACTTTGGGTCATTTGGATACAAACTGAAATCAAACCTAGAAGCCTGGATTTTGGCTCATGCAAAGCTGCACCAGACCAAAATCAATTGGGATAGTTCCATTTCAGCTATGTTTGTTGGTTTGATTTTTTCACTTTTAATTTTCACTCTTTTTAAACTTGTAGGTGGCATCTCCTTGTAAGTTTCTTTTTTGTTTTGTAGATCTATTTAAGATCAGCTAAAGCTCAGAACCTAGAATAATGCTTACAAGCTATAGGAAAAGTTGTCGTGGATCATGTCAAACTGTCAATGAATTTTTATGGTAGATATTTAATTTCGTGCATTATAGTTGGTAACGAACAATATAGATAGCCATCCAGGTGCTTGAAGTTACTTGATTGGGGTAGTTCAGTTTTGGCGATCACCGACACTAGAAACCAATTCGAATTGATAATGTGCAATTTTAGCGGCGAAGCCAACAGATCCAATTGAGCACTTTGAGCAATCTAAGTTTGTTCTATCTCAAATTTGTTCAAACTGTGTAAAATTGAGCATATGTGGATCACTTTATTTACTGCTCTCTAACTCTTTTGATAGGCTCTATCACATCTATCATGGTAAGAAAATTTATTGCTTGCTTGATAACTGCATCTCTTTGCAATATGTAACAATCATATCTTCTGAAACCATAGATAGTACAATGTGATGGGAGAACAAATTGAGGAGTGATATCTCATTTTTTAAGATCATACTATGTTATGTTTTTATCCCAGATCATTGTTGTCTTTAACATTTATCAGACAACATGTACATTTATGGATTTATGCCTTTAATAAGTTGCCTTGAAATGTTATTTTATGAATGGATTTTGTAGTTCTTATTAAAAAAACCTTAAACTAGAGCACAATCTTTGGAATTTACCAGAAGGATCTTCCATATATGCCTTCCCTCTGGTGGGAGTATCTTGTAGTAAGTTATAATTCAATTTTTTATGACTGCTCGTATTTTTGTATAACTTTATAAATTACTATATTATATATACTAAATTACTTTATTAGTATATAATGAACCATGAAATCCAAAATTAGTTAAATATTTATATGAATTACTATAAACTAGTTAAATATTTATATAGTATTTATAAAGTTCTTCACACAATTAAGCTCTTAGTTTTTTTTAATTATTACTTAGTTATATCATAGTTTGTAACAAAGCCATTTGTAAATTAAAAGTATATAATTTTACATATAGTGATTGAAATTCTTTAGTTGTATGTGACAATGCTAAGGTTAACTCGATTTCTATGTGACCAGTGTTCTAGATTAGTCTGCATATGTTGAGAGCATTTTAGAATGGTAGAGATGAATCATGCATCTAAGATTTGGTAGAGTGCAGAAGAGGATAGAAAAATCTAGTCTCTTTCTTGTGTGGAGAAATCTAGATCCTTCCTAGGTTCTGGAGGGAAAGGAGGAGGAGGCCAATATAATGGGAAGACCTCTCATCATTTAGATCATCCATGGTTTGGAGCTTGTTGTGGTAGTGAGTCTGCTCTTATGAGAGTTGAGTGTGCTTGTTACTATGGAGTGTTGTTGTATGTCTTGATCATTATATGTCTCGATCAACTGTCTATCAAATTGTCTTGTAACTTTGTTCAGAAGTTTAAACAAAGCTTTTCTTTCCTTTCCGCTGCCTTGTTGAAGTAAGGCATACTTGATTAGCTTAAGTTTGTGGAGAAAACTAGCCAAGTGCCGCACGCATCTTGTGCCAAAGTTCTTTGTGCGTGATAGTTGGTATCAGAGCTATGTTACCTAGGAGGCACATCAATCAAAAAGGCATATGAGGGAAGAATTTTGTCGGAGTTCGAGGGGCCATAAGACAACATTGCATAGTTGCATGAGCAATATGGAGTTTGCCATGATGACAATCCAAGCGCCGAGTAAGGACACATCCAGGTGCATGATGGAACCAAAATCCAACGCGGAGGAGGTCCAAAGAGAGATGCATGATGTTTTTGATTCTGAGGCTAGTAAACTCTTTAAGAGGAGGGAATCCCTATCAACCATGTTGGAAGATAGAAAGCGGTAGAAAGGGGAAAGCAATGGGTGGAGCGCATCACTTCAGCATAAATATAAAATCATCTACCCCAAGTGATTCAAGGGTCTTGGAACAACAGAAGAAGTTGATGACTTTGTGGAGAACTTAGAGCAACACTTTCAACAAGGGTCTTGGAACAACAGAAGAAGTTGATGACTTTGTGGAGAACTTAGAGCGACATTTTCTCGCAAATATGATCACTGGCGAGGCACATAGATAGGAACCGCTCGATTTCACTTGGTAAGAGAAGATTTATGTTGGTGTCTTGATATTCGAAAGAGAGAAACCATTAAGACTTGGGTGGATTTCAAGAGAGAACTTAGACATCAATTTGATCCTAAGTTCTTGAATGAGAAAACAGTAGTGATGCTACAACGTCGTTGTTTTAGATACAAGGAAAGCCATAAATCGATGGATTGTCCAATGTGGATTCCTCGTAAGGAGACATGCATATTTTGCAAGGGAGACAATGATAGGAAAGTTGTCCAATATTAACGCAACATTTTGGGGAAACTAAAGATGACAATAACAACCACTGTAACACAGTTAATATTGTTGAAGATGAAGAATCCATTGGCCAAGGTGAGGCTACTTATGTTCCTGATGATGAAATGACTTGGGGAGACAAAGAGTGACTCTCTCAGAAGAACTCAACATCTAGCCTAAGCTAGATGTGGAGTTGAGTTGCCTAGTCGACAATACTTCTGCGGAGGAAGGAGCGTTGATATGCGATATGGAGCAAGATGTGAACGAAGACTCTGTGTTCCAAGAGGGAAAATCTCACAAGGAGGAATGAATCATGGGATCAAGGGGCAGCCAGTTAAGGACGTGTAGTCCAAATGCCAAGGGGGTGAGGCTGACATAAAGGATCCAGTCGAGGAGTTCAAACTTCAAAGGTGAACAATCGGTGGAAGAGATCTCCATGTGTCATGGAGGCAATGCTCGCACAAATGCATCACGTTAAGAGATCAATGTGGAGAAAGCAAAGGATACAGAGTGCTATATCCAAGGGAGCGAAGCTCATATCGAGGGGCTTGAGAGTAAGCCAAAACAGGACGTTGACTTGGCAACATTACTTGATGGAGTTGAATTCCACCAATCAGTAATGGATTATTGGAGGCATGATCTCCTTTGTGATAGGAGGCTAAGCCAAAACAGGTACGAACAATGTTGGTACCTGATGTATGGTTGCGACAAGGTCGTCGTAAGAATGGGTGTGGGAGAATGTCGCAGGCTACTAGTCCAAGACGCAACTGTTACCATGAATACATGAGTGGATGGCTTAATAAGTCGCATGTTAAGGCAATAAGGCTTCAAATAGGTCGAGGACTTGGGTGTGGGAGCCATTGGCACAAGTATGACTTCATATTCAAGGTACTCATACACAAGGAGAGCATGCCAAAAGTAAGACTTAAGTGTAATCATGATATTCAAGAATATCTTGATTACACTAGAGAGAAATCTTGAAGATGATGGAAAATTCTAGAATAAAATAGAGATTTATTGAAGATTCTAGAGTCATGTAGAATACTCTAAAATATTGTCGAATTATGTAAAGATTTCTAGAATATTATAGAAGATTTTATAATACTCTAGAATATTCTAGAAGAGTGTGGATCCTTCTAGAGAATTCTCGGTGTGTGTATAGATTTCTAGAATTTTGTGTAATTTTTTAGAAGTTGAGAGTAACTAGAATAGTCTAGAGTACTCTTGAGTGTTGTAGAATAGTGTGGAGGGTTCTGCATAGCCATGGGAAAAGTGTAGAATAGTTTAGAAGCGTTGATAGTAGAGAGATTCTGGAGTCTTCCTTTGGTTGGAGGGAAAATCCCTTGGATGCTATAAAATGGGGATGCATGTTCATTTGAGGGAAGCAAACTGGGAATCAATTAAAGCAATGTATACAAGCCATAAAAGAGTCAAGAGTGGTAAAGTTTTAATGTTGTGAATATAAATTTGAATGTTCTTGAGTCGTCTCCTGTTATGGAATTTATAGATCCACAATGGGGGTACACTTATCTTCGTCGCATGGGATAGTATATTTCGCATCGTTGTATTTTATTATGTAGCGTACTTTTTATTATGTTTGGACTTACTTGTTTTATGGTCTAAGTGAGGGGTTGGACTTAAATGGATGGGATGCGGTTCTATGTTTGAAGTAATCAAAATATCATTATCTAATTCTCCCTTCTTTTCCACTTCCTATATCTCTCCCTACCCCTTCTATTCTCACGCTATGCCCTAGCCGCACCCCGCCTGGAGGAAAAGTCGCAACCCTCATTACGAAAACCACGCCTCCCCCGTCTCGCACGACCATCGTCGCTGATCCCCACGGATTGTTGTGACCTCCTCCCCCTCCTCTCCTCCGCTCTTCTTCCTCGCCACCATTGCTCCTCCAGGATCTAGAAAGGGAAACTCCAATATCCCTTGAGGGACTTATCCCTCAATCGCCTTAATACACAATCTCAATCCGAAGCATACAACAACTTAGTACTAGAGTCACTCCTCTCCTCTGCTGGCGGAGGTGACAGTATCTCCTCCACCCTCTTTCACTAATGTCTTGCCCTAACGCTGCACATCCATCGGCCTCTAGTGGGATCCACGTCCCTATCCAGCTAGTCGATCTCATCCGTACACCTCGGGCCTCTTGCCCCTTCCTCCCATGCTTCCTCCACTGCGTACTACTGTAGATGACGATGTTATGACCACGACCAAACTCATGGAGACATTTCAATCGCTCGTAGCTAACCTACAAGCTCAGATCGACACTCTCCAACAACAATAACCAGCACCTCGGGCTCTTCACACGAAATCCCCAACACCAGCCGCAATGCCGAGCAACACCACCCTCGTTCCGAAGGTGGCGGCGTTCCCCGCTATGTGAAGATGGATATTCCCATTTTTGAAGGTCGCAAGGACCCTCTGTCATGGATTAACCGATGTGAGCTTTTCTTCAACAACAAAGGACACCGGAGGAAGACCGCTTGGGTATTGCCTCATTCCACCTCATGGGCCCGACCCAAATGTGGTTTACTCAGCTCGACAAGGAGCGACCCCATCTCACATGGGAGGAGTTAACTGACTATTGTAAACTCCGCTTTAGACCCCCCCTTACACAACAACCCTCTTGGTGACCTCATTACCCTCAAGCAGATGGGGCACATCGATAATTACTTGAAAAGGTTCCAAGTTCTCTTTGCTCGCACTCCCTTTATGAGCTCGTATCAGCAGGTCCCCATTTTTACAGCGGACCTACATGAGCGCTTTCTCCTTGACATGGAGTTCCAGGCCCCCATTGATCTCACCATCACGATGAGCCTCGCTCAGGGATGTGAGAGCCTCCTCCTAGACCAACATTCAGGTAGCTGCATGGATACAACAAGGTCGGCCTTTCTAGGTAACATTAGTGGCAGCTGCAGTGCCCCAGGGAATCCCCCCAGACTGGCTAAGGGGACCGACCCAAGACACCCTCCCTTCCATCGCTGCCTATCCGTGTTCGAGATGGCGGACCGCCGCGTAAAGCATCTATGTTTCAACTACGACAAGACTTTTGGCCCGGGCCTCCGGTGCAAACAATTATTTTGGGTGGAAGTAGACGACCCATCTGAAGACAATGAGGATGACCCTGACATAGGAGTGCCATAAATTTCCTTGCATGTCATTTAGGGACCTCAGGAAGGGCACACCTACAGATGGTCGTCACACTCAGATCCAGACCCTCCTTGCCCTCATGGTCTCGGGCAGCTGCCACAATTTTATCCACCAGACAACTGCTCACCGTCTTCACCTTCCGATCACACCTTGCAGTCGAGTAGAGTATCAGTGGCCAATGACCACTATATGGAGTGACCGGTTATTTGCCGCCAGGTTCCAATTGTGGTAGAAAACCACCACTCCATTGTTGATTTTTTGTGGTGTAACTTCATGGGTTCGAAGTCATACTTGGCATTCGTTGGCTCAGGACCTTAGGGCCACTAACGTGGGACTTAAACCACCTTATTATGTGCTGGAACCAAGGCACACATTGGATTGAGTGGCACGACCACCCCCTGATATCGAGTATGACTTCCTTCGTGATCCACTACGCTCCTCCCTTAGTGGTGATCTCCCCCCCGGAGGACATATCTCCCAACCTCCAGTAGTTACTACAAGACTTTAGAGAGACATTCATGCTCGCGGTCGGCCTCCCACCACTCCGTAGACAGGACTGCCGTATCTACCGTCTCCCAGGCACAACACCCATGGTCGTCCGTCCATACCACTATCCTTTCCTCCAGAAGGATGAGATTGAGCGTCAGTGTACAACGATGCTTCATCAGGTGATCATCCTCTCCGGTCCTTTTGGTGCAAAAAAGGACGAGTCGTCGCATTTTTGTGTTGACTATAGGGAGCTGAGCGCTAATAAGGTGAAGGATAAGTTCACGATTCCATTGCTGGAGGATCTCCTGGACGAACTATATGGTGCCCACTACTTTTCTAAGATGGATTTATTCTCAGGTTACCACCAGTGCGGAGGGCGACCACCGACGTCGAAAAGATGGCTTTTCAAACGCGGCCTCACGAATGCACCCTCCACATTTTAGTCCCCAATTGAATGAGGTATTCCAACCCTTGCTGCGTAAGTCAGTCTTAGTATTTTTTGATGAACTTTTGGTATACAACAATTCCTTCACAGATCGTCTGCAGCATCTCCACATTGTTCTTCAGCTGATCGGCCACCACCGCCTCATTCTCAAATCCTCGAAGTGTTCCTTTGGCAAGGAGAACGTCTCTTACCTGGGACATATCGTACACAACCAGGGTGTGTCATCGGATCCTGAGAAGATTCAAGACGTGGCTGCGTGGCCCACCCCTCAGACATTGCATGTCCTCCGCGTATTTCTTGGACTGACCGTGTATTACCTCCGCTTTATCCAAGGGTACAATATTATTGTGGAGCCGTTGGTGGCCCTATGTGGAAGAATGCCTTTGTGTGGAGTGACATGCACCACCACCACGGCTTTTCAGGTGCTTTAGCAGGCCTTGATGTTCGCCCCCCGTCCTACGTCTACCAGATTTATCCTAGGAGTCTCAGGTGGAGTGTGACGCCTCCAGTCAGGGAATCGGGGATATCTGTTAGGAAAAACAACCTTGTGATTTATCTAACAAATTATATTAAAGTGATTTCATAATCTAGGATATATTAACCATATTGTATAGAGAGGGTAATCTGGTCATTAGATGTCCTAGGATATCACATTCACACTAGAGTGTCATGACTAGCCCAAATTAAGCACAAAATTTAGTTGAGTTAAAATTGCGTCGACTAAAAGTCGACGCAACTTCGACTAAAAGTCGAAGCAATTTCGAATACAAATAGACTTAACTCAGATTGAAGTCGAAGTATAGTTAAAGTCGACGCAACATCGAAATGGTCTCGACGCAAAAGACAAAGCTTATCAAATATATATCAGAAGTCAACACAGCTTCGATTTGAATTCGACGCAGAAGAAAAATCTGTCAAAGCAATATCAAAAGTCGACACAACTTCGATTTGAAGTCGATGGAGAAGTTCAAGTTCAAAGTCCAAGTCTACAACTCGACGGATATGTCGATAGGTATTTGTCGCAACTTCGACATCTGAGTTCAGTCAGAGTTAAGAAAATTTCAAAGCTGCTTCTATAAGAACTCAGAGTTGCGTTGAATAGAGGGAAAATGAAATTGACGCTACGTCGAATACAAACAGAAAAGGAAGGTGTTTTGTTGTCTTTTAGATGCTTTTCCAAAAGGTATCCAGAGCTAAAATCTATTTTCTAACAGCTCATTTATTGCCAAGAATGAAATGGAGTACTCCAGAGAGACAACAAAAACATTCTTGAAGTTATTCAAATTAGATTGACGGGTCGGGAAACAAAAATAGAAAGAATTACTTTTGTCTAAAGGATATTCCTTCTATGGACAGAACAGAAGAGGAAAGAAATTCAAATACTATTCGACAAAGAATAAGTATACACATAGAGGCATAAGAACATGTCAGAAAAACTTATTAGTCTTCTTCTTCTTCCCCCTCAAGCTTTCTCTCTGAAAAGAAAAGAAATGAAGAACAACTCTGTACAGGAATACAAACAAGGTTGCTTCTTCTTCTTCTTCATATCTTACAACAGCTAGCAAACTAAAGTACATAGATCACAGAGGATCACAAGCTCATAACCCTTGCACTCTTCTCTACCATAAGCCTAATAGTCAAAAGGACAATTATAAGTATTATGTATAATTGTCCATAGGACTTCAAATAATATATTTTACTTTTTTTTTAAATTTGGACCGACATACATTCAGGTTATCAGTGTTTATCATTTTCTCTTGCCATTACATAGAAAGAAAGAAACATTTGATTCGATATAAAATAGGAGAAAGATTCAACTATATGTGAAACTTATTTATTGGGTTCCCCGAATTTTGTATTGTCAAATGTCGATGTGCTTCATCATTCATAGTGAATTGTTTTGGTTTTATATCGATACATTTATGCCATAATTAACACCCTATATCTTAAAGAAACATGAAATAATTGGCCCTATTTTGTCCATCCAAAATGCGCATTTGAAACAAAGTTTACGTGGCAGCGTGAATACGTATGCAGTGGTTGGTGATTCGTCATTTCACACGCAATCTTAAATTTGTCATTTTGTTCAAGATGTGAAATCCGCTATTTTTTCAAACACAAGTCCGGATAAAAATATATGAATATTCAAATTGAAAACAAATAATTAAATTTCTCTAATTAATCAGCAATGATCATATTGCATTTGATAGAGATGAAACAGCTAAAGGTGATGAGGTATTTTCTCCTAAGTGTGAAAGGGGCTAGCCACCTTTTGACCATGATTTTCAAGCATGTGTTTCATGCAAGTGTGAAAAGGGGTAGCCGCCTTTGACTAAGAAATCAACATGTGATCTTAAAGGAAGCTTCTAGGAAAGTGCCCAGAGGAAGCTTCATGACATGTGCTTTTGACCGAGGGAAGCTTCATGGAAGCTTCATGCACATGCTATCTACCACCATCTACCCCTTGGGTTTGGCCTTATAAATAGGCATGAAGGAGGAGGGGTAAGGCATCCACTTCTCTCCCATCTCAAACATTGAAAGAGTTTCTAGTGAGGCCTTTGTGGCAAGCGTCTTAGTTTGGGGAGAGCTTTCGGACGTCTCTGCGATGTTGACGAGGAATACTTCGCCTACACGGATTGGATCTGGAGCAGACTTGGGCAAGGATTCGAAGAGGCATCTTGGAGAGGATTTGTGTAATCCGTCTCGTCCGCCACTGTCGGTAACTTGCAACTTTTTTGCTACTGTTTATTGTGTATTATTGTGTGGTGCGAAGTTGGTGAAGATCCTGTGTGGATCGAGGAGGAAAAGCCTTGTATTTGCCTATCTATTTTACACATTTTTAGTGGCGGCTTTCCGGGTTGGACTCTGATCGTCCCGTGGTTTTTACCCTATTGGGTTTCCACGTTATATCTGTGTGCCACCTTTATTGTTGTTATTTTGTGCTGTGTTTTTGGTTGTGTATCGGCATACCGCTAAGCGGTCGTGCAGGTACTTGCTCGAACTAATTTGCAGGTGCTCTGGTCGGGCTTGCTTGCTCTCTAGCCCAACAAGTGGTATCAGAGCTAGGTTCATTATCAGAGCTGGTATCGGGCTGACCTATTTGGGATTCGAGACGAGCCGATCGGATATTTCGGGTTAGTGATCGGGTGCGGTAGGTGACGACCATTGGTCCGCTCCCTATCCTCTTTGATTCCTTTCTTGGAAATAGTCGGCTCAAAGAACTGAGGTTAGTCTGATCAGTGACAGAGCACAATGGAATCTACTTCAGGTTCGAGTTCCGAGCAAATGGTGAAATTAAACGGCGCAAATTACCATCAGTGGCACTTACTGATGGAAGATCTCATCTACGTCAAGGGCTGGCATGCTCCTATCTTTGAGGAGATTCCTAAACACATGGATCCAAATAAGTGGAAGGTGGAGCACCGAAAGTTATGCGGATTCATCAGACGGTTCGTGGAACCGAACGTCTACAATCATGTCGCGAGTATCGTTGATGCAAAGATACTTTGGAAGACTCTCGAGACGTCGTATGCCAAGAGTACTGGCATCAACAAGCTATATCTACTGAAGAAGCTGGGTGAGTTCAGATACAGGGAAGGATCCCCTATCCTGGATCATGTGAATGAGTTCCAAGGTATTATTGATCAACTTACTGCTATGAATGTGACCTTCGAGGACGAGGTCAACGCTGGCTGCTGAAGTCTCTTCCAGACTCTTGGGAGATGGTTAGAGTTTCTCTAATCAACTCCTCTCCCGGGGGCATCATTACTATGGAGATTGCCAAGAGTGGCATCCTGAATGAAGAGGTGAGAAGAAAGTTTCAAGGGATATCAGGCTCTTCTTCACGAGCTGACATCCTCTACACTGAGCCCAGGGGGAGAGGCAGGAGCAAGAGTAGAGAAAGGAAGAGCGAGAGAGGACAAAGCAGGGGGAAGTCCAAGTCACGTTATCAAAACGTGGAGTGCCACTATTGTCATAAGAAAGGGCATATTCAGAAGTTCTGTTATTCTCTGAAGAATGACGAAAGAAAGAAAGGAGTGGCTACTTATGATAGGAAGGAGAGTCATACTGCAGCTATTGCATCTACAGAGGATGATGTCATCATTGTTGGAGATGACGTCACAGTTGCACTCTCTTGTGATGACCGAAGCTGGATTATTGATTCGGGTGCTTCTGCACATGTCTCCCACAACATGGAGTTATTTGCCACCTACACTACTCACGATTGTGGGGTGCTTAGGATGGGCAATGGTGACACGTCTAAAGTCATCGGAAGAGGAGATATGCACCTGAAGACGAGCACTGGAGGATTGATGATCCTAAGAGATGTGCGACATGTACCTGACATCCGCTTCAACCTAGTTTCAGTTGGGAAGCTAGGTGATGAAGGACACTTAAGTGTCTTTGGTGGATATTTTTGGAAGTTAATAAAGGGGTCGCTGGTAGTGGCCAGAGGTTATAGAGACATTGGCCTATACTATATGGAGGGGAGACCTGAAGCTGCTCAGGCCAACACCGTTAGAGATGGGGCAACCACACCCTATGGCATAGGAGACTGAGTCACATTAGCCAGAAGGGTCTGGGATGTCTTTACCGAAATAAGATGATCTCTGATCTATTTGTGGATCAGTTAGAGAGATGTGATCATTGCATGGCTGGAAAGCAAAATAGAGTTTCATTCAGCCACAGCTCCACCAGGAGATCCGAGCCACTAGAGCTCGTACATACTGATGTCTGCGGACCACTGAAGGTCCAAACGAGAGGAGGGGCGTCTTACTTTGTGACGTTCATTGATGACTATTCGAGAAAACTTTGAGTCTATGCTATTAAGACCAAAGGTGAGGTTCTCGATACTTTTCGAAGATTCCACGCTGAGGTGGAGAGGCAATCTGGGAAGAAGTTAAAGTGCATCAGGTCCGACAACAGGGGAGAGTATATTGGTCCTTTTGATGAGTATTGTAGAGAGCAAGGGATCAGACATGAAAAGACTCCACCCAAGACACCGCAGCTAAATGGCGTAGCTGAAAGGATGAACAGGACCTTGATGGAGAGGGTGAGGTGCATGCTATCTGAGTCAAAGCTACCTGGCATGTTTTGGGGTGAGGCTTTATACACAGCTGCACGCGTCATCAACCTATCTCCCAGTTATGCATTGCAGGAGGATATTCCTGATAAGGTCTGATATGGGAAGGACCCTTCGTATAGTCACTTGAGGGTCTTCGGCTGCAAAGCCTTTGTGCACATCCCTCAGGATGAAAGATCGAAGTTAGATTCTAAGACCCGTCAATGCATATTTTTGGGATGTGGACGCAGCGGCGAGTTTGGCTACAGGTTCTTTGATCTGGTTGAGAAGAAGCTTGTACGCAGTCGCGACGCCATATTTTGTGAGGATCAGACTATGCTTGATCCTGAAAAGACTGAGAAGGCTGACTCTCACACTGATGAAGAGTCTCCTATGACTGGAGGTGATGATACTGAGGAGGCCGCAGAGCCTGATCCAGTGCAAAGAAATGAGCCACTTCCAGGCCATGAGGACATGAATGATGGCGAGCCTACAGAGGACATCATTGATGATGTGCCCATACCAGCAGCTGAGCTTGCTCCACGGAGGTCTGATCGAGTCAGACAACCATCTTCGAGATACTCTGATACTGAGTATATTTTGTTGACTGATGCGGGGGAGCCCGAGTGCTTTGATGAAGCAGTGCAGAGCTCAGAGAAGAAAGAGTGGATGGTTGCTATGCATGAGGAGATGCAGTCTCTGCATGAGAACCATACTTATGAGCTGGTACGATTGCCTAAGGGCAAGAAGGCTCTGAAGAATTGATGGATTTTTAGAGTAAAGCAGGGAGACCCCTCGACACCACTCAGATACAAGGCAAGATTAGTGGTGAAGGGTTTCAGTCAGAAACAGGGAGTTGATTTTGATGAGATCTTCTCTCCTGTTGTGAAGATGTCGTCTATTCGGGTTGTTCTTGGCCTTGCTGCAAGGGTAGACCTGGAGATTGAGCAGATGGATGTCAAGACCGCCTTTCTGCATGGCGATCTTGAGGAGGAGCTTTATATGGAGCAGCCTGAAGGTTTCAAGGTGAAAGGGAAGGAGAGCCTAGTCTGTCGCCTGAAGAAGAGTTTGTATGGCCTGAAGCAGGCCCCGCGATAGTGGTACAAGAAGTTCGATGCTTTTATGGGGGAGATCGACTTCAGGAGGACCACCCTTGATCACTGCGTGTTCGTGAAGCAGTATGCTCCAGAGGATTTCATTATTTTACTCCTTTATGTTGACGACATGCTGATAGTTGGGAGGAGCACTGCGCGCATTGCCGAGCTGAAGCGGCAGTTGAGCTCCACATTTGCGATGAAGGACTTGGGAGCTGCGAAGACCATCCTAGGGATGCATATTCGGAGAGATAGAGGCTCCAAGTTACTTTGGTTATCGCAGGAAAGATATATCAGGAAGGTGCTACAGAGATTTAGTATGGATCAGGCGAAGAAGGTGAGCACGCCGCTTGCAGCTCACTTCAGACTTACCGCTGACCAGTGCCCGAGCACACCTGAGGAGAAAGAGGAGATGCAGAAGGTCCCCTATGCTTCTGCAGTTGGTAGTCTTATGTATGCCATGATATGCACTCGCCCTGATATAGCGCATGCTGTAGGCACTGTGAGCAGGTTTCTCTCCAATCCCGGAAGAGAACATTGGAGCGCTGTGAAATGGATTATGAGGTACTTGCATGGGACGTCAGACTTGACGTTAAGGTTTGGAGATAGTGAGCCAGAGCTACTGGGCTACACTGATGCTGATATGGCTGGAGATTTGGACTCCAGACGATCGACCTCTGGGTACCTGATCCTATTTGCAGGGGGAGCTGTGTCATGGCAGTCGAGACTGCAGAAGTGCGTTGCACTGTCGACTACGGAGGCAGAATTTATTGTAGTCACTGAGGCAGGAAAAGAGCTTCTTTGGATGAAACGTTTCATCAAAGAGCTGGGTTTCACTCAGGAGCGCCACACACTCTTATGTGACAGTCAGAGCGCGATTCATTTAGGGAAGAACCCCACCTTCCACTCGAGATCCAAACATATTGACACGCGGTATCATTGGATACGCGATACTCTAGAGCAGAGAGAGCTGGATTTGCAGAAGGTGCACACGGATGACAATGGAGCAGATATGCTTACGAAGACCGTGTCGAGGGGGAAGTTTGAGCATTGTGTGAGGATCGCTGGCATGGCGATCTCTTCCACATAAATGCAAAGGGGATAAATTGTTGGGTACAGTTCCCGTCCTTTGTGGAGAAAACTGTAGATTTGAGTTTTACTAACTCGAACTTGGTGGTGCTGGATCTATCGACATATGGAGGAGACATGAAGGTCTTACCAAATGAAGATAATTAGAAGGACACATTTTTCACTTAGTCGAAAAGGGGGAGATTTGATGAGGTATTTTCTCCTAAGTGTGAAAGGGGCTAGCCACCTTTTGACCATGATTTTCAAGCATGTGTTTCATGCAAGTGTGAAAAGGGGTAACCGCCTTTGACTAAGAAATCAACATGTGATCTTAAAGGAAGCTTCTAGGAAAGTGCCCAGAGGAAGCTTCATGACATGTGCTTTTGACCGAAGGAAGTTTCATGGAAGCTTCATGCATATGCTATCTACCACCATCTACCCCTTGGCTTTGGCCTTATAAATAGGCATGAAGGAGGAGGGGTAAGACTTCCACTTCTCTCCCATCTCAAGCATTGAAAGAGTTTCTAGTGAGGCCTTTGTGGCAAGCGTCTTAGTTTGGGGAGAGCTTTCGGACGTCTCTGCGACATTGACGAGGAATACTTCACCTACACGGATTGGATCTGGAGCAGACTTGGGCAAGGATTCGAAGAGGCATCTTGGAGAGGATTTGTGTAATCCGTCTCGTCCGCCACTGTCGGTAACTTGCAACTTTTTTGCTACTGTTTATTCTGTATTATTGTGTGGTGCGAAGTTGGTGAAGATCTTGTGTGGATCGAGGAGGGAAAGCCTTGTATTTGCCTATCTATTTTACACATTTTTAGTGGCGGCTTTCCGGGTTGGACTCCGATCGTCCCGTGGTTTTTACCCTATTGGGTTTCCACGTTATATCTGTGTGTCACCTTTATTTTGTGCTGTGTTTTTGGTTGTGTATCGGCATACCGCTAAGCGGTCGGGCAGGTAGTTGCTCGAACTAATTTGCAGGTGCTCTGATCGGGCTTGTGTGCTCTCTAGCCCAACAAAAGGTAGAGAGAGCCTTTAATTAATCATGGGAGCAATTTTGAGAGTTTCTTAGTGAAGAGAGACAGAGAGTGACGAAAGCCTCAATTTTATTAATTCGATCTCATCTATGCAAAATAACAAACATAAAGATTAGTATCGAATGACATTTCGGTGCAAAGTATTACTATAAAACACAGCATCAAAATTTGAGAAGTCTAGCAGGAAAAAAAACTCTATATTCATTAAGAAAATCTTTAACAGAAATTATTATTGGAAATATAACGGTTATGAATTTAGCATCAAAACAAAAAGCTTAAAAAATAAAACTACAGCAAAACGAAAAATTTTCATTTTGATTTTTTTGCAAAAACGGCATAAGTGATCCCAGCAAAAAGAATGCCAGCAGCAGCGGGGTATATCCACCACTTGCGAACTCCCTGTTGCCCCTTCTTTTCCTGGCCTGGAGCTGACTGGTTCTTCTCCTCAAAGCTGTTCGTCTCTGCCGCCTGATCAGCGGAAGCCCATACGAACTGGTAGCCCGCCTCCCGGAGCTGCGCAAACGCCAACCTGAAGTTCAGTTCCTCTGCAGATACACCGAAGCAGTTACGGTTCTGCACTGCAACATTCTTTCTCTTTACAGCAGTTAATGGAAGGCGGGAGGAGAGCACGGCCACGTCGCAGCGGTCAGCAGGAATTGAAGCTTGCTCCGAGCCCACCTGGTTGCTCTGTTCTAGGAGCTCCGCAGTATAAGACACTGCTGCGAACACCTTCGCCGGAGTAAATCTCTTCTCCGCAGCTTCTTCCTGTTCTACAGCCGGAGACGCGTTTTCTGAAGCGACGTCTGAGGAGAGACGGACGTCAGTGGAGAATAAGGCAATCTCGGAGCCTGGTGTCGTGCTCTGTTCCTGTTCGGCAGCAATGGAGGTGAGCAGTTGGAGCTGTTTCCGTAGTTCCACCGCCTCTGCGATGAGGCGGCTATTCATGCTTCGGAGATGTTGAGCTGCTCTTTCCGCGGCGAGGTCTCTCGCCGGCGGAGGGCGTCTGGTAGTCGACTGAACGGCAGCGGGAGAAACGATGCTCTGAGTCTTCTTGGCCATGACGAATGAGGGAGAGAAGACGATGGAGGATTTCTTGAATTCGTGCGGTGAGTGAAACTGGAGTTTGAAATCAGGGAGCCGGCCATCGATCTATATATCGAGGCCAAGGGAGAGGGAGTGTCAATTCAAAACTCAAATCTGCGGCAGAAATGAATTGGGACTGATGTAACTAATTTAGTTTATTAAAATTCAGTTTATATTTAAATACAGTTACTTACTTCAATTTTATGATATTTTAATTAGTTACTTGTAATTTTAATGTTTTTTTAATTATTATTACGTATTTTATGATATAAATAAAATTATTTGATTGTAACAAATAAGACGGATGAGATGATAACTAATTTATGATTTATATATAAGTATTGATATGGTTCACCTTAAAGTTATCCGAGTTAAACCAAATTAAAGCGCTCAAGTAAGCCGACCCGATTGAGAGAACCGCATGCATGAACCGATTGAGAGAACCGCATGCATGAACCGATTGAGAGAAACACTTGGTCCGACTCAACCCGAACCCTTTTAGGGGGACCCCAACACTAATTCCGGAGCGGAAGCGAGCGGGAGCTCTTCCTGCGGAGCAGGAGCGAGCGGAAGCGCTCTTCCAGAGCAGGAGTGAGCGGAAGCGAGCGGGAGCACTTCCTGCGGAGCAGGAGCGAGCGGAAGCGCTCTTCCAGAGCAGGAGCGAGCGGAAGCGCTCTTACGGAGCAGGAGCGAGCGGAAGCGCTCGTACGGAGCAGGAGCGAACGGAAGCGCTCGTACGGAGCAGGAGCGAGCGGAAGCGCTCGTACGGAGCGAAAGCGCTCGTACGGAGCGGAAGCGAGCGGAAGCGCTCGTACGGAGCAGGAGCGAGCGGAAGCGCTCTTCCGGAGCGGAAGCGAGCGGGAGCGCTTCCTGCGGAGCAAGAGCGA
The DNA here is from genome assembly GCA_033032865.1 of Dactylorhiza incarnata. Lineage (NCBI taxonomy): Eukaryota > Viridiplantae > Streptophyta > Magnoliopsida > Asparagales > Orchidaceae > Dactylorhiza > Dactylorhiza incarnata. The sequence goes on along the minus strand of JAWHQI010001603.1, from coordinate 27,477 downwards.
GCGGAAGCGCTCTCCCGGAGCGGAAGTGCTCTTCCGGAGAGGAAGCGAGAGGGAGCGCTTCCTGCGGAGCAGGAGCGAGCGGAAGCGCTCTTCCGGAGCAGGAGCGAGCGGAAGCGCTCTTCCGGAGCCGGAGCGAGCGGAAGCGCTCTTCTAGAGCAGGAGCGAGCGGGAGCGCTTCCTGCGGAGCAGAAGCGAGCGGAAGCGCTCTTCCGGAGTAGGAGCGCGCGGAAGCGAGCGGGAGCGCTTCCCGCGGAGCAGGTGCGAGCGGAAGCGCTCTTCCGGAGCAGGAGCGGGCGGAAGCGCTCTTATGGAGCAGGAGCGAGCGGAACCGCTCCTACGGAGCAGGAGCGCGCGGAAGCTCTCGTACGGATCAGGAGCGAGCGGAAGCGCTCGTACGGACCATTAGCTAGCGAAAGCGCTATTACGGAACATGAGTGAGCGCAGACGCTCTTACGGAACATGAGAGATCAGAAGCGCTTTTGAGCGGTTCTTAAGGAACAAGCGGAAGCGCGAAGCTGCTTAGCTGCGGGATTAAGACCAAACATAAAATTGGGGCCGTCAAGCGGGTTCGGGCGAGGCTGTTATGAGAAACACTTGGTGTAATACCTCAATTTCCAGTGCACTGAAACCAGCAAGATGTGGTCTTAAAACTAACGCCAGCGTTAAGACTAACGCCCGGCGTTAGCCCAGGCCATTCGTCGAACGCAGCGAGCCATTCGTCGAACGCAGCCAGCCGTTCGTCGAACGCAGGTTTTAGGCAGTTCGTCGAACGCAGGCTGCAGAGTGTTGGTCGAACGCCGGTCGACGAACTTCAGGTCGTTCGTCGAACGCAGACTGCAGTGTGTTCGTCGAACGCCGCTCGACGAACTTCAGGCCGTTCGTCGAACGCAGGCTGCATAGTGTTCGTCGAACGCCGTTCGACGAACTCCAGGCCGTTCGTCGAACGCCAGTCGTCGAACGCCGTCGGGCTTTAAGCGGCTGTGGATAAACTATGCCACCGCCTTAAGGGCTAACGCTCGGCGTTAAGTGCTAACGCCGGCGTTAAGTGCTAACGCCGGTGTTAGCCAAGAAAATATATAAGGCAGCCAAATTCAGTTTCCCTTCTCATTTTCTAATTCTAAGCCCGTTTCAAAGGCAGAAACTTGGGATCCTGAAGGAAGGAGGGCGGTTTTGGCTAGCCGTGAGTTGTGTTGAGGGCAAATCTGTGAAGGAGATTGCTTGAGTGCTTGTGCCATCATTGGAGAAAGCTGTTTTTAAGAGAGTCCAGTCGAGTTCCTCTCAAATCTATGGCACCGAAACGAGCGCCGAGGGTAACGATTCTCCTCCCAAGTCTTTGGACACGTTTGTCCTTTGATTTGCATAGTAGTAGGCAGATTTCCACTAGCAAGTGGATAGATTTCTGCCGACGGGTCGATGTTATCCCCGTAGAAATTGCATATAGAGCCCGGAATTGAAGTACGGGCATAGGCATGCTGTGTGAAGCCCATCTGGACAGGTTGTTCTGGATTGGTGATGTTGATATGCTATTGCACTCCGGAGAAGACTCCGTCATCTATGCTGTGTTTTTCGGGTGTTGTGTACTGTTTCGTACTGCAAAAGAGATCTAGAGGTGTTTCCTAGAAAATACCCGAAAAAGAGTAGCAGAACTAGGTTCTGTTACTAACGCCCGGCGTTAGTGTTAACGCCGACGGTAGCTCCAGGTGAGCAGATTGTGTGACCCAATATGGGTACAGTTAGACGGGCACAAGGGGAAGCCAAACCCGTGTCAGACATAGTTGAATACTGACATTTATGAGCGCGGGCACAAGCTGAACCGAACCGGTTCCATAGCCGGTCAGTGATGAGGTCGCTCCTCCGGGTTCACTGAGGGAATTGTGGATTAGAAACTGTAAGGTAGTGTTAGCCTTGACGGTCGCAGCTCATAGTATACATCCAAGTTGAGAAAGTACTTGTCGATGTCGTGCCGAGGGTGCACAAAGCGTGTAAGCCTAAATCCGAGTTGAAAAGTACTTGTCGATTAATGCATCGCTCTCAATGAAAATGATTGCTTCTATGCGGTGCTTAGACGCACCTTTGATATACATACTGCTATTGCTTGCCTGCAGGGAAGGAGCACCGCCGTCCCGAGCATGGGGTGGGGTCGTTATAAATCTGGGTCAGCTAAAGCTGACCGGTTACTTGTTTTCCCACCGCTTGGTGGATTTGTTTATACAGGTCCTGGCGAGCCTAGCGGGAAATAGCGGGCTGAAGCCCCTGCTGCTGTGCTGTATTGGCCCTCGAAGGCCAAAGCTTTTGTTGACTGTTTTCATGTGTGGCCGGCCTGCGCGCCGATGTTTGGAAGCCACCTTTATTATGTAAACAAACCTTGTAAAGAACTTGTAATGTATTTCATTCCTCGTAGTTATTGTGGACAGTATAAGCTGGTTTTAGCTGAAATTAAATGCTTCCGTTGTACGACTCTCTGTGTGCTGAGATGGTTATGTTATTAACTGTTTAATGCTAATTCAGTAACACGCTCTTTTGTTCGTTTAATATGGCGTGGGGTCCCGACCGGACCTACTGATATATTCTATGTAACAGGGAGGGTGTTATAAATTGGTATCGGCTACGGGTCTCGATCCCTTTCCTTCTGAATTCGTGGTCGAATTCTTTTAAGGGGTGGTGAGCACGTGTGTGCGTCACCGTTAACTCATGTAAATAACCAGTAATTGTCCACTTTAGGAATAAATTACATGTATGTGTGTAGCATTGGGATGGAACTTTTGTGTTCCTCTAGTGATCCGTGATATCTCTTAGTCGCTGATTGTGTTTTGTGCACATGTATAGGTGACTGGGAGTGGAGCGGTCCATCCCGACCCCCTCGTTCGACTGCCAGCAGTACACCAGCTGAAGTACCTACTCCTCCTTCTGCTGAGACAGTCAGGATGATAGCTGAAGCAGTGTTTGCTATGTTCACTGCGCAACCTGGAGGGCATGTCCCTGGACAGCCTCCTACTCTTGGAGTGGCCCCAGTGTCGGTTGTGGCAGCTGAACCTGCAGTTGAAAGGCTAGTGTCGGTGAGGGCTCGAAGAGCTCCGGACCAACATCAGCAATACTTTCTGAGTTTCCATCCTCCTACATTCACGGGGGCAGGAACCCCGACGCAAGCTGAGGTTTGGCTATCAAAGGTACGCAAGACCTTGAAGGCCACTGATACGGAGGAAGACTAGAAGGTTACTTTGGCAACCTTCCTACTTGATGGGGAGGCGGAGTTGTGGTGGGATGAGATAGAGCTACATCACCTAGCAGGAAGGCAGCTGGCGGACATCTCGTTTGATGAGTTTTCGAGATTGTTCTTGGCGCGGTATCTCCCACCTGCTCAGCAAATCGAGATGGAGAACCAGTTCAACCGTCTGACTCAGGGTGATCGTATGGTTGATGATTACCTGCACGAGTTTACTCGGTTGGGAAGATACGCAGGAGTGACCTTTGTCGATGAAGCCCGAAAGACCAATCGGTTCTATGAAGGTCTGCGTGAAGAGTTGCGGTTCCTTCTATCGGGGGAAATGACACAGGGGTTTATGACCCTGGTCAATACGGCTCGTTCCTTAGAAAAGGATATGAAGAGGTCCCAGAGCGGGAAGGAGTTGGCAGTGGTAAAGCCAGAGTTCAAAGCACCGAGCTCTGCGAAGTCGAGGCGAGGCAAATGGAAGAACAGAGTGCGACCTTCTGGGTCAGCTCAATCTGCGGTTTCGGGTGTGACGATTGGGCGAGGCCCACTCATTTGTTTTAACTGCGGTAAGCCGGGTCATATGGCCCGAGACTGTCGTGGAGGCAAGAAGGCGGCTGCGGCTTACGCGGCAGAAAAAAGGAAGGCGGCAGAGTCAACCGCATCCCATGCTGCTCCAACCCAACCTAGAGTGTACAATCTTGGCCAGCAGGAGGCCATAAAACAAAGCGATGTGGTGACAGGTATGTGCTAGTATACAACTTTTGTTACATGTTATACTTCATACCTTGTGCATAGCTGGTAACCTTGTGTGTATTAGGCTTTGTCCTAATATTTAACTGTTCGGCGAGAGCGTTGTTCGATACGGGAGCTTCGCATTCTTTTCTATCGGAGGCCTTCATACGATAGCTTGGGGTGCCTTCGTCATTTAGAAAGGAACGTTTAGATGTGATGCTGCCCAATGGATGCTCGATAAGTGCGGATCGAGGATGTGCTGTAAAGGTACGAATAACAAGTCAGGATTTTGTTTCGGAAGCACTACTACTGTCACTTTCAGAGTTCGATGTGATCTTTGGTATGGACTGGCTGTCGGCACAGCAGGTCTACATTGATTGCACTTCTAAGGAGGTCACACTGGGGCGGAATACCGAAAGTGCGACTACGTTTGCCGGTTTGCGTGGGTCTAGCAAGATGCTGATGTCTGCTGTCCAAGTAGTCAAGGCCGTTCGGCAAGGCGCAGAATTGTGTGTTGTGCTAGTGGAGGCTGCAAATCCTCAGCCCAGTCTGAGTGACGTTCCTGTTATTTCATAGTATCCTGATGTGTTTCCTAAAAATCTTCCTGGGGTGCCACCTCAGTGAGAGATAAACTTCACTATAGAGCTGGTGCCAGGTGCCAAGCCTGTGTCACGCTCTCCGTACCGTATTGCGCCAAAGGAGATGGAAGAATTAAAGGTTCAATTACAGGAGTTGCTAGAGCAAGGCTATATACGCCAAAGTACATCACCTTGGGGTGCTCCGGTCCTTTTTCTGAAGAAGAAGGACGGAAGCCCGCGTCTATGCATCGACTACCGTGAATTGAGTAAGCTGACCGAGATGAACAAGTATCTGATTCCTCGAATCGATGACTTATTTGATCGTCTAGTGGGTTCGTCGGTGTATTCAATGTTGGATCTCAAATCTGGCTACTACCAGTTGCGAATTCGGGATTGTGATATCCCCAAGACGGCATTTAGTACCCGCTACGGGCACTGTGAGTTTACAGTAATGTCGTTTGGATTGATGAATGCACCGTCAGTGTTTATGGATCTGATGAATAGGACCTTTCGAGAGTAGCTGGATCGATTTGTCATCGTCTTCATCGACGATATCTTGGCATACTCTCAGTCTGAAGAAGAACACACAATTCATTTGCGAGAAGTTTTGGAGACCCTGCGACGGAGTCAGCTGTATGCCAGGTTCTCCAAGTGCGAGTTTTGGCTAGCTTCAGTAGCGTTCCTTGGTCATGTTGTTAGTGGCGAGGGTATCGGAGTGGATCCAGCAAAGATCGATGCAATCCAGAAGTGGCCTGTTTTGACAACAGTAGCGGAGGTCAGGAGTTTCCTTGGACTTGCCGGCTACTATCGGCGCTTCGTGGAGAACTTTTCATGGATCGCTCTACCTCTCACCACCTTGACAAGGAAGGATCAGAAGTTCGTTTGGTCACCAGAGTGTGAGCGAGCTTTTGAGGAACTTAAGAGTCGTCTGACCACGGCACCGATCTTGTGTTTGCCATGTGGTACGAAAGGCTATGAAATTTACAGCGATGCGTCAGGGAGCGGCTTAGGTTGCGTACTTCTTCAGCATGGTCAAGTGATAGCTTATGGCTCTCGCCAGTTGAATGTGCATGCTTGGAATTACCCGGTCCACGACTTGGAGTTGGCGGCCGTGATCTTCGCTCTGAAATTGTGGCGACACTACTTGTATGGTGTGAAGGTTGACATCTTTACAGACCATAAGAGCCTCAAGTATCGGCTAAATCAGAAGGAGCTCAACGTGCGACAGCGAAGGTGGATGGAGTTCCTGGGGGATTACACTTTTGAAATACACTATACTCCTGGGAAGGGATATGTCGTTGCAGATGCTTTGAGCCGGAGGGCTTCTGCGCAGGCCAACTGGATTCAGATGTATGATCCACGTCTGATCAGTGATTTGGAAGCCTTGGAGATCTCCTGTATGGAAAAGAGTTCTAGTGCGAGTGCGTGCTTGAACTGGAAGGAGGTGCAATACGACCTCGCGGACAGAATACGATAGGCCCTGGAGCTTGATTCGAGCATGCAGCTCTATTTGGCGGAGTCTGAAGTTGGAACTGCTGCAGAGTTTGTGTTAGACGACGGTCTGATGTGGAAAGACGGTCGGTTGTGCGTCCCAAATATGGGTAAACTGTGGGAAGAATTGATGTACGAATCACACTTTACAAAGTACTCAATTCACCCAGGGAGCACAAAGATGTACCAAGACATGAAAAAGCTGTTTTGGTGGCCAGTTCTGAAGAAAGACATCGCCTTATACGTGGCAAAATGCAAAACTTGCGCACTTGTGAAGGCGGAATGTCAGAAACCTGGAGGTTTCCTGAAGTCGTTGCTAGTACCGGAATGGAAATTTGATGATATTTCTATGGATTTCGTGCACGGTTTGCCGAGATCTCAGAGTGGGAATGATGCCGTATGGGTGATCGTGGATCACTTGACGAAAGTAGCCCACTTTATTCCAAATCGGCGGGACGATTCAGTTGAAAGGTTGGCAAAGCTATATGTTGATAACATTGTACGATTGCACGGTGTGCCCCGTAGCATCGTCAGTAACCGAGATGGGTGCTTTACTTCGAAAGATTGGAGGCTAATCCACTAGTTGTTGGGTACAAAGTTGAAGATTAGTACTGCCTTCCACCCTCGAACGGATGGACAGACTGAACGTACGAATAGAACTCTGGAAGATATACTCCGTATGTGAGTCCTGGATTTCGGTAAGAAGTGGGAAGATCATCTTTTCATGATCGAGTTCGCTTATAATAACAGCTATCAGGCAAGTATAAAGATGGCGCCCTTCGAGGCCCTCTATGGTAGAGCTTGCCGCACTCCCTTAGCTTGGGCGGAGACAGGTGAGACGAAGCTGTTTAAGTGGAAGGAAGTCGAAGATGCAAATTCGGCTATTCAAACAATTCGGGAGAGATTGTTGATTGCGCAAGATAGGCAGGCAAAGTACTACAATGCCAAGCACAGAAACGTCTAGTTCGCCGTGGGTGACTGGGTTTACCTAAAGATCAAACCTTTCAAGGGTGTGTCCAGGATTCGACGCTTGAAAAAGCTGAGTCCGAGGTACCTTGGACCGTTTGAGATTCTGGAGCGTATTGGTGAAGCTGCCTATCGGCTCGCTCTTTCGACAGAGTTGAGCAGACTGCATGATGTGTTTCACATCTCTGTGCTGAGGAAAGCTGTGCCAGAGCCTAGCCAGGTCCTGATAAAGAATCAGGTGTCGGCCGATGATGAGTTGAAGACGTTGGTCACGCCTATTTGCATCGAAGACACTCATGTCAGGTAGTTGCGGAATAAAATGATCCGAATGGTCAAAGTCCGCTGGAACAACTGCGGTCGTGAGGAGCTTTCATGGGAGCGTGAGCAAACCATGCGGGATGAGTTCCCCGAATTGTTCCGTTGAGGTACAAGTTATGTTTTGTATCTTTTTGTTTCTTTGCACTGTTAAAATTTCGGAACGAAATTTTTTAAAGGAGGGGAGATTTGTAATACCTCAATTTCCAGTGCACTGAAATCAGTAAGATGTGGTCTTAAAACTAACGCCAGCGTTAATACTAACGCCCGGCGTTAGCCCAGGCCGTTCGTCGAACGCAGCTAGCCGTTCGTCGAACGCAGCTAGCCGTTCATTGAACGCAGCCAGCCATTCGTCGAACGCGGGTTTTAGGCAGTTCGTCGAATGCAGGCTGCAGAGTGTTCGTCGAATGCCATTCGACGAACTTTAGGTCGTTCGTCGAACGCAGACTGCAGCGTGTTCGTCGAACGCCACTCGACGAACTTCAGTCCGTTCGTCGAACGCAGGCTGCAGAGTGTTCGTCGAACGCCGTTCGATGAACTCCAGGCCGTTCGCCGAATGCCGATCGTCGAACGCCGTCGGGCTTTAAGCGGCTGTGGATAAACTCATCCACCGCCTTAAGGGCTAACGCCCAGCGTTAAGTGCTAACGCCGGCGTTAGCCAAGAAAATATATAAGGCAGCCAAATTCAGTTTCCCTTCTCATTTTTTGATTCTAAGCCCGTTTCAAAGGTAGAAACTTGGGATCCTGAAGGAAGGAGGTCGGTTTTGGCTAGCCGTGAGTTGTGTTGAGGGCAAATCCGTGAAGGAGATTGCTTAAGTGCTTGTGCCATTGTTGGAGAAAGCTGTTTTTAAGAGAGTCCAGCCGAGTTCCTCTCAAATCTATGGCACCGAAACGAGTGCCGAGGGTAACGATTCTCCTCCCTAGTCTTTGGACACGTTCGTCCTTTGATTTGCATAATAGTAGGCAGATTTCCACTAGCAAGTGGATAGATTTCTGCCGACGGGTCGATGTTATCCCCATAGAAATTGCATATAGAGCCCGGAATTGAAGTACGGGCATATGCATGCAGTGTGAAGCCCATCTGGACAGGTTGGTCTGGATTGGTGATGTTGATATGCTATTGCACTCCGGAGAAGACTCCGTGATCTATGTTGTGTTTTTCGGGTGTTGTGTACTGTTTCGTACTGCAAAAGAGATCTGGAGGTGTTTCCTAGAAAATACCCGGAAAAGAGTAGCACAACTGGGTTCTGTTACTAACGCCAGGCGTTAGTGTTAACGCCGGCGGTAGCTCCAGGTGAGCAGATTGTGTAACCCAATGTGGGTACAGTTAGATGGGCACAAGGGGAAGCCAAACCAGTGTCAGGCATAGTTGAATACTGACATTTATGAGCGCGGGCACAAGCTGAACTGAACCCGTTCCATAGCTGGTCAGTGATGAGGTCGCTCCTCCGGGTTCGCTGAGGGAATTATGGATTAGAAATCGTAAGGTAGTGCTAGCCTTGATGGTCGCAGCTCATAGTGTACATCCAAGTTGAAAAAGTACTTGTCGATGTCGTGCCGAGGGTGCACAAAGCGTGCAAGCCTAAATCCGAGTTAAAAAGTACTTGTCGATTAATGCATCGCTCTCAATGAAAATTAATGCTTCTATGCGGTGCTTAGACGCACCTGTGATATACATACTGCTATTGCTTGCCTACAGGGAAGGAGCACCGCCGCCCCGAGCATGGGGTGGGGTCGTTATAAATCTGGGTCAGCTAAAGCTGACCGGTTACTTATTTTCCCACCGCTTGGTGGATTTGTTTATACAGGTCCTGGCGAGACTAGCGGGAAATAGCAGGCTGAAGCCCCTGCTGCTGTGCTGTACTGGCCCTCGAAGGCCAAAGCTTTTGTTTACTGTTTTCATGTGTGGCCGGCCTGCGCGCCGATGTTTGGAAGCCACCTTTATTATGTAAACAAACCTTGTAAAGAACTTGTAATGTATTTCATTCATCGTAGTTATTGTGGACAGTATAAACTGGTTTTAAATGAAATTAAATGCTTCCGTTGTACGACTCTGTGTGCTGAGATGGTTATGTTATTAACTATTTAATGCTAATTCAGTGACGCGCTCTTTTGTTCGTTTAATATGGCGTGGGGTCCCGGCCGGGCCTACTGGTATATTCTATGTAACAGGGAGGGTGTTACACTTGGTCCGACTCAACCCGAACCCTTTTAGGGGGACCCCAACAATTGCCCCCCCAGTTTTCGGAGGCCAAGATTTGCAATCGATTTCCGAAAATTTCTACCGCTCATCGGGAGTCCGCGGGGGAGTGTTTCGACATGACGGCCCTCGCTTTATAAATTTTGGCAGGCGATTATAGAATCGAGGTGGAAAAAATTCTCGGAGCCTTTGCGAAGGAGGATCCCTACTGTACGGACGAAGTAAATTACTACGGTCGCAAGAGAGGAGGTTTTTGCTCGTGGCGAAGAAGATTACGTGGAAGCTCGCTCGCGATGTAGCATGCGAAAAGGGGAGCAGGGGAGCGCACCTGAGCACACCGCACCTAAAAGCGACGCGCCGGTCCCGGAAAATGCGCAAAAGACGCGGGAGGCGCGCACATGAGCTTACCCTAACTCAGAAAAGGCGCGGCGCTTCCACTAATGGGTCGTGGCACAGCCGCATGAGGACTGTGCGACACTGGTGCGAGCGGCACTGCCGCGGGGGCAGTTCGCGACACTGTCGCGTGGGCAGTACGCGGCACTGCCGCGCGGGCAGTGTGCGGCACTACCCTGCGCAGACAGTGCGACCGCATGTAAGCAGTGGGCGGCACTGCTATGGGCTGCGCCTGCTACGCATTGGGCGCGACCTTGTCATGCCCGGGCCGCGCAGCGCCGCCGCACTCGGACAGCGCGGCGCTGCTATACCCGGGGCGCGGCGTTGTCGCGCCCTAGGCACTGCTGCGCTTCCGGGAGCTCGGCTCTGCGCGGCTGCTCCACTGGGCGAGGCCTGTCGTGCTCGGGAAGCACACGCCAGTGCTCCACGTTGAGTGCGGGACTTTTCGCGGCTCGGAGTGCTGCTCCATCTTGTCGGAGAATTTTGTGTTTTCACTTGAAGATTTGCTGAGGGAACGTGGTTGCGGTCCGATCACGAGGGGGATAGGAACCGAACGGCCGAATGGCTCAGACCCGCTCCCGATGTGGAGGGTTGACGACCATATTTTCACAGAGTGCCCGCCCTGCAATTTGGAGACTCGCTGGGCGAACACGGGATGGAGTGCGAGCAGGGAGGCACGCGGATAGGCGCGAGTGCAGTCGTGGACGCGCTACAATATTTCATTTTGCATCTTTAAATATTTCTTGTGGCTAAGCCTGAAGGCGTATGTTTGGGCCGTCATGAAGAGGGATGCTTGCTCCCTTGTCCTGGCCGTGCTAGTGGACCTGGAGTGCATTTTTATTAAATAACACAGGAGACTTGATATTCGTCCTGATTGGTATCCGTAGGAAGACTTGGGGCTCTTACTCCAGTGAAGATATTATACAGTCTGGGAGTGAGACGCTCTGTAGCGTGGGAGTGAGGTGCCCAAGCAGCGCGGAGGCGAGGTGCCCAAGCAGCGCGGAGGCGAGGTGCCCAAGCAGCGCGGAGGCGAGGTGCCCAAGCAGCGCGGAGGCGAGGTGCCCAAGGAGCGCGGAGGCGAGGTGCCCAAGCAGCGCGGAGGCGAGGTGCCCAAGGAGCGCGGAGGCGAGGTGCCCAAGCAGCGCAGAGGCGAGGTGCACAAGCAGTGGGGAGGCGAGGTGCACAAGCAGCGCGGAGGCGAGGTGCCCAAGCAGCGCGGGGGCGAGGTGCCCAAGCAGCGCGGAGGCGAGGTGCCCAAGCCGCGCGGAGGCGAGGTGCCCAATCAGCGCGGGGGCGAGGTGCCCAAGCAGCGCGGGGGCGAGGTGCCCAAGCAGGGCGGAGGTGAGGTGCCCAAGCGGCATGGAGGCGAGTTGCCCAAGCAGCGCGGAGGCGAGTTGCCCAAGCAGCGCGGAGGCGAGTTGCCCAAGCAGCGCGGAGGCAAGTTGTTTTTGCTTCATAGTTGAGCCGAATTTCCCTGAGTTTGGAAAGCTTGTTATTCAGGGTTGATGCCGGGGGTAGCAGCCTTCACCCCATGAGCCTTGCTTTGGGAGTTCTGTTGCTGCTCCTGAGAACACCTAGCAGCTTGCGCGTGGTCATGGATGACTGACCGCCATCCAACAGAAGGTTTTGCCTTTTCATTTGGAGATTCGTTGGGGAAACGTGGTTCCCGCCCGCTCGTGAGGGGGGCAGGCCCTCAGCGGCCGGATGGCGTAGGCTCGCTCTCGATGTGGAGGGATGTCCACCATCTTATCGGAGGTCATCGCCTTACCATTTGGAGATTCACTGGGGGAAACGTGGATCCCGCCCGGTCGTGAGGGGGGCAGGCCCTCAGCGGCCATCGCTCTTGATGTGGAGGGCTGGCCACCATCTTATCGGAGGTCGTCGCCTTACCATTTGGAGATTCGTTGGGGAAACGTGGTTCCCGCCCGGTCATGAGGGGGGCAGGCCCTCAGCGGCCGGATGGCGCAGGCTTGCTCTCGATGTGGAGGGCTGGCCACCATCTTATCGGAGGTCGTCGCCTTACCATTTGGAGATTCGTTGGGGAAACATGGTTCCCGCCCGGTCATGAGGGGGGCAGGCTCTCAGCGGCCGGATGGCGCAGGCTCGCTCTCAATGTGGAGGGCTGGCCACCATCTTATCAGAGGTCGTCGCCTTACCATTTGGAGATTCGTTGAGGTTCGCTCACAGCGGGCAAGGACCTAAAATTACTTTATTAGAAAGAAAAGCGTGGATACATTCTGAAATAGAAACGAGATAAAAAGTGATACAAGTCCCTAAGGGAGACAGTTCGGATTAAGTGGTGATCATTCCGACGGTTGGACCTCAGTTGACCCTTCCCAAGCTGTTTGCCTTTAAGTTGTCTTGCGAAAGACCGCGAGGTGCCCCAACTGGACGAGACGTTCGATTTCATCCTTCAAACATAGGCACTACCTCGTATGGTGCCCCTGACCCCTATGAAAATCACAAAACTTGTATTGATCCACCGCATTTTGAGGAAGCGGCCTTGGCCACTTAACGATCTTATCATTGTAGATCACGGATAAAATATGCTGGTGGGATGCGTTCAGTGAGGTATAGATCCGAGTTTTCTGGTTCATCTCCCCTCCAGGACTGCCCGACTGGCTCAGGACAGGCCAGCCGCCCTCTCCGAGCAGTTGTTGTCCTTTTCTCTTTCGGCCCACATTTCCAAGTTTGCGTCGATGTGTTGGCGTTGGGAGGTCAGCTTCTGCTACCGATGCTGGGTCCATGCTGCTCTTATCTGGGCGAAGTTTCTTGCGTTCCGGGTTTTGAGAGGGCCCATGACCGATCCAAGGAACTTGGGCCTTTGCCACGCTGAGGTAGTGAACCGAGTTTTGGATGATTTTCCCCTTGCTTGCCATACGTCTCGCCATGGAGGTGTCATGTTGCAGTGTATGGAGCAGGATGCTTCCAAATATCGCGTCATACGGTGAATCATCTTCTGCGATGATGAATTGGACGTTGTATTCGATTGGTTCTGGAAGTGCCCCTACGTGGACAGGGAGGACGATGTCCCCTATAGTTGGTATCGTTGTTCCGTCTGGAAGCTCCGCATGGCAAGCCCTGAGCTTGAGGTTCCCGCCAAGGAGCTTGAGACGTATCACAGTTGCCATGAACAAGATGTTGAATGTGATGCGGTGGCTTATCAACGCCCTTCGTAATTCAAATGCTGGATTCCCAATGCTTGCTTGCAGGGAAAAATCCAACCCTCCACGAAGATCCTTTTCAAGCGATTCTACGACGATGTCTCCTTAGAGCTTGCCATGCTCCATCTGCCCTGTATGGGGAGTCCTGCCTAACCCGAGCTCCCTCCCTATCTGTGCCTTTTCTCTGATTCTATGCGCACGGTCTTCGTACCATCCCGTGAATAATTGAGATAGCTCGGTGAAGTTGTGGATGATTCCCTCAGGCAGGGACTGATAACAGTTGAGAGCATCACCGCGAAGTGTCGTTGGGAAGATCTTGCAGCAGATTTGATCTGGAAGCCTAAGTGTCTCCCTTGCGGCCAAGAAGTGGTTGACATGCTCATACGGATCCTCCGCTCCGTGGAACTTTTTACGGTGCGGGAGCTTGAGCCAGGAGGGAACTGGATATGCCAGGACCCATCCTGATAGGGGGGATTGCTTTAGCTGAGGTATGTCATCGCTTGGAACTTGCCCCGACGCCCGAGACGCTTGCTGGCCAGCTGCGCCGAGCCACTATGGCAGGATGGGTGTCGCGACGGGCGCTCCTTTTCCTGAGTGTGCGGGGAAGGTGGAACTGCCTGTGTCCGAAATTGCCTGGTGAATGTCCATTACTGCCAGTCTCTAAGAGAGATCGCTTTTAGAGCTAATCGGGAACACTTGTTCCCACAGACGGCGCCAAACTATTGCGGGTCGTTCAACGCTCTCCTGGGCCGGTCGAGTTGAGCCGCCTTAGCTCGAGAGTGAGCCGAACGCGCAAACAGTCAAAAAATGAGAACCAACAGTAGACAGTAGGGTTTTTACGTGGAAAACCCGGAAAGGGAAAAAACCACGGGGCCTAGCCCAGTTCTGAATGATCCACTAGTGTTGTGAGTTACATAGAGTTGTTTTTTGAGGGTGACATGCCACCGCTCGTTACAGAGATTTTGATAAGTCCTCGGGAGCCGAGCATGGTGAAGCGTGCTATGAGACAGCTTTGGGTGGAGCGGTGCGAAGCGGCCTAGAGCGGAGCGCTGCGGAGCGGCCTGGAGCGGAGCGCTGCGTAGCGGCCTGGAGCGGAGCGTGCAGTGCGGCCTGGGGAGAAGCGCTACGGAGCGGCTTGGAGCGGAGCGCTGCGGAGCGGCTTGGAGCGGCCTGGAGCGGAGCGCTGCGGAGCGGCCTGGAGCGGAGCGCTGCGTAGCGGCCTGGAGCGGAGCGCTGCGGAGCGGCCTGGAGCGGAGCGCTGCGGAGCGGCCTAGAGCGGAGCGCTGCGGAGCGCTGAGGAGCGTCCTGGAGCGGAGCACTGCGGAGCGGCCTAGAGCGGAGCGCTGCGGAGCGGCCTGGAGCGGAGCGCTGTGGAGCGGCCTGGAGCGGAGCGCTGTGGAGCGGACTGGAGCGGAGCGTCCTGGAGCGGGGCGCTGCGGAGCGGCCTGGAGTGGAGCGATGTGGAGTGGCCTGGAGCGAAGCGCTACAGAGCGGCCTGGATCCAAGGCGCTGAGATTCTCCCCATGTCCTTGAAGCAAAACTGGAATGCTGAGGGAGATCTCTAAGGGAAGCTTGAAGGCCGTTAAAGATCTTCCAAGAGTTCTCGCCGGAAAACCCAAGAGCTCATTCTTCTCCCAGTGCCAAATGTGTCTTCAATTGGAGGCCTGACCCTCCTTTTATAGTTTTTGAGGAGGGCGTTCTGGTAACTGCGTCATGCAAATTCTTGGACAAGCGAATGAGGATGCTTGATTCGGGGCACATGGATTGTCAACTTTGTATTTATGACGAGTTTGCCCTTCGATCACGCTGGGCAGCTCGGGCAGCCTCCCTGGTGGTGGTGGTGGCCGGCGATCGCCGCCGGCGATGGATGATAGTGGCGCGCTTCGCGAAACAAGCATGAGCGGAAGCGCTCTTCCGGAGCAGGAGCGAGCGGAAGCGCTCTTACGGAGCAGGAGCGAGCGGAAGTGCTATTCCGGAGCGGCAATGAGCGGGAGCGCTTCCTGCGGAGTAGGAGCGAGCGGAAGCGCTCTTCCGGAGCAGGAGCGAGCGGAAGCGCTCTTCCGGAGCGGAAGCGAGCGGGAGCGCTTCCTGCGGAGCAGGAGCGAGCGGAAGCGCTCTTCTAGAGGAGGAGCTAGCTGAAGCACTCTTACGGAGCAGGAGCGAGGGGAAGCGCTCTTACGGAGCAGGAGCGAGCGGAAGCACTCTTACGGAGTAGGAGCGAGCGGAAGCGCTCTTACGGAGCAGGAGCGAGCGGAAGCGCTCTTACGGAGCAGGAGCGAGCGGAAGCGCTCTTCCGGAGCAGGAGCGAGCAGAAGCGCTCTTACGGAGCAGGAGCGAGTGGAAGCGCTCATACGGAGCAGGAGCGAGCGGAAGCGCTCTTCCAGAGCGGGAGCGATCAGAAGCGCTCGTACGGAGTAAGAGCGAGCGGAAGCGATCTTCCGTAGCGGAAGCGATCAGAAGCGCTCGTACGGAGCAGGATCGAGCGAAAGCGCTCTTCCAGAGCGGAAGCGAGCGGGAGCGCTTCCTGCGGAGCAGGAGAGATGGGAAGCGCTCTTCCAGAGCGGAAGCGCTCGTACGGAGCAGGAGCGAGTGGAAGCGCTCTTCCGGAGCGGAAGCGAGCGGGAGCTCTTCCTGCGGAGCAGGAGCGAGCGGAAGCACTCTTCCGGAGCAGGAGCGAGCAGAAGCGAGCGGGAGCGCTTCCTGCGGAGCAGGAGCGAGCGGAAGCGCTCTTCCGGAGCAGGAGCGAGCGGAAGCGCTCTTACGGAGCAGGAGCGAGCGGAATCGCTCGTCCGGAGCAGGACCGAGCGGAAGCACTCGTACGGAGCGGAAGCGAGCGGAAGCGAGCGGAAGCGAGCGGAAGCGCTCGTACGGAGCAGGAGCGAGCGGAAGCGCTCTTCCGGAGCGGAAGCGAGCGGGAGCGCTTCCTGCGGAGCGGAAGCGAGCGGGAGCGCTTCCTGCGGAGCGGAAGCGAGCGGGAGTGCTTCCTGCGGAGCAGGAGCGAGCGGAAGCGCTCTTCCGGAGTAGGAGCGAGCAGAAGCAAGCGGGAGCTCTTCCTGCGGAGCAGGAGCGAGCGGAAGCGCTCTTTCGGAGTAGGAGCGAGCGGAAGCGAGCGGGAGTGCTTCCTGAGGAGCAGGAGCGAGCGGAAGAAAGCGGGAGCGCTTCCTGCGGAGCAGGAGCGAGCGGAAGCGCTCTTCCGGAGCAGGAGCGCTCTTCCGGAGCAGGAGCGAGCGGAAGCGAGCGGAAGTGAGCGGGAGCGCTTCCTTCGGAGCAGGAGCGAGCGGAAGCGCTCTTCTGGAGCAGGAGCGGGCAGAAACGCTCTTATGGAGCAGGAGCGAGCGGAACCGCTCTTACGGAGCAGGAGCGAGCGGAAGCGCTCGTACGGAGCAGGAGCGAGCGGAAGCGCTCGTACGGACCATTAGCTAGTGAAAGCGCTCTTACGGAATATGAGCGAGCGCAAGGGCTCTTACGGAACATGAGCGAGCAGAAGCGCTTTTGAGCGGTTCTTAAGGAACAAGCGAAAGCGCGAAGCTGCTTAGCTGCGGGATTAAGACCAAACATAAAATTGGGGCCGTCAAGCGGGTACGGGCGAGGCTGTGATGAGAAACACTTGGTCCGACTCAACCCGAACCCTTTTAGGGGGACCCCAACACTAATTATTGTATTACTTATATTATTCCAATTTTCTTAAGCTAAGTGATACTTTTCAAAATATTGAAATTAAATTAACTTTTCTATAATTTTATTTAGCCTTCAATTCACTGCAGCTAAACTGCTCTTGCAAGGGGTTTTTTTTGCGGCGCTTTTAAAAAAAAAACCCGTATATTTTCTACCGCGGTGATCGCTATCGCGACGATTTCACAACGTTTTTAAGTTTGAATTTTTCAATTTAATTTTTCAATTTAATTTTTCATTCACCACTTTTAAGTTTGAATCAATATATAATATTGAAATAATGTTGACGCCATGAGTTTAGTCCTGAAAGTAGCTTCTTGCGAGAATGTAGGGTATAGTTTGCCAATATTTCACCCTTGTGATAGGACCTTTACCCAGACCCTCGCTTTGCGTGGTTGCTTTGTGGACGCAGTTGCCCTTTTTTATAATAGACTGTTATTAAATTATCTATTTTAGTTATAGATATATTTATATGCGGAAGTGAAAATAAAATATATATTTTTATATGGAAAGAACTAGTGTCAGAGCTAGGTGTCTCGGATCAGCATTTTGGGGTTAAGTTCCAGGAAGATTCCTGAGAAATCCAGAGACTTGTATATAAGAATAAGGAAGAGAATTCTAGAATATTAATGTATCTTGTACATACTAGAGATGTATAGAATAATCTAAAATAGTAGGATTCTAAAATCTTCTGTACTTTGGAGGGAAACCTCTTTGAGGCCTATAAAAGAGGAAGGCATCCTCATTTGTACATCATCCAAGTTTTGGATAAGTAATAGAGTTCTTTGAGTTTTTTCACATGCGAGATTTCTCTTGAGTTGTTCCCCCACTGTTCTCTTCATCACCACCTAATTGTTGCAGGAGAGGCTGACTTAGCTTGGCGACGCGGAGTGGCACGGAGGAGCTAAGGCTGCAAGGGAGCATGTGAGGAGACAAGTCCGTGGCAATTGGAATCAAAGCGAGGTTCACTCAAGTTCGTGTTTGGTGCACAAGAAGATAATATGGACGATGAAATGGGCAACTCAAGCGTGGAGGAGCGCGACAGGGAGGCTGCGCAATAAGCTGATAAGAATAAGCGAAGCCAAAGCAAATCTCGTGAGGAAGCACATTTGGATCTTGTGTTGGTGGATTGGGATAAGCACATGACGGCGGTGGAACAGGAACACCTAGATGTTCGCGGAGAACTAGAGGCCGTCAAGCAAGTGCTACCGGCTTGCGGAGAGTTGGAACTGTTGAAGGCCCAAGTCCAAGCCTACCTTGGTGCAAATACGGAGCTTACTCAAAGGTGCGATCAACTTGAGGATGACTGTGAGGAGTAGCTCGCCAAATTAGAGGAAGAACAGGCCTTGTGAAAGAGGGCCATTGCTGATGGAGGAAATGGTGTGGGTATGGAAAACCCATGGATCGACGTGCCTAAGCGAAACCCCTTCTCGCGGAATAGGGATGCCAAGGAAGTTGAACACTTCCTTTATCAAATGGAGGTCTACTTTGAAGAATGCAATATTACGAACGAGGCGTCGAAGGTAAAAAACTGCGAGCTACTATCTTTCAGATATTGCATCTCTTTGTTGGCAACGAAAGCTTGCAGATATCAAAAAGGGTACACACAACCTGGACACTTGGGAAGAATTTAAGATCGAACTCAAGAGACACTTCTATCCTGAGAATATGGTGAACGTGGCACGAAAGAAATGAAGGAACTCAAGCAAAAGGGTTCAATCACAGAATATGTGAAGGAGTTCCAAACCTTGATGCTGATCGTACCAGGTATGTCCGAGGATGATCAACTTTTTAACTTCAAAGATGGTCTCCAAAATTGGGTGAAGCAAGAAGTGCATCGGAGGGATGCCAAGACACTTGATGAAGCAATTGCGGAGGCTGAGGCGATGACAGAATTCCAAAGGTCAACGAATACTACTGCAAAGAAAGGATACAAGAATGACCACACAAAAGGTGGGGGGCGAAGGGCCAAGGTCGCACAGTGTTAAAATTTTGATTTGAATCATTTAGGAGTAAGCAGGAGTTGCATCAACTGTGTTATAGCCAAACAACCACAATGCCACACAGCAACACAAGAAACTTTATTGAATCACAAACTTGATTTACAGTGCGAGGTATACATGGCGAGACATGATTCATAAGAATCAAGAAGGAGAGAAGAACAAAACACCAAAAAACAAAATTGGCGGCTTGACAAGCAGAGACCGCACAGACCGCTCGACTCCAGAGATCGCCCGGCTAGACCTGAGACCGCGCGAACAGAAAATAGACAGACCGCCTGCACTGCAAGACCGCCACCTCAGACCGCACGAACTGGAGCTTTATTGAACGAAGAACTGAAGCTGTCACCAGACCGCAACTCAGATCGCCTAACCGCTGAAGGTCGCCTGATCGCAGAGCTCGCTGCGAACAGCACAAGAACAAACATAAACTAGTTCGCAGACAGACTGCTGCCGAACTGTTTATTCAAGCTGCTGGGAAACACCAAGGAAGGAGACCGCAACCTGCTGACCGCAAACAGTTCTCGTTATGAATGACGGGTCATGCACCCCTATTTATAGGCGGGTAGATGGATATCGTCACCGCACAGGAGGGATACAATCAACACCCGTCAGATCGCCGGCGATCTCACAAGGGCAGACCGCGCGATCACACAACTTGGACAACCTTCCGTCCAAGACCGCAGATCAGCAGACAGATCACGCACAAGTCGCGCGAACACGAGACCGCGCACAAACCGCGCGGGCACAAGAACGCTCCTTCTTTAGAACACCAGGAGCAAACTAAGAACCATCTGGCCCACTTCGAACAAGTCGCCAGATCGCCAAGCACAAATCGCCCGGTCACAGCGGTTACATAAAACAGACCGCCCGGTCTTCTACGAAGGAGATAGACAACCCAAGCAGAACAACACGGGACGAGACCGGAACAACTAGGAACAAACCGGTCAATCAGCAGACCGCCAGAACCAGACCGGCAGAGTAACAACACAGACCGCGCGGTCTCTGCGGTCACTCAAAATCAGACCGCCCGGTCACCTCCACTTCACTTCAATATTTTCAACACTCCCCCTTGAAGTGGGAAGTGGAAACTAGCCCGAGTAAACTCCGCAACCGGGTAAACGGTCCCTTCGCCAGCGGCTTTGGGAAGATGTCTGCAACATTGTCCGCACTCCGAACATGCTCGACCATAAGAGATCCTCCCAACACCTTTTCACGAATGAAATGGTGTTCAATCTCAATATGCTTGGTCCTCGCGTGACAGACTAGATTATTAACCAGCTTGAGAGCACTCTCATTGTCCCCGCGTAGCATAGTGGGACCTCGAACCTCCTCATTAACGTCCTCTACAAACCTCCTGAGCCAAATAGCTTCCTGAGCTGCCAAGGTCGAAGCCTTGTATTCCGTTTCTGTGGTAGATACAGACACCGAGTCCTGCTTTTTGCTGCACCAAGAAATAGCTGTGGGGCCCGTCATAAAGACAAAACCAGGCGTTGATCTCTGATCATCCACGTCTCCCCCGTAATCAGCATCCATATATCCAAGCAACTCCAAGCTTGACCCTCTCCTATATAGGAGACCCAAATCAGAGGTCGACTTCACATATTTCAGAATTCCTTTTGCCGCTAGAAGATGAGGCTTCCGTGGCTCTGCCATGTACCAACTCACTTTGCAAACTGCATAAGCAATATCAGGCCTCGTGATGGTCAAGTAGATCAAGCTCCCAACCAGAGCTCGGAACACCAACAGATCAGATAGAACTCTCCCCTCATCCTTCCGAAGTTTATGATGCTGGTCTAGAGGTATAGAGCTGCTCTTCCCTTCCTCCATGCCAAATCGTTGAACGATTCGCTCCGCATATCCGGTCTGAGAAATGAGCACTCCGCTCTCCCTCCTCTGAACCTCGAGTCCAAGGAAATGGTGAAGCTCACCCAGATCCTTCATCTCAAATCTGATAGCAAGCTCAGCTCTCAGCCTTGCTACAACCTCCTTCGAGTTCCCAGTGACAATCATGTCATCCACATACAGCAAGACAATGACCCGAAGTGCCCCTCCTTCTTGACGAACAAGCTAGAATTAGATTCTGAAGCAAAGAACCCACAGAATAGAAGATACTCTGCGATCTTTCCATACCACGCCCGAGGCGCTTGCTTCAAACCATACAGGGCTTTCTTCAGTTTGCAGACGTAGTCCGGACACTCCTCCGAAATGAAGCCCGGCGGTTGGATCATAAAGATATCCTTGTCAATCTCGCCGTATAAGAAGACATTCTTAACGTCGAGTTACCAAATCTCCCATCCACTTGAAGCCGCCAAAGCAATAACAAATTGGACCGAAGTTAACTTTGCGACAGGACTAAACTTCTCATCATAATCTTCACCATACTGCTATAAGAACCCGCGAGCTACAAGGCGAGCCTTGTATCGCTCGATCGTACCGTCGGCATTCTTCTTGAGTTTATAGACCCACTTGCATGTCACAGGGGTAATGCCCTTGGGCCTGGGCACTAAAGACCAAGTCTCATTCATCTTGAGAGCATCCATCTCCTCTTGCATAGCAATGTCCCACTGCTTCACGCCTTTGGCCTTCTCAAAGCTCGATGGCTCCCTCTCATCCAAGGGACCAGCAAAGAAACATGAGACAAAGCTCACCATGTTTCCTCCTGTGTATCGATCCGGTGGCTTAATAGTCCTCTTCGACCTCGTAAGAGGTTGCACCTAACTAGCCACCTCCTCAATTGCTTCTTCTGTGCTAGCTCCTCTTTCAGATGAACTTGGAGCATCGCTCCCCCTGCTTCCAGAACCTGAAGCCTCCATCTCTGAGCTTGACACAACAGGAGCTCCTGGTGAAACATGCAACTCCACTTGAAGATTTTCCGCAACCTTCCCTTCTTTATCAACCCTGTTCTCCGGTAGTTCAACTCCTAAACTCCCCTTGTAGGAAGTCACCTCATCGAACACCACATCCCGAGATACAAAAGATCTTCGAGTCTTAGGATCCATGCATCTCCATCCTTTCTTCCGCTCATCATATCCAACAAAGACTAGCTTCCTTGCTTTCACATCTAGCATTGTCTGAAGAGCATCAGGAATATGCACATAACAGGTTGACCCGAACACCCGAAGGTGTGCAACACTTGGTTTCTCCTTGAACATCAGTTCGTGAGGGGTCTTCATGTTGATAGGACTTAGATGCATCCTGTTGATGACGTAAGCCGCACAAGACATTCCCTCCGCCCAGAAGGACTTTGGGATACTCTTGGCATGAAGCCAACATTTGCAAATTTCCGTCAGATGACAGATCTTCTGTTCTGCAATGACATTTTACTGTGGAGTATGGGCACAAGTGAGCTCTCTCCGAACTCCGTGTTTCCTGCAAAAACTTGAGAACTCACCAGAGGTGAACTCTCCACCATTGTCAGTTCTCAATTTTTTCACCTGCAGGCCTAACCAACCTTCAACCAGCACCTTGAACTCCACGAACCTCGCAAAGGCTTCCGACTTCTCTTTCAAAAAATACACCCAGACATATCTGGTGTAATCGTCAATCAACACCAACATATATATGTTGCCTCCAAGGCTTGGGGTGGCAGTCGGTCCCATCAAATCACCGTGAATGCACTCCAACGACGCTTTGCATCTTGTTTGTGATTTATCAAATGGAAGTCGATGAGACTTACCAAACTGACACCCCGCACAAACATGACCGTCTCCATAGGAGGACAAGCTAGGCAAGCCCTTGACAAGGCCCCTTACCGCCATAGCCTTCAATTTGTCCATGCCTACATGCCCCAACCTTTCATGCCAGATAGCCGCGCTATCATTGGTCTTCATTTTATCAACATAGGTACTTGTCGATAACATGAACAAGTCCTTCACCCTCTTTCCAACATGGATAACATCTCCCTTTATCTTCGGTTGAGTTTTAAGAAACTTCACTTCTGTTGGGCCAAACAGAACGTGATAACCGACATCGACCACATTGGTCACAGAGAAGAGATTCTTCTTCATACTAGGCACGTGATAAACACTCCTCAAGGTGAGTGGACCCTTATCACTTCTCAGAGAGACAACTCCATCTTGTTCTACTGCATTAACAGAATTATCAGCCGTTATGATAGCATCGTTACCTGAGTAAGGCGCCAAAGAAGAGAACTTTGATTCATCCCCGTTGAGGTGATGCCCACACCCTGAATCAACAATCCAATCCTCTTCGAAGTTGATGGCAGCCAAGGACTTAACGGGCATAGCCGTCATATTAGCCGCAAAGGCTCCTCCCCATCCAGCTTCATCAGACTTTGGCTTCTCCTTCTCCGCTGCATGTCCCGACTGAAGATTAACCCAGCAATCCTTCTTGAAGTGTCCGGTCTTATTGCACCTGAGGCACCTTGGTCCCTCTCCCTTCTTCTTCCCATCAGACTTAGGAGCATAACCCCTATCCTGCTGAACTGAAGTAGAGAGTCCATCATAACCCGGTTTCTTCTTCTCCCACTTCTTCTTCTTCTTCCCAGAGAACAACACATCACTATCTCCCTCAGAGATAGAAGTCCCCTCCATCTGTCTTGCCAAACTTTCTTGCGAAGCAAGTAAGTTCTCCAGCTCCAACAGAGATGGTTGATTTGCCCAACCCTGAACTGAAGTCACAAAGGCAAGATACTCCTTCCGCAACCCGCGGATGATATGCCTCTTCAGTTTTGCCTCCGAGATGGGCTCATCAGGGTCCAATGCAGAAATCTCTGCTGTGAGGTTCTTCATCTTGAGAAAGAAGGTAGAAATAGAAAGATCACCTTGAGAGGCTTTTGCCAACTCATTTTCAAGAAACTGTAGCCGAGCTACATTCTTCTTATTAAACAACCCGTCCAAAGACGTCCAAATCTCAGCAGCAAATTTACATCCAATGATGTGATCAAACATCTCTGGTGAGATAGCCCTCTTGAGTGTGAACTCTGCCTTAGCATTAGTCCTCCTCCAAAGCCTCACCTCTGCCATATTATCTCATGCTAGAAACACCTCTTGTGTGTCTTCTCCTCCAACTATCTCCCATAGATCCTCGCTAAGTAAGTAACTCTCCATACATGACCTCCATTTCTTATAGTTAGTCGATGTAAGGAGTTCAATACCAAGCCCTCTTGCGTATCCACCTTCCATGGCAATCTATGTGGTCTCTTCTTCACAAAGATGATGGCAACTCAAGTTGATCACTGCTTATCCACTCCAACAACCTCGCTCTGATACCATGTTAAAATTTTGATTTGAATCGTTTAGGAGTAAGCAGGAGTTGCATCAACTGAGTTATAGCCAAACAACCACAATGCCACACAGCAACACAAGAAACTTTATTGAATCACAAACTTGATTTACAGTGCGAGGTATACATGGCGAGACATGATTCATAAGAATCATGAAGGAGAGAAGAACAAAACACCAAAAAACAAAACTGGCGGCTTGACAAGCAGAGACCGCACAGACCGCTCGACTCCAGAGATCGCCCGGCTAGACCTGAGACCGCGAGAATAGAAAACAGACAGACCGCCTGCACTGCAAGACCGCCACCTCAGACCGCACGAACTGGAGCTTTATTGAACGAAGAACTGAAGCTGTCGCCAGAACGCAACTCAGATCGCCTAACCGCTGAAGGTCGCCTGATCGTTGAGCTCGCTGCGAGCAACACAAGAACAAACATAAACCAGTTCGCAGACAGACTGCTGTTGAACTATTTATTCAAGCCGCTGGGAAACACCAAGGAAGGAGACCGCAACCTGCTGACCGCAAACAGTTCTCGTTATGAATGACGGGCCATGCACCCCTATTTATAGGCGGGTAGACGGATGTCGTCACCGCACAGGAGGGATACAATCACCACCCGTTAGATCGCCGGTGGTCTCACAAGGGCAGACCACGCGATCACACAACTTGGACAACCTTCTTGTTGGAACATGGTCTTCCGCATCTCCTAGGTTTGAGAATAACAAATCCTATGTGTATTTGATCTTGTGTGTTCAAGTGTGCAGGTTTACTAGGTCCACATGACTCAAGGAGTACACATGATGACTGCCCCCAAAATTGAGGCCAAAATTCGAACAAGCTCACTATCGCCGGCGGTAGCGATAGCGTTGATTATCGCCATTTCGGAAGCAATTTAAGAAGGAGCTAGCGCCCGGCGGTAGCTACTAGCGCTGGCGGTCGCATGGCGCATAAGAGGCATAGAGCAAAATGTTGCCGCGGATTGAAGATCCTGCCGCGCAAAACGTTTCCTAATCTGGGCTAGCGCCGACGGTAGCGCTAGCGTCGGCGGTAGTGTGAAGGCTATAAATTGGATGCTTTGGCTCCGTCTTCTTCATCCTCCTACAATCCCAAACTCCAGAGCTTCGTGCCACGACAGAGAGAGGAAGATTCAGAGTGATACTCCCACAAATCCATGAAGGCTTAAGGAGATCCGTGGAGAAGATTTCAACACGCTTCAACATCGTGATGAAAGACCGCATCGACTACGATCATACTCTGCGTCTTCGTCTACTTCTCCAAGAGATCCAAATAGAGGGAGTTTTTATATTATTGTCTTTTTCATTTCACATCTTTTTCTTGTAAACGGTTCGTTAATTTGCCTCGTGTTGGCGACTAGGTCTGGGTTAGACTTAGGGGGTAATTCGCCTTGTTTTGGCGACTAGGTCTAGGGAGTAGATCTAGGGGGTGCTCGAGGCCTTTCTGGGGATAGATTGGCTAGAGCGGCTTGAGGCCGTATCTGGAGAGAGATCGGCTAAAGCCAACCGGTTCGTGGGGATACGAGTCGGTATAGAAAACGAAAAAGGATTTTTATTATTCGCCTTCGATCTCTAGCGCCATTGAGATCAAGTTTTGTAAAACATTATTTGATATTAATAAAGCATGTCTCTTCATTATTGTTTTACTTGATTTCTCATTGTTTCAAATATTGCAATATTCCAAAGTTTTTTCTAAATAAAATCTAAAGTTTTTGAAAACCCTTATTCACCCCCCCCCCTCTAAGGGCGTCGACCGATCCAACAAGTGGTATCAGAGGCAGGTTTTATTCCAATCGGCTTAACAACCGAGAATAATGGCGTCTCATGATCTCGCTTCTACTAGTGGGGGAGATTTTTGTGAAGAGGAAAAATCACTTGCACCACCTTTATTTGAAGGGACAAATTATAAAGGATGGAAAATCTTAATTGAAAAATTTATTAAAACTTTAGACATCGAAGTTTGGAATTTAGCAATAGCAAGACCCGCAAATGAATCAAATAAAAAAGAACTTCAATTAAATGCAAAAGCTAAACACTATTTGTTTTGCGGTCTATCGAATGAAATTTTCAAATTGATATATTGCTTTTCAAGTGCATATAAAGTATGGCAATTTCTTGAAGAAATGTATGATTCTCCATCTACAGGTATGGAACAATCGCAAGAACCGGAGAATATGCAAGCGTGCACAAATCATCAAGAATGCCCTCCTCATGACGAATCAATGGAGCACACATCAAAGGAAAGAGATGAAGCAATCTTACTTTTGGAAGAGGAGTGCCAAGAAGAAGACAAAGGAACATTATGTTCAAATCCTCCTTCATCCAAAAGCAATGTAAGGAAATCAAACTTCATCGCTTGTACTTCCATTTCTACTTTACAATTGCTACAAATTACAAAGCGCAAACTTAAGAAACTAAAAAATGCAAATTGCAAATTGCGCTTAGAAAATAAAAATTTAAAAGCAAAAGTTAAAGTAGTATCAAAATCTGATTTATCTAGCTTTACTCATGTCACTTCAATTGAAAATACAAAACCTTGTCTTGATTGCAATAATATTAAAGAAAAATTTAAGGAACTTGAAAAAGAAATTATTTTTATAAAAGAACAAAATGAAAAATTACATTTAGAAAATTCATCTTTGATAAATGATTGTGCTAAGTGTAAAGAATATAAAATTGAAATTAAAGAGATGGATGAAACATTTGATGAATATAGAAACAACTATCAAGATCATATTGATTCAATTGTTTCCATTCTTAAAAATAGCACAATCACTTATAATAAAGCTAGACATAATTTAAAATTAAAAATGATGAATTAAAATAAAAAATCAACTTACTTATGAAAATTGTAAATACAAATTCACAAAATCAAACAATATCCAAAAGCAAGATGAATACAAATATGAATATCTTACTTAAACCTAATATTGGGAATAAGAAACAAAAAGCTTTTGGAAATCATAAACCAAGTCTTGAATGGAGACCAAAAAGCAAAATGAAAACTTAAATGCAAGGATCCATTCATCACATTCTTTTCCCATCAAATGAAAACAAATTTCCATTATATAATAAATTCAAGAGTAATGATTATGGAAATTTGAAAAACAAAAATTACATTTTTTTCATGGTACGAATGGAAACCCATACTTAAGAATGACACATTAATGTCAAACGAAAGGTCCCATTCAAACATATCTCCCCAAAAGAAAACACGATGTATTTGGGTACCCAAAGAAACCGTCACTCCCGGCCCTCTTTGGATACCTAAATCTCTTATTCATTAGTATCCCATCATTTGCATGAAGTAGAAATCAATTAAAATGAAATACACAAATTTCTACTTCATGATGTGCTTTAATGTCTTTTCTATCTTTTTCTTTTTGTGTTCTTTTTAAACTATCATGCCATGGTCATCCTATATAGTATTGGAAATATGATTTTATCTCATAAAGCTTAATGAGTTTATAAATCATTTTTGATCAAAATTCAAAA
>JAWHQI010001602.1:0-66332 GCA_033032865.1 Dactylorhiza incarnata | reverse complement strand
AACTCATGCAAGTGATCATAATCCTTCATGGAAGGACTCCCTTATGAGCTTTGTTTCTATCAAAGGGGGAGTTCCATCATTCCATCAAAAGACCGGAGAAGATTCAAAAGGAAAGCGGCATACTATTATCCGATAGCAGGAGTTCTTTACAGAAAAACTTTGATCTCTCCCTCAGCACGATGTGTTTCGGAGGACGAAGTCCCAACCATACTTCAAGAAGTTCATTCGGGGAGTGCGGTAGTCATTCGGGAGCAAAGACTCTAGAAAAGAGAATCTTAAGACAAGGATACTTTTGGCCAACCATGAGAAAGGATGCTGAAGCATTTGCCAAGCGATGTGTTCAGTGCCAAAAGTTCGCTCCTCTTCAGCATTTGCCTGCTCAGTCACTCAGGTCAATAACCGCGCCGTGACCTTTTGCAGTATGGGGAATGGATCTTATGGGGCCTTTCCCAATAGCAAGCGGTCAGCGTCGTTTTATCATTGTGATGATCGATTATTTCAGTAAGTGGATTGAAGCAAAAGCATTAGCAAGAACTACTACCCAAGTTGTCAGAAACTTCGTCTGGGGAGAAATCATCTGCCGGCATGGAATTCTGCTGGCAATCGTCACTGATAATGGCCCACAGTTCAATAATCCGGAGATGATAAGCTTTTGTGATCAGGTCGGGATTGATCTCCGGTTTGCTTCAGTACATCATCCAAGGACCAATGGTCAAGTAGAGGCAGCAAACAGGCAAATCCGGCAGCTTTTGATGAAAAGAGTCTTGAATCAGAGAGGAAATTGGGCGGACCAACTTCCTTCCATCCTCTGGACTCTTCGTACTACCCCGTCCTCAGCTACCGGGGAGACACCATTCAAATTATCTCATGGCTCGGAAGCTGTTGTTCCTATAGAATTTGAGGTGGTCACTCCAAGAGTTGTTTACGCCAAAGAAGGAGGAGAATCATGGATAGATGAAAATGATGAGGCTATCAAGTATAGTCTAGATCTGATCGAAGAACTTCAGGATGAGGCAACAATCAGACAGGAGGAAGTTAAAAGGAGAATTGCAAAATATTTCGACAAGAATGTCAGAGTGAAACAATTTGCAGTTGGGGATTTAGTACTAAAGAAGGTGGATGCTGCGGCCAGGTCTGGCAACGTCGGAAAACTAGATCCTAATTGGGTCGGACCCTTCATCATCAAAGAAGTACTAAAAAGTGGGGCTTACCGTCTTCAAAAAGTGAAGGGGAAGACATCTCGCGCACCTGGAGCGTGACGATCTCAAACGGTTTTATCCTTAAAATGTCTTCTTTACTTTCCTGCAGTTTCTGAGATATTTTAAGAAGCCCCATACTAACACTTCTCCATGTCTGATGTTTCCTTTTTGCATTTCCTCATATATCACACTCACTGGACCACGGAGACATCGCCAAGTTCTGCTCGAACCCCCTCGGATTGTAGTCATTAGCGTAAAACCATGAAAATCATGTGTAGCGGGGAGTTTTCGCACACGTGTAGTGGTAGCTTGCCAATTCCTGTGCGGCGGTCTTCAGAACCTTGGATCCCGGCTGATATCCGACACACCCCTGCATCAAGGGAGGTCTAGGTGAATGTTGGCTCTATCATGCCCCGAGAGGGATATAGTTACAGCTTTGATGATCTTTCTGAGAAAGCAATGTCGGTATAACCCCCGCGGCACAACCACACCTGCCCAACTGATCATCTTAGTCTGTGACCATCGAATACTCCTAGGTACTCTCAAGCGATGCCTAAGCGGGACCCACAACTGAGTTGATCTCTCTGAGGAAAGCAATGTCGTATAGCCCCCGCGGCACAACCACACCTGCCCAATTGATTAAACTCGACTTGTAGCCCTAGGCAAGAGAGCAGACGAGTCGCTTACAGCCCTTATGACCACTTGAGGAAAGCAATGTTCGCCGCCTAGGCCCACCTGCCCACTTGGTCATCCGGGTCTGTACTTGTCTCTCTTTTTTTTACAGCTCTTATGACCACTTGAGGAAAGCAATGTTCGCCGCCTAGGCCCACCTGCCCACTTGATCATCTGAGTCTGTAATCATCTTTTATTGAATTATCTCATTCCATATGGTCATTATAGACCATTTGGAGGAAAAAGCAGGATTCATATGTACAAAACAAACCGACCGACTTGACATTCAAACCGGGCGGTTTGAAATAAGCAGGTACCAGGACTGTTGGGCGGTCTGGTTATTAAACCGGGCGGTCTACAATCAGCAGGTTCCAAAGATGTCATGCGGTCCGGTTCTCAGACCGGACGGCTTGAAATAAACAGGGCATCATTAAAATATCACATGGTAAATATCAAGGAAGCAAGCATAATCATGACCGGCCGACCTCAGTATTCGGGTTGTAAATCTATCATCTTTATGGGTTCCAACATAATCCGATCGGCTAAATACAGGCTCTTTTCGATCAGGCATTTATGATTCTCATTGCAAGTATTAAATCTGCTAATCGCATAAATTCTATATACAGCCCGTGCGGCTTGTCAGTCAATATTATATAAAGCTGTCATGAAGATTGTTCGGATTGAATGTTAATCACGCGGTCTATCAACTGATCTTCTTGCGACTTGATATTCTGTTTTGCAAGGCAATTATGTAGAGCCAGTTTATTATCGCACGGCTTGATTATTTCAAATTCCCATCGGTTATCAGTTACATTCGCGGAGGTGGGACTTGCAGCAATACTAGCTGCAAGTCGCCCGAGTTAAAATACTGACCGCTCGGTCTGATAACTGTTCTTATGACTTGCCATTCTTCATCCTGGAAAGCAAGTATGCAGGGTCTAGTAGTAACCGCGCGGCTTGATTGTATTCGACTTCCTGGATATCATAATAAGTTAGCACCTGCTCGGGATGAATCGAATCAATCCGGATTGAAGAAAGCAAGCTATGCGAATGAGTTTTTATTATTAAATATTTTACCGGCATCCTATGAAGATCATTATTCTAGCCGGATAAGTTAACATTAAGTCGCACGACTTGGTTAGATCTGACAGAAAAAAAATCGCAAACAATCACATGTAAGTCGCAGAAGGTAGATGGATAGACAGGTAAAAGCTTTTCATTTCATTATCAAAACATTCTTTACATTATGTTAAGCCGATCGGCTAACAACATCAGGCCGACGGCTATTCTAAATAAAAAGCAAAACACAGCTACTCGTTATGCGACTTAAGTTTCTTAGACGCAGGAGCACTTGAGTGTTCGCTGCCATCAATCGAAACGTCAGGAGAATAACCCTCGCTACCCGACGAAGATGAGCTGCTCAATTCGCCCGATTTGCGCCCAGCATCTTCTTCAGAATCGCTGGATTCGGACTCTGAGCCACTCTCACCACTCTTCGCCGCTGCGGGCTCTTCGGCCTCATCACCGCCGTCGTCGCTCTCCTCTGAACTGGATCCGTCGGCTTTATTCTTTCCTTTGGCTTCCCGCCTCTTTTCTAGCTTCTTTTGCAAGATCGGGTAGTCGTCCGAGAAGGTGAAATGCTCGAAACCAGGCGCGAACGCTTTGAGTTCCCGCAAGCGGTTAAAAGCGTTATCAAATCCCCTCGGCGACATGAGGGAAGAGTTCCTGTGGTTAGACGGGTCGGTTTCATCGTACTTTGCCTACAAAAGAAAAGAGTAAGGTAAGAGACCGTGCGGTCTGAGAACATGGTGTTGAGGCTGGCCAGGTGATGACTTACCGACTCGGCTTCCTTTAGCCGCGCATTCTCTTTCTTCAGTTCGGCAATTTCCTTCTCCAGGTGATCATTTGCTTAATCAACCTCTTGAAGGTCATTCCCATGAAGACGTTGGTGATGAGGCTCTCGGCACCAACCCGCGCGGCATCCCTGCCGAGCTTCTGCTCAGGATTTTCCTCAGCCTCCTTGAAGTTCCGTCGGCCGAACATAGCGATGCTGGCGGCCTCAGCATGCCGGCCCGACTTCTCGTTCGCCAGTGAGGAAGCGCAGTAGAGACCTGGATTGCCATCGCTGTCCGGATGCCAGGTCAAGACCGGTGGCCTTTTAAATCCTACACCTGCTGAAGGAACGAAGGGCGGAGAAGTGGCCCGAGGGAGGCCGAATCCTCCCCATCGGATAGCAGCGGCTTGTTCCTGGCTTGTCTTTTCCTCTTCTCCGTTTGAGTTAAGACTAAACGGCGGGCTGATCGGCTTGTTAGCGGGAACAACGACTTGGGCTACAAGAGGAGAAGAGTCAGCAAGAGATCAAGCGGTCAACATTGAAGTCGGAAGCAAGGGAAAGCTTACTATCTTCAGGCCGAACATTCTCCAGCTCGGCAAGAAGCGGGATGTAGTAACTTATGTTAAGCCGCTCATCCTCAAGAAGCTTGCAGGTTGCCTTCTCCACCTCGCTTATTGGGACCTGTTGAAAGGCCTCCTCAGGCCGCACTTGCGGATTCGGGTTCAACAGGCCAAGTCGGCCTTCGAAGATCAAGTACCTCTCCGACCGGCCGTGACCTTGTTCGCTAAGTTGACCATCTTCAGCCCGCGGCAGCCGAAGTAGAGATGACCTTTGAAGATATTCGACTCGGAGTCTGGATAGCCTGCACCGAAAATATCTTCCTGAAAAGGTCCATAGAGAAGCGGACTCTCTCAGACGCGCAGGTAGGAGATGAAACTGCAAATCCCGGCCATCGAGTTAGGAGAGATTTGGCGGGTACAACTCCATAATGGTCAAAGATCGCGGCGAGCTCAATCGAATGGGAAATTTGAAACCACAATCGAAATCGTCGATTGGATCGCGATCTGGTTCGGCCCGGAAGAATTCATCCGCTCATCACGGAGCGGAAGCCGCGCGAGCAGCGGGCTGTCAGTCATATGTTTCTCAACGAACTCGTCCAGTTCGGCCTTTGTCAACGACATTCATCGAGGTCTGCTGAGTGAAAAGCCACAGCGGCTTCAGAGCGGGTAGCGGAAGCCTGGCAGGTCGCTTCGGCTGGCGCTTTGCTCCCATCTTCAAGTTTTGGTAAGAAAACTTTCGGAAGGGCGCTACTTATAGGAACGGCTGATCTGCGCTTAGCAAGAGTCAAATCACGGCTAGACCGGTCAGCCCGCGCGGGTATATCACCACAAAAGAATTATCAAGACAAATACAATGAAGCAGACGAATTAGAAAAGCACAGAGAAAAGCCGATCGGCTTATGAAGTAATCCACAGGCATCAATCAACACTCAAACATGAATATAAAGTAAATCCAAAAACTCAGACCGCACGGTCTGGAGAACAGACGAAATGTCATCGAGTTCAAACAGTTGTCCAAAGGACCGAATAGAAATATTATTACAGTTAAAAATCTTAAAGTCATTCATCACTTGCGGGCTTCACTCGGCACATCTTCCCTATGAAGCCGCGCGACTTGGTCGCCTATCTGGAGAATTGTCCCTTGCATTTGGTTTATGCCGTGATTAAGGTGATTAATCATGCTATGAAGCCGCGCGGCATCCCTCTCTACCCGCGTCGCTGGATCACACGGGTAGACGGGGCCGTCGTGGGCTCATTTGCACTAGCAATATGTTGGATCGTCCCGGCCACCGGAAGAGACGAGCCCGTCCCAGCATATCCGGGCGGCGTGATCCACGCCGACCTTCATCAGCAGCATTAAGGGGCCGTCGGCTTCCACCGATCTCCCTCGACAAATGCAGATATTTATCCCGGTAGTAGGCACAGTCCGCTTCGAGCTTCTGCATCTCTTTCTTTCCACGATCAACCCGGGCGGTCAGGGAAGCCACCTGGTCTTGCTGCGCCTTTTCCTTCTCCCGGCGCTCTCTCCGCTCGGCCTCCAGCGCTGTCCGGCTCTCCTTCCTTTCGGCTTCCAACTCAGCCCGAAGAGCAGCTTTCTGTCTTGGGCGGCCTTCTCTTTCTCCTCCATAACCCTCAACTGCTTCGCAAGCGTTTCGAGATTCTTTTGAAGCCGGGACATCTCGTCCTCCATCCGAGTATCCGGCAGCGAAGAACGCAGCAGGGTTGGATCAAGAGGGGGAAGATAGGTCACCAGTTCGCCCGGCTCCGGAATAGAGTCGCGATCATCTGCAATAAGAAAAAGCAGTTAGAAAGTGTTCAAAAGGAGATCACTCTTTTCGAAACTTCCTCGCTTACAAGCCGCGACGGTTTGGGTTGAATTCGGGCGGACAGGTCGCCTTGCCTGCTCGGTATCAAACTTTCGGCGGGGTTCTCTCCACGATCTCTCACTTTGCCTCCGCCTAACAGCAGAAAGTTGAGCGGCGGAGGGGAAGAAGCTGGGCGACGGGTTCAACAACGAAGCGAGCGACTTGTTTCGGGGCCGCGGCTTGAAAAAACGAATGGAGAGGTAACCCGCTTCCTTTTTACCTTGCAGCAGAAGGTTGGGTGGCGGCGGTGGCGGCCCAGAAAGTTTATCTCTTACTCGCTCCGCCTTCACCTGCATAAGCCGCAGACCTGTCATCACGGTATCTTCAGGTGCCGGTACGGTCTTTTCGGCCCCCTTGGTGCTGGTCGCAACCTCAGGAAGGATGGCTTCCTTAAGGCTGGTCGCATCCTCGGACAGGGCGGCTCTTTTCTCTTCGGGCGGGTTGGTAGCCTGTAGTTCGGAAGAAGTTCTCAGCTGATCGTCTTGCTTCTGAAAGGAATCAAAAGCCCTGAGGATGTCACTTACAGAGATGCTATGGGCGTCGACAGGAGCCTGGTCGTGCGACTGGGGGGAAGGAGTAATCAAGCCCTCCAAAACTTCATTCTCGCGCGACTTGCCTTGCAGGCTGTCCGCTCTCGGTCTCCCAGACGCCGCCTTGTTCTTGGCTTTTAGCTTCTTCATCTTCTTAAGAAGCCTGTCCGCCGCGGATTCCTCCTTCTTCCTCTTTTTCTACTTCAGGGCGGTTGGCTTTTCCGGGCTATCCTCGATGTCGACTACTAAAGCTCGCTGGTCGCTCGGCTTGGGGGAGTCAACTGTCTCTCCCCCTTCATCTCTTATGTTTAGATGGAAACCCCAGATGGGTAACTTCCATTCTGAAAGATTCATCCCCATCGCCTTCTGGGAAGCAGTCCCCAGGTCTGCCTTATCGGCGGGGGGGGGGGGGGGGGGGGGGGGGGGGGGGCTATTTCCTTATCAGAGAAGGTTGGGGGATCATCCGGGGGTGGGTTCGGACAGCTCACCTCCTGTTTAGTCGACTGGTCGGCTGTTTGCTCGGGAATCAGGTCGGTCGGCTTACTCGCCTCCTGTTTAGACGACAAGTCGACTGTCAGCCCTGCAAGCGGGTCGGTCGGTTTACTCGTGGAAGCAATTGTTACAGTCTTATCAGGCCGCATCACCTTTTTCTTCTTCTTATCTTTCGAGCGGTCTCTCTCTCGGTGTTTTCCGGGCTTCTCAAGAATTTCGAGCTGGGCCATTAAGTCCACCATCTTTTTCGGGCTGTTCAACCCGAAAGTTCTAACCGCAATAGGCGAGTAGTGACTCGTGGTAGCAATGGAGTTATGTCAGAATCGAAGCTTCTGGAATATTATAACCAACAGGGTGAAGTCGGCGCGGTCTCCGGCTAGAACTGATATTTTCGAAATCTTCTCGGAAATTTAAAAATATGCGGGGATTATGTTTACCCGGGAAATCGCTTTCAATAGATTTACTCGCAGACCGTGCGGTTTGCGGATACAAGTCGCCCGGCTCAGGCTGTACATGCTTCATCAGCTCCGACTAGCACAGGCCGGGCGGTCTGACATTAATTCAGATGCCTCCAAGTACAAAGATAATCCAAGCCAAGTCCAACAGGGCAAGTCGCGGTCTCAAGTCGGGGATCGTGCGGTTTGTGCCATGGAGATAAGCCAAGGTTCGAGGTCAAAGAACAAGCCGCGGTCTCAAGACATAGACCGCTCGGATAGCATCGTCGCCTTGGCCGCATCATCTTCAGCTTCTGGTCAGCCAGGTCGGAAGGCAAGCCGTCAAGCCGCACGGCTTCCTTCCTTCCTTCCTTGTGTATCCCGTCACCGCCTGCCCATTTCTCCT
The DNA here is from genome assembly GCA_033032865.1 of Dactylorhiza incarnata. Lineage (NCBI taxonomy): Eukaryota > Viridiplantae > Streptophyta > Magnoliopsida > Asparagales > Orchidaceae > Dactylorhiza > Dactylorhiza incarnata. The sequence continues at coordinate 58,340 of JAWHQI010001602.1, read as the reverse complement.
ATACCCGGGCAGGCGGTTATTTTATCCCTGCCCGTTCGGGCAGGCCCCCAAGCCTATAAATAGCGGGCGGCACTATTCCCAAGACACGCACACTCGAATCTAGGAGCTCGCTTGTTTGAGCTGCGGACTCGAGTTTCTTGTCTTGCGGACTGTCTGACCGGCCGGACTTCTCTTTCCTTACACTTGTAACCCGCTGTAATCACTTCTTTTTAATCAAAGGAAAGCCCGTCGCAGGAGTGGCATTTGCCGCGGCGGGCGAAGTCTGGCCTTGACCGCTGCTAGCGGTCTCATCCTTCCACCCAAAAAGTAACCGGCAACCCGCAGCCTCCGGTTTCCTTCGGAGGTGCGATTTCGTACTCAACATCGTCGACAAAGAATGCTTAGCGTTGTAATGCAGAGCAACAATCGTTGAGAAGATGAAGTATCGTCGACCTCAACAAAGTGGGCATACTGTCAAGAAGAATAGATATCGTCGTAAAGAAGTCTTGTCGCTGACAAGGCTAAGGTTGACTGATGAATTGGATATCGACATGAAGAAGACATGTCGTCGAGAAAACAATGAGATCACGACGACATGCTGCAAGAAGGAAGATCACTATGACACTGACAGAGGATGCAGATCATCGGATATGCAGAACCGCTGAGATATTTTATCGATGAGATACCGGCGTCAGCGGCTGTAGAAAGAAGACATCTTACTGTCGTCGAGATATACTCCATGTCATCGTAACTGTTGACCCAGAAATCGGTGATCCTCCCGTGGGAGGCCTCTTTTGCTACATTTTTGCAGATTACGCGCCCGAGAAGGATTAGACCTCACGCAAAGGCTCTTTTTCACCCAAAGTGGTAAGAAGGGACAGCCTCCTCCTTCAAACCGCCCAAGTGGGGCGGCCTCTCCATTCAAACCGCCCAGGTGGGGCGGCTTCTCCTTTCAAGTCGTCCAGGTGGGGCGGCCTCCTCCTTCAGACTGCGCGGGTAGGCGACCTCCTCCTTCAGACCGCGCGGGTAGGCGACCTCCTCCTTCAGACCGCGCGGGTAGGCGGCCTCCTCCTTCAGACCGTGCAGGTAGGCGACCTCCTCCTTCAGACCGCGCGGGTAGGCGGCCTCCTCCTTCAGACCATGCAGGTAGGCGGCCTCCTCCTTCAGACCGCGCGGGTAGGCGACCTCCTCCTTCAGACCGTGCGGGTAGGCAGCCTCCTCCTTCAGACCGCGCGGGTAGGCGGCCTCCTCCTTCAGACCGCGCGGGTAGGCAGCCTCCTCCTTCAGACCGCGCGGGTAGGCGGCCTCCTCCTTCAGACCGCGCGGGTAGGCGGCCTCCTCCTTCAGACAGCACGGGTAGGCGGCCTCCCTCCTTCAGACCGCGCGGGTAGGCGGCCTCCTCCTTCAGACCGCGCGGGTAGGCGGCCTCCTACTTCAGACAGCACGGGATAGGTGGCCTCCTTCTTCAGTACCGCGCGGGTAGGCGGCCTCCTCCTTCAGGACCGCGCGGGTAGAACTCCAGTCACCGGCTCACCGGAGGTGACGACATCGACTCAGAGCCTATAAATAGGACCCTCGGCCATGAAGAAAGGACAGGCAGGTGGGGGACAAAACCGGCGGCTAGAAACAGTCAACCCGCACCAAGTTGCGACCTGTCCGGGCGACCTGTCCGGGCGACCTGTCCGGGCGACCTGTCCGGGCGACCTGTCCGGGCGACCTCGGCGAACAGGCCGAGCGACCTCTGCGACCAGGCCGAGCGACCTCGACAAACAGCCCGCGCGGCTTACTCTTTTCTTACCCGCAACTCTCTTGTACTAATTCTATTTCCATGTACTAAACACCATGAGCTGTAATACAGATTATTAAATAAAGGGAAAGCCGTCGCAGGAGTGGCATTTGTCGTGGCGGGCGAAGTCTGCCTCGCCGCAATCTAGCGGCCCTCTCTTCTTCTCCCCTCTTCGCTCGTGAGTCAAGTAACCAGCTACTCGGGCCTCCTTTTCTCCCTATTTCCTCGAGTAGATCGTGGAGGTGCCATTTTGGATTCAACAGAAACACGCGACCTTCAGATAGCGAGTGGTTGATGAACAACATTTGCGATGAAGATTTAAAACGGCAAATGTTTCAGCGATCATATAGACACATTTGGCGCAATTTGAAGCAGAAGTGCTCTCTATTCCTCATCAAGAGTTCTATAAGGTGTGTATGAGTAATTCTTTCATATCAAGTTGATGGGCTAACTTTTCTTGGAGGATAATACCAAGATCCTTCCCACTATTAAACAAAATTTGTTGAGAGGCACTTCCGAGTTGAACCGAGGCTACCAGTCTATTCTGGGATAAGTGATCCAGTTTTTCATCTACAAGCGTTTGAGGCGGCTACTTCACTAAGAACCTCAGTTCAAGATGAAGCAACTATCGGACTAGTGCGTTGGTCTTCAAAATGGTTCTATCCTTAATGATAATGTTCTCATTTGTTTGCATTTTGATATCGAATGAAGTGGATACAATACTGACACTCTTCCTTGTGACTTGTCTCTTCCTTATTATCAAACTCACTGAACCATGGAGACATCGCCGAGTTCTGCTCGAACCCCCTCGGATTGTAGTCATTAGCGTAAACCACGAAGATCATGTGTAGCGGGGAGTTTTCGCACCACGTGTAGTGGTAGCTTGCCAATTCCCGTGCGGTGGTCTTTCGGAATCTTGGATCCCGGCTGATATCCGACACACCCCTGCATCAAGGGAGGTCTAGGTGAATGTTGGCTCTATCATGCCCCGAGAGGGATATAGTTACAGCTTTGATGATCTTTCTGAGGAAAGCAATGTCGGTATAGCCTCCGCGGCATAACACACCTGCCCAATTGATCATCTTAGTCTGTTACCATCGAATACTCCTAGGTACTCTCAAGCGATGCCTAAGCGGGACCCACAACTGAGTTGATCTCTTTGAGGAAAGCAATGTTCGCCGCCTAGGCCCACCTGCCCAATTGATCAACTCGGCTTGTAGCCCTAGGCAAGAGAGCAGTTGAGTCATTTACAACCCTTATGACCACTTGAGGAAAGCAATGTTCGCCGCCTAGGCCCACCTGCCCACTTGGTCACCTGGGTCTGTACTTACTTTTTCTTTATTTCTACAACTCTTATGACCACTTGAGGAAAGCAATGTTCGCCGCCTAGGCCCACCTGCCCACTTGGTCATCTGAGTCTGTAGCCATTCCTTTTTCCTTATAGGAAAATTATCTCTCTTGTGATCCTTGATCATTTGGAGAAAGTAATATCTAACAGGTACAAATATTGGCCCACTTGGTCATTTAAAAGTTGAAAAACTTTTAGACCAGGCGGTTTTTATCTATCAAGCCGGTTGGTTTGAAAGAGTACTACAGGTTACGAAAAATGGCTGCATAATATGCTAGCCAAGTGGGTAAAATGTATCTGGCTTTTAAGCTGGAAAGCGGGCTACAACAGGAAGCCAAAAGGCAATATTTCCGACTCGAGATAATCAAGTCAAGGCTTTCATTCTAATAGTCGGGAAATGGACTTATTGACCCTCTGGGTTGCTTTCTAACTGCACGACTCGTTGCTCACGATCAGAGCTTATGAAGATATAATCTCTGGCAGTTTCAGGCCGCGATTCATCTTCACTGAGGCAATTATTCATTTGGAGATATCTTTTCCCTGGAAGTTTTCAGAAAAGATTTGAAGTTTTATAAAGAATAACGCTAAAAGCAGAAGATCGCATATAAATATCCTCAAGTAAGTAAAACAGAAAAGACTAACAATTATGAATTCATTTATACCTGCTCTTGAGTTCTCTTTTGCAGAGATTAGTAGGTGTTCGCGAGTTCTCTTCAGGTACTCGCGTTATAGATTGTTTTATACCTGCTCTTGAGTTCTCTTTTGCAGAGATTAGCAGGTGTTCGCGAGTTCTCTTCAGGTACTCGCGTTATAGATTGTTTTATACCTGCTCTTGAGTTCTCTTTTGCAGAGATTAGCAGGTATTCGCGAGGTCTCTTCAGGTACTCGCGTTATGTTTTATACCTGCTTGACTTCTCTTTTGCAGAGATTAGCAGGTGTTCGCGAGGTCTCTTCAGGTACTCGCGTTATACTATATTTCATACCTGCTTTGAGTTCTCTTTTGCAGAGATTAGCAGGTATTCGCGAGGTCTCTTCAGGTACTCGCGTTATGTTTTATACCTGCTTTGACTTCTCTTTTGCAGAGATTAGCAGGTGTTCGCGAGGTCTCTTCAGGTACTCGCCGTTATACTATATTTCATACCTGCTTTGAGTTCTCTTTTGCAGAGATTAGTAGGTATTCGCGAGTTCTCTTCAGGTTACTCGCGTTATGTTTTTATACCTGCTTTTACTTCTCTTTTGCAGAGATTAGCAGGTGTTCGCGAAGGTCTCTTTCAGGTACTCGCGTTATATTATATTTTCATACCTGCTTTGAGTTCTCTTTTGCCGAGATTAGCAGGTATTCGCGAGGTCTCTTCACGTACTCGCGTTATATTTTATACCTGCTTTGACTTCTCTTTTGTAGAGATTAGCAGGTGTTCGCGAGGTCTCTTCAGTACTCGCGTCATATTATATTTCATACCTGCTTTGGCTTCTCTTTTGCCAGAGATTAGCAATTGTTCGCGAGTTCTCTTCAGGTACTCGCGTTATATTATATTTCATACGTGTTTTGGCTTCTCTTTTGCAGGAGATTAGCAGTGTGTTCGCGAGTTCTCTTCAGGTACTCGCGTTATGTTCTTATACCTGCTTTGACTTCTCTTTTGCAGGAGATTAGCAGGTGCACGCGAGGTCTCTTCAGGTACTCGCGTTATGTTTTATACCTGCTCTTGAGTTCTCTTTTGCAGAGATTAGCAGGTGTTCGCGAGTTCTTTTCAGATACTCGCGTTATAGATTGTTTTATACCTGCTCTTGAGTTCTCTTTTGCGGAGATTAGCAGGTGTTCGCGAGTTCTTTTCAGGTACTCGCGTTATATATTGTTTTATACCTGCTCTTGAGTTCTCTTTTGCAGAGATTAGCAGGTGTTCGCGAGTTCTTTTCAGATACTCGCGTTATAGATTGTTTTATACCTGCTCTTGAGTTCTCTTTTGTAGAGATTAGCAGGTATTCGTGAGTTTTCTTCAGGTACTCGCGTTATAGATTGCTTTACACCCGTTTTAAGTTCTCTTGTACAGAGATTAGCAGGTGTTCGCGAGTTCTCTTCAGGTACTCGCATTGTAGTTTGCTTTACACCTATTTTAAGTTCTCTTTTGCAGAGATTTGCAGGTGTTCGCGAGTTCTCTTCAGGTACTCGCGTTATGTTTTTTACCTGCTTTGAATTCTCTTTTGCAGAGATTTGCAGGTGCTCGCGAGGGCTCTTCAGGTACTCGCGTTATGTTTTTTACCTGCTTTGAATTCTCTTTGGCAGAGATTAGCAGGTGTTCGCGAGTTCTCTTCAGGTACTCGCGTTATAGATTGTTTTATACCTGCTCTTGAGTTCTCTTTTGCAGAGATTAGCAGGTGTTCGCGAGTTCTCTTCAGGTACTCGCGTTATAGATTGTTTTATACCTGCTCTTGAGTTCTCTTTTGCAGAGATTAGCAGGTATTCGCGAGGTCTCTTCAGGTACTCGCGTTCTGTTTTATACCTGCTTTGACTTCTCTTTTGCAGAGATTAGCAGGTATTCGCGAGGTCTCTTCAGGTACTCGCGTTATGTTTTATACCTGCTTTGACTTCTCTTTTGTAGAGATTAGCAGGTGTTCGCGAGGTCTCTTCAGGTACTCGCGTTATATTATATTTCATACCTGCTTTGGCTTCTCTTTTGCAGAGATTAGCAGGTGTTCGCGAGTTCTCTTCATGTACTCGCGTTATATTATATTTCATACCTGCTTTGGCTTCTCTTTTGCAGAGATTAGCAGGTGTTCGCGAGTTCTCTTCAGGTACTCGCGTTATGTTTTATACCTGCTTTGACTTCTCCTTTGCAGAGATTAGCAGGTGCACGCAGGGTCTCTTCAGGTACTCGCGTTTATGTTTTATACCTGCTCTTGAGTTCTCTTTTGCAAAGATTAGCAGGTGTTCGCGAGTTCTTTTCAGGTACTCGCGTTATATATTGTTGTATACCTGCTCTTGAGTTCTCTTTTGCAGAGATTAGCAGGTGTTCGCGAGTTCTTTTCAGATACTCGCGTTATAGATGGTTTTATACCTGCTCTTGAGTTCTCTTTTGTAGAGATTAGCAGGTATTCGCGAGTTCTCTTCAGGTACTCGCGTTATAGATTACTTTACACCTGTTTTAGGTTCTCTTGTACAGAGATTAGCAGGTGTTCGCGAGATCTCTTCAGGTACTCACATTGTAGTTTGTTTTACACCTGTTTTAAGTTCTCTTTTGCAGAGATTTGCAGGTGTTCGCAAGTTCTCTTCAGGTAATCGCGTTATGTTTTTTTACCTGCTTTGAATTCTCTTTTGCAGAGATTTGTAGGTGGGTCACGAGTTCTCTTCAGGTACTCGCGTTATGTTTTTTTACCTGCTTTGAATTCTCTTTTGCAGAGATTCGCAGGTGCTCGCGAGGTCTCTTCAGGTACTCGCGTTAAGTTTTATACCTGCTTTGAATCTCTTTTGCAGAGATTTGCAGGTGCTCACGAGGTCTCTTTCAGGTACTCGCGTTATGTTTTATACCTGCTTTGAATTCTCTTTTGCAGAGATTAGCAGGTGTTCGCGAGTTCTCTTCAGGTACTCGCGTTATAGATTGTTTTATACACGCTCTTGAGTTGTCTTTTGCAGAGATTAGCAGGTGTTCGCGAGTTCTCTTCAGGTACTCGCGTTATAGATTGTTTTATACCTGCTCTTGGGTTCTCTTTTGCAGAGATTAGCAGGTATTCGCAAGGTCTCTTCAGGTACTCGCGTTATGTTTTATACCTGCTTTGACTTCTCTTTTGCAGAGATTAGCAGGTGTTCGCGAGGTCTCTTCAGGTACTCGCGTTATACTATATTTCATACCTGCTTTGAGTTCTCTTTTGCAGAGATTAGCAGGTATTCATGATGTCTTTTCAGGTACTCGCGTTATATTATGTTTTATACCTGCTTTGACTTCTCTTTTTGCAGAGATTAGCAGGTATTCGCGAGGTCTCTTCAGGTACTCGCGTTATGTTTTATACCTGCTTTGACTTCTCTTTTGCAGAGATTAGCAGGTATTCGCGAGGTCTTTCAGGTACTCGCGTTATATTATGTTTTATACCTGCTTTGACTTCTCTTTTGCAGAGATTAGCAGGTATTCGCGAGGTCTCTTCAGGTACTCGCGTTATGTTTTATATCTGCTTTGACTTCTCTTTTGCAGAGATTAGCAGGTGTTCGCGAGGTCTCTTCAGGTACTCGCGTTATATTATATTTCATACCTGCTTTGAGTTCTCTTTTGTAGATATTAGCAGGTATTCGCGAGGTCTCTTCAGGTACTCGCGTTATGTTTTTATACCTGCTTTGACTTCTCTTTTGCAGAGATTAGCAGGTGTTTGCGAGGTCTCTTCAGGTACTCGCGTTATGTTATATTTCATCTGTGAGTTCTCTTTTGCAGAGATTAGCAGGTGTTCGCGAGGTCTCTTCAGGTACTCGCGTTATGTTTTATACCTGCTTTGAGTTCTCTTTTGCAGAGATTAGCAGGTGCTCGCGAGGTCTCTTCAGGTACTCGCGTTATGTTTTATACCTGCTTTGAGTTCTCTTTTGCAGAAATTAGCAGGTGCTCGCGAGGTCTCTTCTGGTACTCGCGTTATGTTTTATACCTGTTTTTAAGTTCTCTTGTGCAGAGATTAGCAGGTATTCGCGAGTTCTCTTCAGCTACTCGCGTTATAGTTTCTCTTATACTTGCTTTGAGTTCTCTTTTGCAGAGATTAGCAGGTATTCGCGAACTATTTTACTCGCGCAACAATGTTTCTTTACTTATCAAGTTCTCCTCAGAGGACTCGTAGATGATCACTAGTCCACCTCAGAGGACAAATTGAGCGATGTTCGCAAGTTCCCTTCAGGTACTTGCGAATTGTGTTTTATATTTGCTGTGACTCTCTTCCCTCACAGGGGAAAGAATAAGCATTCACTAGTTCCTTTGTGTAGTGGCATCAGGTACTCGTTCCCTCTTTGTCTTTCCCACTCTTTTGATAGTTTACCAGTAGCGGATCACGATTTTTGTGGGTCAATACAAACCTTTTCGAAGTTTCTTGGAAATTTGAAAAAGTGCGGGGATTATGTTGACCCAGAAAACGGTGATCCTCCCCTGGGAGCCTCTTTTGCTACATTTTTGCAGATTACGCGCCCGGGAAGGATTAGACCTCACGCAAAGGCTCTTTTCACCCAAAGTGGTAAGAAGGGACAGCCTCCTCCTTCAAACCGCCCAAGTGGGGCGGCCTCTCCATTCAAACCGCCCAGGTGGGGCGGCTTCTCCTTTCAAGTCGTCCAGGTGGGGCAGCCTCCTCCTTCAGGACGCGCGGGTAGGCGACCTCCTCCTTCAGACCGCGCGGGTAGGCGACCTCCTCCTTCAGACCCGCGCGGGTAGGCGGCCTCCTCCTTCAGACCGTGCAGGTAGGCGACCTCCTCCTTCAGACCGCGCGGGTAGGCGGCCTCCTCCTTCAGACCGTGCAGGTAGGTGGCCTCCTCCTTCAGACCGCGCGGGTAGGCGACCTCCTCCTTCAGACCGCGCGGGTAGGCAGCCTCCTCCTTCAGACCGCGCGGGTAGGCGGCCTCCTCCTTCAGACCGCGCGGGTAGGCAGCCTCCTCCTTCAGACCGCGCGGGTAGGCGACCCTCCTCCTTCAGACCGCGCGGGTAGGCGGCCTCCTCCTTCAGACAGCACGGGTAAGCGGCCTCCTCCCTTCAGACCGCGCGGGTAGGCGGCCTCCTCCTTCAGACCGCGCGGGTAGGCGGCCTCCTACTTCAGACAACACGGGTAGGTGGCCTCCTTCTTCAGACCGCGCGGGTAGGCGGCCTCCTCCTTCAGACCGCGCGGGTAGAACTCCAGTCACCGGCTCACCAGAGGTGACGACATCGACCCAGAGCCTATAAATAGGACCCTCGACCATGAAGAAAGGACAGGCAGGTGGGGGACAAAACCGGCGGCTAGAAACAGTCAACCCGCACCAAGTTGCGACATGTCCGGTCGACCTGTCCGGGCGACCTGTCTCGGCGACCTCGACGAACAGGCCGAGTGACCTCTGCGACCAGGCCGAGCGACCCTTGGCAAACAGCCCGCGCGGCTTACTCTTTTCTTACCCGCAACTCTCTTGTACTCATTCTATTTCCATGTACTAAACACCTGAGCTGTAATACAGATTATTAAATAAAGGGAAAGCCCGTCGTAGGAGTGACATTTGCCGCGGCGGGCGAAGTCTGGCCTCGCCGCAAGCTAGCGGCCCTCTCTTCTTCTCCCCTCTTCACTCGCGACTCAAGTAACCAGCTACTCGCGGCCTCCTTTTCTCCCTATTTCCTCGAGTAGATCGTGGAGGTGCCATTTGGATTCAACAGTAATGATGGAAATATTATCGAGACAGATTCAAATCTTGCGGACGCGCTGTCAGCAATTAATGTCGCCGCCTGATTGTCCAATCAGCACCTGCCATGTGGATGGGCGTCTAACAGGAAAGGAAAGTGAATATGACCGTTATACGGCTTGTCCGTCCTATAAAAGGGAACAGTGTTACCCTAGGAAGAAGAGGCTTGCTGTGCAAGAAAAAGAACGTGAAAAAGAATCTCGCCGCTCTTTAATAGAACAGTAATTTTCAGCGGAGAAGAAAGAGAACAAGATTCAAGAGTTCTCATAAGAATCAGTCATCTCCATTGACTGAGAAGTCGCCGTTCAACATCAGGCTAAAGTTGAAGATTGAAGAAGGAGCTGAGCCGTAAAGATCAAATCTAAAGCGTCCTCTTCAACCGTAAGAAGCCAATGTTCATCAGGCTAAGTTTGCCGATCAACATCAGGCAGAAGAAACAGTTTATTGTATTACTGTATTTTCTTGTAAGGCTTGCGGGCCAAATTGTCTAGCTTGAGGGCTGGAGAGCTATGAGGCTTGAGGGGCAGGGCAGTGCACTTGCGGGTGCGATTTGTCGAGCTTGAGGGCTCGGGGGCAGTAAGGGCTTGATGGCTTAGGCTGTTGGGACTTGTGGGTCCGTGTGGTAGGTCTTGAGGGCCTGAGTGTCGAGCTTGCGGGCTCGGGGGCAGAAGGGGCTTGCAGGCCTAGGCTGTTGGGACTTGCGGGTCCAAGGTGTAAGGCTTGAGGGCCTGAAGTTTTTGCCAGAGTTTGCCGAGTCCAGCACACTGCTGGGTAGACGCAGAGGGAGAGAGGACTACTCAAGACACCCGGTCTTGAGGAACCTCTATAGATTGTTGTGTGCTTTCTGTGGCTTGTTCTCTATTTCTTAGATCTATTAACCAGAAAGAAAGAAAAACCTAAAGGGGGATTTTATAAAAGAAAAACCTATTCACCCCCCCCCCTCTAGGTGATTAAGTAGATACCCCAATAAACAAGTGGTATCAGAGGGAGGTTGTTCAAAGAAAATCTTAACAGCTTGAACAGATCTGCCATTGGGTGTCTAAGTATCATAGCCATGGAATCAAGAACAACTATCTGCTCTAGGGAAAACTTTGCCATTTGCAAAGTCAGAGCAAAAATATTCATGGAGGCGATGGATCCAATAATGTTTTTGATTATTCAAAAAGGTCCATCCATGACAATGATAAAAGATGAAACTCTTCTTGCCAGCTTGGATAAAGAAGCAAGAAGCATTCTAGCTGATGCAGTTGATACTCACACTTTCCATCAAATTACTCACTACACTACAACCAAGGAAATGTGGGAGTCACTGGTAATCCTCATGGAAGGATCACCAGGAGTAAAAGACACTATCGCAGAGAAGAAGAAGATCAAGACCTTAAGTGATAGTGAGTCAAGCAATATAGAGACAGAGGAAGAGCCTCACTTTGGACTTACTGCCCCGCCTGAATCAGAGGAAGAAGTTCAGAATGAAGTCATCCCTGAACAAGGTGGAATAAGGGCTCCCCTATCGAACACTAATTCAGATTCTGAAATGAGTCCCTCAGAAAACTTATGAGGATCTTCTAGAAGAGATCAGAAGGATCAATGAGATATGCAGGAAGCAAGCTGATGAAATCGTAAATCTCCAGGCCAGAAACTCTGATCTCTCGGAAAAGGCTGAAAGGCTGACTCTAGAGAACGCAGATTTCTGCCAGCTCAAGAGAGACTACAATGCCAACTCAAACCTTGACCTAATATACAAGTTTGAAACAACCATGAAGGCGCTGGTAGATAGCAGGGAAGCATGCTACTCTCTCAGCAAAGAGATCATGTTCCTAAAGAAAGATAGAAATCAGGCTGGTTTCCTGAAGACGAGGGCTAATAAAGTCAGAAGAATGGAGAACAAATCCTTCATTAAAGGAAATCCAGTAGCAAGCTCCTTTAAACCAGAGACCTCTCCTCCACTGGTTGATGGTCGGTGCTCCACTCAAAGTAGGGAGTTGGAATGCTTTAAGAAAGAAAGATCAGATAGACCCTGCGGGAGGCAGGCTAGCTTGAGGAAGGTAAACTCACTCTCCATCAGGAAGGCTATGCAACCTGATCTTAGGAATCTCAAAAAATGGAGCTCCACAAGTGAACTGGCTAAGTTCAGAATAGAGAAGAGATCAATAAACAAGAGTGAATCTAGAAGAGAAACTATGAATGGTGACAATCACATCTACCATCAGCATAGCTCACCTTCTTTGCTTCATTCATTTGTTCACACACAAAGAACCCCAGTTCACAAAGTCAGTCAGCAAAGGCGATTCAACAAGTTTGAATGCTGGAACTGTAGCAAAATAGGCCACTTTGCAATCGATTGTTGGTACAATCCAACTGCTCCAAAGGTAACGAATGCTAAGCCTACAAAATGCTTTATTCATTACAACTATATATACCCTGGAGCAATTGAATCCAGTATGCCTATTAATGCTAACAAATTCCAAGGACCCAAATTCATTTGGGTTCCTAAGGGATTGTAATCTTGTCTGGCAGGTAGCCCAAGTGCCCACCAGAAGCAAATCTGGGCCTTGGACAAGGTGGATGTTCTGGCTCTTCGGCAGAATAGCAAAATTAGCACTGTACCAATCTTTGTGCATGATTGGTTCCAAAAGACAACACCCAAGCAGGGCGGGAGAATGCCTTAGGCAGAGGCGATAGGAAGAATGGGTATCCTAGACGTATTTCAAACGACAAAATAGTACCGTCAGAACTGCATCTAAATAACATAAATCTTATTAAATTAGATAAATCATAGCCGCTCGATGCAGCATACATGATGCCTCGATAAACTCAACAATGAGTGCGCGCCCCTTCACCTACTCCCCCTATAAGTAAAGTGAATGCCAAGGTTGGAGCTCATTTGACCTAATACATTCCTCGATAAACCACCTCTTCGTCTCTGATCTATCGTCTTTCCAGAAACAATGTCAAACGAAAAAGGAACAGGCGAGATTCTGTGGGAGCGGATGGAAGCCCTTATAGAAAAAGCGGTAAACAAAATCAGGGATGAGATGAAGGAGGAAATAAAGTCAGTAAAGGAGGACATCACTCAACTGCAAAGTCAACATGAGGAGTCCATAAACCTCATCATGGACAAACTCACCAACCAAGAGCAAACCCTAGACGCTCGTGTTATGGAACTAAGAAACTTTATTGATGTCGGGGAGCAAGAAACGCTTGAACAGATATTTGAACTAAAGGAGTCAGTGAAAGAAGTACTCCAAGACGGGGAAAGGAGAATTGAAGAAGAAATCTGGGAAGAGATCAAAGGAAACATAGCTGCTTGCTCGCATCAAGCGAAATGGGTAAGTAATCAGGTAATGCAAGCGCTTCAAGTACCCCCCTCCGAATACATACCCACTGAACCCTCCTCCAGCTCTGACTCTGAAACTGAATCGGGTGAATCCACAACAACTAGGAAGAGAAGGAGAACATCCAGCGCGAAGTACCGGAAGAAGAGGTTAAGTGAGTTTGAGCAGGACCCAGAAGCTGGTAGATGGAGTCCTCGTTCGAGAGAGATCATCATAGAATCGTGGATAGCGTTTGGACATGGTCAGAAGGACCATGAAAGAGTGTACTCCTCCATCGAATGGAATCATCATATAAAAAATCTGGAAGAAAGAGCAACACATAAGACGGCTTTTCCCCATGGTCCCCCTCCTCCTCCAAAGAAGATTCCAAAGCCACTGAACTTCTATAGGCGAAAGATGAAGAAGGAAGCAAAGAACGCCAGCTCCAGCAAAGACGCCCTGCTTATCAACGACTGAAAGACATTTATTTCTCTTAAGTTCATTTTATGTTAAGAACAATTGGTCCAGTTATATGACTAATCTCATATATGAACAATTCTAGAACACTTATATGTGCCTGCTTATAAGGCATATGCATGATATTACTGTGGCATGCTTTATGTGCATGGTATTCATAAAACTGCAGTTACTGCTATATCTAGTTATTGCGTGCTGATAACTGATAATGTGTGCTTAGCTAATCATACATAGGTATACGTTAGAAATCAGATGCAGGTTCTGTAGGTTATGCTAGACATTCAGAAATAGATTATGCAGGGTGCAAGGAAGACATGAAAGAAGTCAGAAAGGGAGTCATAAAGAAGAGACATCAAATCAAGGGGGAGCTTGTGCTACTCCTTGGTTAGAAAAGCAGAAGGCAAGAAGTCAGAAAGGGGGAGAAATGGTGCTCAAGGAAGATAGGGGGAGCTACAAAAGAAGAGGATCACATCAAGGGGGAGCTACATCATGTTTGATGTACTCAGGAAGCTAAGTAGAAAGTTACACGTTTTATGCTCTATTTAAAGTTTAATGTAGTTATTGTCAAGTGTTTGTAGTCTTGAATTGAGATTCTGACTTCTTCAAATAGGGGGAGATTGTTGGGAATCTTGCCCACATGATTCTTGATTTGAAGATGTCATCGTGTCAAGAATACATCACTTTGTATTTGATTATCTCTCTAGCTTATTATCTCAGGAAATTAAAGCAATATCGTCGGGAAGGACAAGTGATGTCGTCGACAAAGAATGCTTATCATTGTAATGCAGAGCAGCAATCGCTAAGAAGATGAAGTATCGTCGACCTCAACAAAGTGGGCATACTGTCAAGAAGAATAGATATCGTCGTAAAGAAGTCTTGTCGCTAACAAGGCTAAGGTTGACTGATGAAATTGGATATCGACATGAAGAAGACATGTCGTCGAGAAAACAATGAGATCACGATGACATGCTGCAAGAAGGAAGATCACTACGACACTGACAGAGGAAGCAGGTCGTCGAATATGCAGAACCACTGAGATATCTTTTATCGACGAGATACCGGCGTCAGCGGCTGAAGAAAGAAGACATCTTACTGTCGTCGAGATATACTCCATGTCGTCGTAACGATGGAAATATTTTCGAGACAGATTCAAATCTTGCGGACGTCAGCAATTAATGCCGCCGCCTAATTGTCCAATCAGCACCTGCCATGATTGATGGGCGTCTGACAGGAAAGGAAAGTGAATATGACCGTTATACGACTTGTCTGTCCTATACAAGGGAACAGTGTTACCCTAGGAAGAAGAGGCTTGCTGTGCAAGAAAAAGAACGTGAAAAAGAATCCCGTCGCTCTTCAATAGAATAGTAATTTTCAGCGGAGAAGAAAGAAAACAAGATTCAAGATTTCTCATAAGAATCAGTCATCTCCATTGGCTGAGAAGTCGCCGTTCAACATTAGGCTAAAGTTGAAGATTGAAGAAGGAGCTGAGCCGTAAAGATCAAATCTAAAGCGTCCTCTTCAACCGTAAGAAGCCAATCTTCAACAGGCTAAGTTGCCGATCAACATCAGGCAGAAGAAACAGTTTATTTTATTACGGTATTTTCTTGTAAGGCTTGCGGGCCAAATTGTCTAGCTTGAGGGCTGGAGAGATGTGAGGCTTGAGGGCCAGGGCAGTGCACTTGCGGGTGCGATTTGTCGAGCTTGAGGGATCGGGGGCAGTAAGGGCTTGAGGGCTTAGGCTGTTGAGACTTGCGGGTCCGTGTTGTTGGTCTTGAGGGCCTGAGTGTCGAGCTTGCGGGCTCGGGGGCAGTAGGGGCTTGCGGGCCTAGGCTGTTGGGACTTGCGGGTCCGAGGTGTAAGGCTTGAGGGCTTGAAGTTTTTGGCGGAGTTTGCCGAGCCCAGCACACTGCTGGGTAGGCGCAGAGGGAGAGAGGACTACTCAAGACACCCAGTCTTGAGGAACCTCTATAGATCCTTGTGTGCTTTCTGTGGCTTGTTCTCTATTTCTTAGATCTATTAACCAGAAAGAAAGAAAAACCTAAAGGGGAATTTTATAAAGGAACCTCTAGGTGATTAAGTAGACACCCCAATAAACAACAGTTATAATAATCATTTTTTTGTTTTAATTTTTTGAATATCAATTCAAAACATAACTGCAAAAACTATGTAGTACATATAATAGAGAATAAATTTAGGTATCGTATAAAATTTAAGAAATACAAAAAGACAGAACCAAGCGATAATGCTTGCGCTATCGATAGCGCTGGCGGTAGTTCTGCTTTATATAATTCCCTTTTCTTTTTGCCATTTCGGCCATTGCCTCTCAAGCTCTCCCGAAAAACCCTAGAAGACGACCCAGCCCCCGCATAGATCTGAGGTAAAAGTTCATCTCTTCTTATGATTTTTGTTTTAAACTTTTATTTTGATGTTAGAGATGAAGATATTTGAAGTTATTAGGTGGTTTTAGAAACTAGATTTACAATGCTTGATTCTTTTATTTTTGAAGAGAGGAACTAAAACAAATCTTCCTTATTTTTATGATTCTTGTTCAAAATAGTTGATTTTGATGAAGATTTATGACATTATTTTAAGAAAAACTATTGATTTTTACAAAAATCTTCAAGATTTTCTTTTTACATTTTTATGAGGATTTTAGTTTTGATTTTGGTTTAGATTATGTGGGTTTCTTGGATCTAGCAAATTAGGATTTGAAAATTTTTTATTTTAAAGAGATCTTACCATTTCAGATCAGAGGACTAGTGCCGGCGCTACAGTAGGCGCTAGTGATAGCGCTGGGCGCTAGTGATAGCGCGGGCGCTAGTGATTGTTGCTTAATTTTAATTCCTTTTATAATGTGGCAAATGGCTCCTGGACCAAAAGGAAGAAAAGTGCAGAGCTGGCCGTGGAGGCTGCAGTAGTAGGTGTTCAATATATCGTGGAGTTTGACATGCCTCGACACCACCATATCATGCAGCTATTTGCAACCTCTGAGGTGTTGAATTTATTTATTTCTGATGGATTTTCTTCAGAGTTAGTACGAGATTTTTATACGCACTTGGAAGACCCATCACAGACAGAGCTGGATGGAGGAGTGCGGTCTCTGGTGCAAGGACAAGTGGTGACAATTACCCATGACCAATTGAGGGACGTGTTTGTATTGACCCAGCATCCAAATCATTTGGAAATTGTTGAGAAGTTTAGGGTAGATAGAGATTGGACTCAAGTGAACATGGTGCTGCATAATAGGGAATGCAGGAGTCTGATCTCCTCTATGTCGTCACTCACAGTAGATGCCCTAGTCGTTTAGGACGTATTACGCCACACAATAATGATAAAGTTGGGTGATACAACAAAAGTCACAGCACAACTTAGTTATGTCACCAATTTCATTTTAGAGGAGAAGAAATTTGATGTGGCAGATTTGTTACTTTCCTTGATTCGCTATTCATACAAGTTGTGGCAACCTTCCCGTCAGAGATATAATAACTTGCCCCTGGGTGGCATCATACAACGGGTTATGCAGGTGATGTACCCTTCTATTGAAATAGGTTTCTACTTGATAGATTGCTTTCCCCCAATCTATATTACCTCACACTTGCGAGCAATATCCCTCCCGGATGACCCATCGACGTCTACTCGACCACCACTCCAGCGGGGAGCATCAGCCCGAGAGACACGGGATGGTTCATATGATCGATTCCGAGAAGATAAGGGAGAACGGATGACACGGGTGGAGGAGGAAATATCGGAGGTAAAGAAGGGTGTGTTCGGCATGAAAAAAATGTTGAAATTTATGATCAAGGCCTTAAAGTTGACACCGTCATCGTCAGAAAGAAGAGAATGGGATAGCCCAGTAGAGGATCTGCCAAGACATTCTGTTCGGCAAACACGCAGACGACAGTCACCAAGTCCAAGTGTGGAGGAGGTAGATGAGGAAGATTAGTGGAGTAGGAAGGTACTGAGGGGAACAAGTTTTCAGTTTTGTAATAATATAGGAATTTGAACACATGTTCTTGGATGATGTTTTGCTAGCGCAGGCGTTACCAGCTAGCGCTAGCGCTATCTGCAATATTTAATTTTGTTGTTTTTGGATGTTTGACTGTTTTTATCTGATCCTTCTTTGGTAGTTTTTTGAAGGTTTTGTTTTACGTTTTATTTATAAATTTTGAAGTCATGAAGTGGAGATGTTTAGGCAATTTTATGATCATACGTAGTATATTTTTGAAATCCTATGGTTAGAGATTTTAATACCACATAGAAAATTTTGACTTCAATTGTTGATAAATGATGTATATATATATATGTAATGAATATAAAAATAATAGATAGGTCACCAAAATAAAATATGATTTTGAATTTTGATTAATTTGATTTATAAACTCATTAAGTTTTAAGAGATAAGATCATATTTCCTATAATATATAAGATGACCATAACATGATAGCTTAAAAAATAAAAAAACATTAAAGCATATCATGAAGTAGAGAAAAATTTGTATATTTCATTTTTGAGAATATTCTACTTCATGCATTTGGTGATACCTAATGAATAAGAGATTTAGGTATCCAAAGGGGACCAAGTGTAGTTGTTCCTTTGGGTACCCAAAAATAACGTGTAGGTTTGTGGGTAGATATTGATGAATAGGTCCTTTCATGTGAAGTTAATGTTACAGTTTTAGTTTTGGGCCTCCATTCAAACTTTGGTTTAGTGTTATTCTTATATGTGAAATTTCCATTGTGGTAATCTTTATATTGATGATTATTGAAAGTATTTTTCATAGGAAAGTTGTGAACATTTGATTTTATGTTGGGAGGAGATTGATGTTGTAAGTGATAATGATGATAGTATTTTGGAATCTCATTTTCATTCTTTTGAAGTTTTTTATATCCATTGTTTGGTTTATTCAAATTTTGAGAAATCATATTCAACTTGCTTTTGGAGTTTGCTTGATATTGAGAATTTTTTCTCATGATTTCCTTAAGCAAGTTAATTTTAGTTTCTAATTCATTGTTCTTAAGTTTCAAATTATGTCTAGCTTTATTATAAGCAATTGTGCTATTTTTAAGAGTAGAAACAATTGAATCAATATGATTTTGATAGTTATTTCTATATTCATCAAATGTTTCATCCATCTCTTTAATTTCAATTTTATAGTCTTCACACTTAGCACAATCATTTTTCAAAGATGAATTTTCTAAACATAATTTTTCATTTTGTTCTTTTACGAAAGTAAACTCTTTTGCAAGTTCCTTGAATTTTTCCTTAATATTATTACAATCAAAACAAGATTTTGTGTTTTCAATTGAAGGACAAGATGGCGAAACCACATCACAATTAGATTCTAAATTAACATTAGCTTTTAACCTCTTATTTTCTAAACGTAAATTTTATTAGTAATTTTCAATTTCTTGATCTTACGTTTAGCCGTTTTTAGTATATTGAAACTAGAGATAAAAGTTATCACACAGGAAGAAGATTTAGACTTTCTTACAACGCTATTGGAAGAGGCAAAATGTGAACATGAAGTTCCTTCGTCATCTTTTAGGCCTTCCTCCATCATAGTGGAATTTTCATCTTCTTTTTCTCTTGATGTATTGCTCTCTTTTTCTAAGTTAATTTCCATGATCTCCATGGCTTTGCAACGAGAGAGATCTTCTTGAATAATAGTGGATGCTTGTATGTCCTTCTCCTCCTGTGTTTGTTCCATACCTACGAGAGGAAGATCATACATTTCTTCAAAAAATTGCCATATTTTGTATGCACTAGAAAAACAATATATTAATTTGAAAACTTCATTTGATAGAGCACAAAATAAATAATGTTTGGCTTTTGCATTTAGATGACGTTCCTTTTTATTTGATTCATCCGCAAGTCTTACAATGGTTAAATTCCAAACTTCGATATCTAAAGTCTTAATAAATTTTTCAATTAAAATTTCCCATCCTTTATAATTTGTTCCTTCAAATAAAGGTGGTTTAAGAGATATTTCTTCTTCACAGAAATTTACCCCACTAGTAGATGCGAGATCATGAGATGCCATTATTCCTGGTTGTTAAACCGATTGGAATAAAACCCCTCTGATACCACTTGCTGGATCGGTAGGCGCCCTTAGGTGGGGTGAATAAGGGTTTTCAAAAACTTATGTTATATGTTGAAAATCTTTTAAATAATGCGTGATTAAGAAGATAAGAAATCAAGTAAAACAATTGAAATAAAGTAGAGACATGTTTTATTAATATGAAATAAGGTTTTACAAAAGTTGATTTCTATAACGCTAGAAATCCATGGCGAATAATAGTAAACTCTTTTTGTTTTCTATCCCGACTCGCATCCCCACGAACCGGTGACCCTAGCCTATCCTTCCCGGAATCGGCCTCAAGCCGCTCTAGCCAATCCTTCCCCGGATATGGCCTTGAGCACCCCCTAGACCTAACCTAGATCTAGTCGCCAACACGAGGCGAATTTCTGCCCTAAGTCCTACCCAGACCTAGTCGCCAACACGAGGCGATTTCTTTAACCGTTTACCAGAAATATGAAATGAAAATAATTAAAACTCCCTCTTGAAGAACTTCCGAAGTTGGAGACGAAGATCCGCTGTAGAATAAGCGTTGTAGAAGCGGACGTCGTTTGGATCCAGCGTGAAGAGATTCTCCTTCAGAAGTTTGCAGAACTTGGTAGGACATCATCTTTCGGCCAAGGCACCCTCTGGAATTCTAGCACTCAATCTCTCTCTCTCTCTCTGATGTCTATGTGAAATGAGAGAAGAGGGGTCCTATTTATTGCCTCAGCGCTAGCACCTGCTTTAGTGCTACCGCCGGCGCTATCCCATATTAGGACATATTCTGCGCGGCAGAATCTTCAATCCAAGGAAACATTTCTCTCTTGCCTTCCGTGCTCCGCGCTACCGCCTGCGCTATCTCCTTTTATATGTGCTCCCGGAATTGCGATTATCATCGTTAGCGCCGGCCGCTAGGTACTACCGTCGGCGCTAGTGGGAATGTTGGATTTGATGGCTCAAATTTGGGGGCAACCTTCTTATGTTATCCTTGAGTCATGTGAACTTTTTTCCTGCACACTTAAACACACAAGATCAAATACACATAGGATTTGTTATTCTCAAACCTAGGAGATGCGGAAGACCATGTTCCAATAGGTTCCGCTGACCGGGATCTCACTAGCCGGCAGGGCAGGTTGACCTCCCAGGGAGGCTATGTTCTTTTCCCCTCGGATGGTTCCGCTGACTGGGCCCTCACTAGCCGGCAGTGCAGGTTGACCTCCCAGGGAGGCTATGTTCTTTTCCACACGAAAGGTTTCGCTGACCGGGCTCTCACTAGCCGGCAGGGCAGGTTGACCTCCCAGGGAGGCTATATTCTTTTCCTCTCGGATGGTTCCGCTGACCGGGCTCTCACTAGCCGGCAGGGAAGGTTGACCTCCCAGGGAGGCTATGTTCTTTTCCCCTTGGATGGTTCCGCTGACCGGGCTCTCACTAGTAGGCACGGCAGGTTGACCTCCCAGGGAGGCAAAGTTCTCTTCCCCTCAGATGGTTCCGCTGACCAGGCTCTCTCTAGCCGGTAGGGCAGGTTGACCTCCTAGGGAGGTTAAATATTTTTCCCCCAACATGGTTTCGCTAGCCGGTCTCTCACTAATCGGAAGGGTGGGGTGGTCCCCCCAGGAAAACCTTAATAAATTTTCACCGGGATGAAGTGGAGTCTTCTCAATTTCTTTCAACGCCACTCGCCGAATGTACAGGGTTGGACTTTTCTTTCAGTGCCATTCGCCGAGTGGGCCCCCGGGACCCACGAGTTATTTTTGACATTGTTTTTTAGCAAGCTCCAGGACAGGGAGAGAGGAGGGCGAGCGGTGGAGGTGGGAGCTTCCCGCTCACTCAACCCATGGGCAAAAGCGGGGCGAGAGGAGGTGGGTTGAGTCCCCCTCTCACCTCCGCCCCCAGTAGAGGGGGCGTGAGGAGGTGGGGAGAGCCCCCCTCTCGCCCCCACCCCTAGAAGAGGGGGCGAGACAGGAGGGGGCCGAGCCCTCCCTCTCGCCCCCATCCCCAGTAGGGGGGCAAGACAAGAGGGGGCCGAGCCCTCCCTCTTGCCCCCATCCCCAGTAGAGGGGGCGAGACAGGAGGGGGTCGAGCCCTCCCACTCGCCCCCATCCCCAGTAGGGGGCAAGACAGGAGGGGGGTCGAGCCCTCCCTCTCGCCCCCATCCCCAGTAGAGGGGGCGAGACAGGAGAGGGTCGAGCCCTCCCTCTCGCCCCCATCCCAAGCAAGGGGCGAGACAGGGAGGAGGTCAGTCCCTCTCGCCCGACCCCGGGAGGGTGTTCTGGACTACGTTTAGCGCCTCAGAACAGCGGGATTTGGCTATTCGTAGGCCAAATTCGAAGGTATTTTGGTAATCTCGTAGGCGAGATTGTGGTTATTGGCAGACCAAGTTCAAAATCCTATAAATAGGACCAAGGGGCACCATTTGGAGGTACTTTCTCTTTTTTGGCCTTCTCTCTCCCTAAGCTCCTTTGTTGGGTGGAGAGAGCTTCCAATGGTGCCCAAGCTTAGCATTGGCTTGGGAGGGGAAGCACTCTAAGATCTTCCGGGTGTGTGGTGGGTCCTCCTCGCTAAGCCCTTGGTCTTGTTCCTAGTTCCTTAGCCTCTTAGCCTAGATCTCTCCCTTGGGAGGAGTAAGTGTGAGGTCACCCCTCAAC
Organism: Dactylorhiza incarnata; assembly: GCA_033032865.1. Taxonomy (NCBI): domain Eukaryota; kingdom Viridiplantae; phylum Streptophyta; class Magnoliopsida; order Asparagales; family Orchidaceae; genus Dactylorhiza; species Dactylorhiza incarnata. Next base: position 36,357 of record JAWHQI010001602.1, on the reverse strand, counting down.
TCGTTGAGGGACCGAACTCCACGGAGACTAAGTCCTGTTCTCAAGTCTTGGTTTCAACACGTGTGATTTTATTATAAATCTTAATTATTTTGTAAGATATACAATAATAATTTTATATTATTTAATAATATTATATTTTCTTAATTTGTAACTAAACAATTAATAATAAAATAAATATACTTTTTGAAGAACAAATAAATTTCCATATCTCATATTTGACTAAAGTACGGTAAGAAAAGGAAATAGAACAAAAATGCCAAATTAATAACAATAAAATTATGAAAACACATTATAATTATTAAATTTGAAGTAATGCATTTATTTACAAAAAATAGTATTACATAGAGTACAAGTGTCATCTCATCTATAACAACACAATATTGCATAAAAACAATAAGATCAACATGTTTTAAATATGACATCAACTTCGACGCTTTCCAACTAATGAATCTTCCGTCACTTTTTGACCAAGGCTCCAGCACCCTACAAATAAAAGAGAGCAAGTATTAATGTTTACGAAACATGAGAGCATAAACATCCATACACACCCACAACCATACATATACAATCCATGCACACACACACACACACACCATCTATACACAAACATCCCATACAGACACATACCCCATAGAACGCGTACAAACACACACCATCCAGCAGATCACAAAAGCATGTACACATACATTAAAACTCATTAGTGAACTGCTTCCAGTAGTTCACTAAAAAATAGTGAACCGTTGGAGTTGTTCTCTGAATTCAGTGAACTGCTTATAGCAGTTTTCCTCCTAAGTGTTTGGCATGTCACAATCTCAAATTTCTCCCCCTTTAATTTTTTTAGAAATTATGGATCATGATATAAAGAGAGGAAGCATAATCAAAAGATGTTCATAAGTAGCATAAATAGAAGTACAAAAACATGAGAGCATAAACATCCATACACACCCGCATACATAAACACACAATCCATACACACACACACACCATAAAAACACACTTACATTAAAACACACACCATAAAAGCACAATTACATTAAAACACACACACACACACACACCATCTATAGACAAACATCCATACACACATTCATACCCCATAGAACACACACACATGCACACCATCCAGCAGTTCACAAAACACATACACATACATTAAAACTCATTATTGAGCTGCTTCCAACAGTTCATTGAAAATTAGTGAACTGCTGAAGTAGTTCACTGAATTCTGTGAACTGCTTCCAATAGTTCTCCTCCTAAGTGTGCGACATGTCATAATCTCAAATTTCTCTCCCCCCTCAATTTGTTATTATCAAAAGCGGATCATCACATAAAGAGAGAAAGCATTATGGAAGGCAAAAGATAGATCATTGATTTAAGAAGGTATGCAATAAGCATGCAAAAAGGTATACCAGTTTCAGTTATCGTAATGCTTGCTTACCTATTCAAGATGTGCATATAGTTGTAATTCCCTTCGTTCGTCCCTTGCCAAACATGAACAGTCTGTAATAAAGTGCAATTAAGGAGTTAATTGGAATTATTTGTACAGCTTACTAACTACTATCACCAAAACCATTGTCATGATGAATTATGATCATTACTTGGCCAGAATCTCACTAGTTACACTTGGCAAAAATAATAGAATAGTTGCAGCTCACAGAGAGATCCTGAGGAACTAAGCCAAGTAATAACCAAGGTTTTCTCATCAAAGGCATCTTAGTCATGAATCTGACTATAAGGAATGGGTGGCATATGGTTCCTTTTCCTTCACGTTCCTAAGGAAAATGACAATTTTTTTGTCATACCAAAAAAGAGTAACAAAAAGAGAGAACAAAAAGCTAGGTACATATTTGAACTCAAGTAATGTTTCAATGTTGAAAGGACATTATAGAAAGGATAAGGAGATTATTACTTGTATACATAATTTGTCCATCTCTCAATCATGTCCCAAATATTAACAATGAATGCTCTGTAGAAAGTGCAGATTATTTTTCTTCCAACAACACATCACAACTCATAGAAAGCTTGAAAATGGTAGAATTTGTAATGAAAAGAGTAATAAAAAATAGTGAACTGCTGGACTTCACTTTCATTACCTCCCTCTTTCACCCATCATCCTTCATTCGAATCTTATTACCTCCCTCTTGCACCTCAAGAAGTAAAACATTACTTTGTGTGGTTCGGCGATCAAATCGATCTTTTATATGAAATTGTACTTCACTAAGAATACAACCAGAGTAGAATTTTGTTAAGTATGATTATGGACCATTTGCCAATGCCCATAAATCTTCAGAGATGTCTCTTGAGTGTTTGTGATGCAATCTATTTATCTAAACATAAAAAATTATGAAATTAGTTAAGTGGAACTATGAATTAACTGTCTACAAGAATAATTTCATTTTTGGAGCTTACATGAGCTTGAAACAAATAATGAAACTACTCTTGATGAATTTTGTCAATGTTTTTATCATTTGCCCTTTTAGCTCCTCCAAGTGCTTACTATAAAAGATAATAAATAAGTAAATTTATATTAGATATAAGTAAGAAAAATGAGAATAGTTTAATATCAAATTATGAGTTCCTACATTGTACAACCCAGTGTTCGCCAGGGAGGCAAAAATGGGAATCGAGAGTAGACGAGTCAAGGAGCGCCTTGCCGACTCATGGCGAGCATCTACCCAAGGCGAGGCGAGGCGAACCAGGGGGCCGACCTCGCGAGTAGCGCATGGCGAGGGGGAGGCATGTTCCCACACCTCTTTGGGGTGCATTTAGCCATAGCGAAGGGAGTGAGGACTCGCCGCACCAAGGAGCGAGGCGAGTAGGACCTCTACTCTCAAGGGGAGATTTCGCGAGCCCTGCTCGCAGGAAGACTGGCGAATGGCGCCTTCACGGACCACTCGCCCAATGGGGTTTGCAGGTAAAAATACAATGATACCCTTTGTGGGTTGTCAATAACCCTTTAGAACATCAGAGTTTGGCTGTTAGCAGACCAGTTTGGGGTGCGATTAGTAAAACCAAAAGGCGGAGTAACGCTATTTGCAGACCAGTAGAGAAAAACTATATATAGACCCTGAAGGGCACCTTTGGAGAGGATTCACTTTCTTGGCTTCTTCCTCCTTGGGACGTTCTTGGCTAGCTCTTCAGGCTCTCCAAGGTGCCCGACTTCAGTTTTGGCTTAGGAGGGGAAGCGCTCTAAAGATTTTCCTGGTGTGTGGTGGGACCTCCACACTATAGCCAAGGGTCGATGTTTTAGCTCCAAGTCTTCTGTCAGGTTCTTCCGAGGGATCAGTAAGTGCCAGCTGCCCCATTCAGGGGCCCGAACACCTCGTTGGGTCGATTCTCTGTTCCAACAATTTTGGTGCGGTGAGTGTGTAGTGCTGCTGGTATAAGAAATTCTCAAAGAGGTAGCATGGCTAGAGAGGATGAGCAAGAGGCCAGCTTTGGAGGTTTGCCACCATCTGAACTGCCAGTGACAACAGGGATGCTGGCAGATCTCCAAAGGGAGGTACTCGAGACAATCAACCTCACCTTCTCCGCAGCGCGAGGTGAGTTCTTGACCCCAGCACAGCAAGTCGACCCACCGACGAGGGTAGGCGAGGCCGCCCCGGGGCAGAGAGCTGGTAAGGAGATGATTGGGGAGGCTTTAGTGCGAGATCTTGTTGGGCGAGAGCTATTTCCTTGCCCGGCGAGTGCTTGCCCGACGAGTGCTTGCCTCGCAAGTGCATGCGCAGCGAATGCCTATCCAGCGAGCACTGGTCGGGCAAGAACATGCCCGGTCAAAGAGCTCGTGGGGCGAGTCGAGCAGGCGAGAGTAGTAAGCGCAGGAAGCCCATTCTACGAGCTGGTGCTCTCGACACAACTCACCGAGGGGTTCAGGGAGCCGGACATGGTGTACTACACCGACAAGGATGACCCCGTCCAGCACCTATAATGGTTAAAGAACATGACCTCCATTAGGCCCGTGTCAGACACTTTTAAGTGTCGACTCTTCGCCATCACCGTGAAGGAGAATGCGCGAGACTGGTTTCACCTTCTCGCGGGAGGATCGATCTATGCGTTCGAGGATCTGCGTCGTAGCTTTTTGCTATGCTTCTCGACCTCAAAGAAAAAGAAGAAGGGTGCTGAGGCACTTTTCAAAATCAAGCAGGGGCTGAGGGAGTCACTGGCCCTCTATGTGGACTGATTCCAGGAGGAGGTCCTGCTCACCCAGGAAGTGCCCGGATTCTCCCTCCAGCTTGCCTTCATGGTGGGGATGCGGGAGGTATTCTTCAAGATGAGTCTAATGCGGAAGACCCCCATTTTCTTCGAAGATTTGATGGAAAGGGCGGCGGAGGAGTTCGCAAGAAGGTTGGAAAAGCTGAGTGATCCGAAGGTTAGGTGAGGAGGAGAGAGGAACCGAGAGCCCCGAAGTTGGGGTGGAGACAGCAGGGAGGAGGTGCGCAGGGATCGGGAAGAGGCTTCGACCCATGAGGGGGTAATTTCCAAGGGGGCCAAGGAAGACCCCACAAGTTAAGATAGAGGCAGGGTCCTAGGTTATCCAGTCCCCCGCAGCATCAAGCCATGGCAATCGGATGAGGGAGAGGAGGAAGAGGAGCAGGAATAGGAGGACCAAGAGCTCGGAGGAGGAATAGGGTCGCGGAGGCTGAGAGAAGGGAGGTGGCGTTGCCCTATTGTGACTTCCACTAGGAGGAGGGTCACGCAACGGCCACCTGCCCGTAGTTCTTGGAGATGAGAACAGTTATATGTAACATTCCAATTCAAGATAGACCCCTCGGGAGAGTGTTGTGTCTTTGAGAGTTGACTAGGGCTCGGTAGAAGCCCTAGGACCCTGAGGTGGTCAGGTTTGAATCACAATCAACTAGGGTGGGTGTAGCACCCTCACTCCCTAATGATATGAAATAATGGAAATAACTTGTAGAAAAGAGCTAGCGTCGGCAGTAGCAATACCGTCGGAAGTAGCCTTCAAAACGATATGACCATCATGTCGTCGAAAGGGGGTTGGTTCTCGAAGCAATCGTCAATATGCTAATGCTGGTGGTAGCGATAGCGCCGACAGTAGCGTTCAAAACAATGTGTGACCTAGCTTGTCATCGAGAAGAGTACCTTGTCATCGAGAAGAGTACCATGTCATCGAGAAGGGTACCATGTCGTCGAAAGGGGGTTGGTTCTTGAAGCTATCATCAATACGCTAGCGATGACGGCAGCATTCAAAATGAAGTGTGGCCTAGCTTGTCATCGAAAAGAGTACAATGTCATCGAGAAGGGGTATCTTGTCGTTGAAAGGAGGTTGGTCCTCGAAGATATCGTCTATACGCTAGCGCCGACGGTAGCGATAGCGCCGACGGAAGTCTTCAGAAAAGATGTTTGGCGGAGGTGACTTATCCTTGCTTATTTAAAGGCTGGGAGGTGGCTTAGGTCAATAAGTCAATGACACGTGGATGGAGTGTCAAATACAATGCATGGGAGGTGTTTTCCCCATTAGTTTTAGTCAAATCAACCTCCATTTTCTATCTCCTCCCTTAACCTTGAACTTCGCCCCTCATCCAAAGGTTGATCATTTTTCTTCTTCCTCTTCCTCACACCTCAAGAAACTAACCAACAACCTTCTTGAAGGAACAAGACTAGGGAGAAGGCTTATAGCTTGGTCAACCACCACCATGCCGCCAAGAAGACAAACCCACTCCATGGCCAAAAATCAGGTGACTTCCGCCCCCTCTCCCTTGGTGCTAGATCTTTAGATCTGATTTAGAAGAGATGTCGGCTCAAAATAGCTTGACCGTGGTGAGTTTAATGGAGATTATAGGAAGAGACAAGGCAAGAACTTCTGTTCTAGGGCGTCGTTCGCCTAGAAAATATCTTCAATCAAGTCCTCTCTTCAACACGAAGTTGTAGGAACTGATTACGTGAAGAATGGTGGTCTAATGAGGGAGTATTGGAGGTGAGAAGGTGAAATAGTATGTGGGAGTGCTGGAGGAAGAAAATAAACAGTTGATGTTCATCTGTCTTGAGATCCGTGCAAATTTTATAAATTGGGGAAAACTTGTTTTCTGCACGTGACAAACTTTAAGCCTATTTTTAGGCATGATCCGGCGACATTCAGGTCTTGTGCGCAAAACGAAAGTTGTAGCCCTCGGAAAGACCTTTCCAATGAGTGGTTGTGGGTTTTCAAGGGAGCTCTGTAGCTCCGACAAAGTAATATGGAAAATGGTTGTGCGGTAAATGATATGGTTTATGTACATGACAACTTGATGTCCCGATTTACTCTGCTGGGTTCAAACCCAATTTTTGATAGGTTATACTTCGATCTGGACCTCGGGCTCGACATGAAAGTTGTAGCCCTTGAAAATACCTTGCCAGTTTGGGGCGGCACATTATTTTTGGTGGACAGTAGCTCCCAGAAATCCTATTTTAGTAAATATAGATTAATATGTGCAGATTTTTAATGTTTTACTAATTTCTCTCAAAATATTTATCGGATGCTTATGAAATTTAGTAGGAATGTGCCTGATGATATTGTGATTACCCCTGTTTAGTTTCAGAAATTTTTAATACATAGTTACCATGAAATTGCTTGTCGTATCATATAAATGTAGAACACTGTAAATAAGTATTGCGTAATACAATGAGGTTATAGTTTCGTGGGAATGGTTTAGGCATTAATTATGACCTATGGTAGAAGTTTTAGCGGATTTAGTTTTGAATTGAGGCCTGAATTTAATATGCCATTATAATTTATTACGCTGAAATGAAATGTTAAGTTGCTCATTTAGACAAGAATTTTGGAAACATGCATAAAACTGTACATATATCACATGTTAATCTAATATAGAGTTAGATTTTTTATAACCGCTTTGTAGAAATTATGATTGATGATCCTTAAAGAGAACGTGCATGAGATGATTGGTATTGACTAAGCATGATCGAATGATGCTTAGGAATTCAATTGTGTTCAAAGCAGGTTGTGAGTGGAGCATGAGGGGTGGTATGGTTAATGCGTATGGGCAGATTTGCACAGTGAACTCAAACCTGACGTTACGTGCACAAGTAGTCCTATATGATCAAAGATAGTATTTCCCTTTCATACACGTACCACTGCACAAGAGTTATGACAACTCGGTATGGGTAGTAGTGATGGTTTGGTGTGGATTATAGGATATGGTTATATCCTAAGGTGTTATGTTAAGGACCTGGTTGGTAGGTACTTGTATGCAAAGTAGCATCACTGGAACATGTAATATTAATATGTGTTATGGACTTGGTTAAGAGTCCTTGGGTGCTTGATAACACTGGTTGAGCATGAGAAATTACTTGGGTGTGCATAGTTTCACACAATTGCATAATGCTCCTTGTTGGAGGATTACTTGTGGCAGATCTACGGGCTCGCCGGTCATCACACCGACGGGAGCTGGCAGCTAGATCTAGGGCTGGGCTCTTTGTGCTTAATTCCAAAAACCCCTTCCTTGCTATTGACCGGTTGGGCTGGGCTCTTGGTGTTTACTTCCCAAGACCCCTTCTGTGTCCAGTACGCAGGTGCTCCGTTGTTGTGTTCTTAGCATTGAGGTGTACGTAATCAGGTAGTGTGCATACCCACCCAGTAGTGGAGAATCCCATTCCATTGTCTCCATCTGGCCACGACGTGAGATGCCCGAGTGGTTAGCTACCCTCGAAAAGCAGGAAGTACAAGTATATGTCGACATAGCAAATCAGAGTGCTTGCGTAAATCATGGGTGAGTCATCATGCATACATTCATTGCATTGCACCGCATAAAGATCTTCATCATATAAACTTGTATAAGCTCATTTATATGATGAGTTACTTGTTGTTGCAACCGACCCTTAACTTATAAGCTTGTATGGGCAGCCTTATAAGTTAAGTTTAATTCAGTTCTTTATATACTCTGCTCAATTATACCCTGTTGCTGACTATACTGCAAGATGTTGTTCTTTTATGCATGCTAGTATTTCTTGTTTCTTACCTATACATATGATGCTCTCGTATTATACTGGCATATACCACCTGCTTGTATATATATTGATTATATTGCAGCGTTCTATTCCTTCCCTTCCGCCCGGTACCTAAGAGACATCGGGGGAGAGGATGTGAAGCCACTAAGTCTTTATGACTAACGGTTGTTACACCACTATTTTAGGAGCTCAACTAGGTGGAGCAGCAACGTATGACACATGAGGACATCCATGCTAGGGTGACGGGGCCTGCGACCATGATACCTTCATTACTGTCAGTGATAGATGTGAGCGAGTGTTTGAGATGTAGCCTTAGGGCAATTTGTACTCTGATATTTTTCAGGAGCTTTTGTAGCTACATGTTCTTTTGGACAATTTTACTTATTTGTGAATAATGGCTTCTGTTGTTTTTTCTATTATTGATGGATTGGCATGATGATATTTTAGCCGACAGGATTGACGTCTTGTGGAAGGGGATAGACCGTGTGCTGGCACTTCCGGAAGGTGGCTGTCCTGGGCATAGGACTCCCCTCGGTCGTGTCTTATGTTCCGGGAGGGGGGTCTTACAAATGGTATCAACTTGCAACGATCCTGAGATACATAATTCCATTAAACCACTAGGCCACCCATGCTAGCTAGATCAGTTTGAGGATAAACTGATACAGCAGAAGCTGTGGTGTGCCCATGTGGAATTCACATTAAGTATGTCCACTAATTCTTAGAACTAGTGCCAACCTAACTAGGACACCACCTTATTCTAACTTACCAAGACGTTCTGTGGCATATCCTAGTCAAAAATCGACATCAGGTGTATACATGGTTGAGATATGAGGACACATAAAGTGACTAAGGGAAGAGTTAATGTAAGGGTAGGTTTTCAAATCTTATATTATAATGCGTAGCTTGGTTTATTGAGAGATATTACCACCTCTTACCCATACTAATATGATATCTGGAGGAAAAGTTGATGCCCAAAAACTATTATTGAAGTAGTAGGAGACTTGTAAGCCTAGTAGTTTGTCGATAACTTGACACTTCCCATTTTTGTTGCATTAAAGAAATCACCATGAGGGATACCATGGGTCGAATATGAATTAGAATCCGGAATAGGCCAATTTTTGATATGGTCACATGTTGACCTTGAAAAGGGTGTCGTTAAGAGTAACTCTAAGGGCCTAAATAATGGATTATGCTTAGGATAAAACTCCAAGTCGAAGATGGTATGCCCTCACGATTGTGTGCATATATAGGATGAATGTTTCATGTTGGTGGCCGAAGAGACTCATCCCAGGATTTCCGGGGGTCTTATCTCTTCATTTATTGGGCTAGTGACCTACGGACTGAGGGTTTCTCAGGGAATTAAAAATCTTCATATTTTTTTCAACACTTGAAAGTGGTAATCCTTGAAGAATTAGTTCATCTTGAGCAGGGTGAACTTCTAACACCATGTTTTGATCGAGAGAAAATTTCACTATCAGAATAAGAAAATAAGAACATTCCAAGGATAGACATTGTCTGTTTATGATTCCCTGAGACTTGTGAATAAGTAAACGAGGAGAATAGTAGGCTAACCCTTTGGGGTATGCATCTATATTTGTCTACTCGGGAACTTTTGATAACATAATCGTCTTGGACTTGATGGAATTTTGCACATACAAGAGGATATAATAAAATGTTGTAAATGAGTGATTGGTATGATGACTATATTTAATCAGTAATAAAGATGTGGTAACGTGAGACTAGGGATTTAAAACAACATTAATCCTTGTGGTTTCGATCTAGAGAGAAGTTATGCATGCCTATTGTATTTATAACAGGAAACTAACATCTTGAATTCCTCTTTGGATAATTACCCAAGTTTTTGGGAATTGTTACATATCATCATACATGCCTTAGGAAGAACTCCAGATTGGTGGAATTGCCGGAGGAGCATGATTTCCTTAGGTTTAAGGATTTAATTAATAATCGATTCGTGGTGAAGACATAGCGATTAGTATGGTTTATTTGGTGATTTGACATCCCAAAGTTTATCTTAAATTAAACATGTCTTGAACGATCATTGGCAAAGATGGTAGGGCGCTTGGAATTGCTTTGATTTAGTCTATCATATTGTGAATAATGCCCTTACTTTTGGTAGTCTGCATAGCCGTGTCAAAGGGAAATCATCTCGAACCTTGTACCTTGGTTCATGTCGAGTTTAAACACATATAAAATGTACCGGTTAATTGGATATTATTCGTACATGCTCTCATTACAATGGGATGCAAGTTGGTCGTCACCGTAAAAACTGAATATTTCATTTTCTACATCACGGCTGATATGCAGGTGCTTCGATACAAGGAATTAAAGGGTAAGAATTCCAAGTCGATGAATTTATGCCCCTAAGGATTGTGCCATACATGAGAAAAATGTACCTTATGGGTGGTGGAAGAAACTTAGTCAAAAATGTACGGGAGGCTTACCTCTTCGTCTATTGGACTAGTTATGTACCGACTTGGGGTTCCCCTAGATCTTATTTTGAAATGGTGTGTGGTAAACCTATGATATCAAGGTTTTGTTCATTCAAATAGTATGTGAATGATGAGGTCTATATTTGTTCGGTGATAGGATATTGTGGAATTTGGAATAGGGATTCGTAATTGTATCAGAATAAGGAAGGAGCATGCACATCAATGATATACTACTCACAAAGAGACAATAGGTGTTGTCTCAGATGTTTGCGTTGAAGGAGGAGGTAATTATTTAACACTCACATGAAATGAATGGCATATTAATGCACGATGACCTCCCTATGTAAAGAGCAGTTGCAAATTTACCAAGAGATGTAGCAATTGCCTCGAAGGCATCAAAATTTTGGGCAACCTTGGAGGTTGGGAGAATGTACGAACGAGTAAGAATACGTATAGCGTTTTACCTCGACAAGGTAGATTTCTAGAGGGCATGTATCATGACCAAACTGTTGAATAAGGTTTAGGTTCACAGTTGAAAGATTCTTTAAATGAAATGTCTAAATCACAAAAGAAATTGGCCCGACTTCTGAATTCCGTGCAAATCTAAGTAAAATCTGGGTTACACAAAAGTAGTACTTACCTCGGGCTCTTTTGTCCTTAGAAGAGAATGACGTGATTATAACCCATGCAAGATATGAAGTCATAGATTCATCTCGTCTTGAGCCTAAATCGGTGATTCGTGATGTTATCAGAACAAATTGTTAAACATCACAGGCTAAAACAAATACCGAGTTTTAGAATTTTTGGAAACATACAGGTTACCAAGACTAAATCTTTGAGATAATAACATCATGTTTGGGAATTGGTAGGTTGAAATGGTGTTGCATCAAGACAAGTAGGGTGGTGAAAATTATGGATGTTTGAACAATTATGATTATTTTTCCATGTTGTGATATTGGAAGGGTACATTGACCCCATAAAACTTGAAATCAATTGGATGTCGAGTTGACTTCTTGAAGATGGGTAGAATATATATGATTCCTTAGATATGGGTCTAATGATCTCAAGAATCAAATCACACATGTTTGACGATATTACAATCATCCTTGTTCAGTTTCTGAATTGTTGAACATATGGTTGTTGGGAATTTGTCAATTATAAATATATAAATTTACCGTTCATAAATAGTTGTGGTGAAATCGGGTGAACTTGAAATGCGATGAAGATGTTGTAAATATCAATTTATAAGTTGTGGTACAAATTTAAAGGCGATGTATTTTGGAAATGGATTCCTTATTAAAAGATGTTATTATAGTTTGTTTTGATGAACGGGGAATGGTATTATGCCCATTAAGATCGACAATCTAGAAACATGTGTATTTTCTAATTTACGATTGATCATGAGTTAAATTATATTCTATACATATAGTGACTCTTCTATGAGGTTGGAAAGTGCTAGTAAATACAGTTGGGCAAACCTTAGTAGTGAACCTAAACGTATCACTAATTACGCGAGTAGTCCTAAAGGAGATAATAGAGAGTAATTCCATGACTTACACATTTCACCGCATTAAAGTTATTACAACTCACTATGGGAAGCGGTGTCGGTTTGGTGTAGTTGGTAGGATATGGTCATATCCTTTGGAAATTGGGTAAGGACTTGGTGGAAGTCCTTGAGTGCTTGTTAGCACGAATCGGTCAAGAGAATCACACATGCGTGTATGGTAAATGATTGTATTGACCTACTGCTCATGCATACTTGAGGGAGATATAGAATTTGATCATGGTGAGAAGAATCACAAGTCCCTACTTGCACAAACAATGTGTGGTCTTCATCACAGTGAGAGAATTTTTGGGTGATGCGCTATGCAATGTGGATAAGTAGTGCCATGCACAAGTGTTAAGTGCGAGTCAGGACATACTAAATTAATAACCTCGACAAGTGTACTCCGAATTGGATTTACATAGTCCGACCTTCAATCTGCTTAGCCCCAACCTAAATTTCGGGGATGAAATTGTTTCTTCATTTATTGGATTTGTAACATCCCATTTCGAGCTAGACCACTCGGGAGTGTGTTGTGTCGCCGAGAGTTGACTCGCGCTCAGTGGAAGCCCTAGGATCCTGATGTGGTCAGGTTTGAGTCACAATCAACTAGGGTGGGTGTAGCGCCCTCACTCCCTAAAGATAGAAAATAAAGAAAAGAACTTGTAGAAAAGAGCTAGCGCAGATGGTAGCGATATCGCCGGCGGTAGCCTTCAAAATGATATGGCCATGATTATTGGGAATACTGCCCTCAAGGTTCCCTTGATTTGAAGAGGCATCACTCACAATGCAAAGTACATATTGTATTTGATAAACCCCATTTTGGATCATCACTGTGCAGGGTTTAGATATTCCAAGGATTGGAATAGGTTCAGTGGTTTGCTGTCAAAACTACTGAGACGAGCTCATGGTCTCAGCTGAACCACTAAGACGGGGCCAGGAGCTGCTGAGAAGAGGTCTGCCTCTACTGAGCTGCAAGTAGACAAAATACGCTGAGAAGACTATCTGTCTCAGCGGATCTGCTTAGACCAAGACAGCTAAACCGCTGAGACGGAAGACTATCTCACCTCAACCGCAGAGACATATTCAAATTAGAAAGACGACACTGGCGGTATTTGCTTTTTGCGCAAATTGTTGTAAAGGGAAGATAAATTGTTCTATCCTCTTCCAAAGTGACAGGTCCCTTTCTAAAAGTCGTTGAAGATAAATGAAGTATAAAAGAACAACCTAGGGCACTTTCAGAACCACCTGTTATGCCAAAAAGTAGAGAGTCATTATCACTGTTCCATTGACAGCTTTAAAGCTTTCTCTCCTTCTGCTAACTGAACCAGCAAGAAGATACAAGGAGAGAAGATAAATCTTCTGTCCAGAAGAGAAAGAAGATCTTTACTACTCAACTAAAGAGAAGGATCAGAAAGAAGCAAGGACTGAAGATTTCATTCAGCCCAGTTTCAAAGTAGCACCAGTTGTGTAGGAACAACAAAAGACATTATACTACTATTGTCAACTGTTTTAAGCTAAAAATTTACTCACTATAGGAACTGTGTAGTTCTGAGCTTGTAAGGCACATTGCCTGAGTTTGTAGGGTTGTTGAACCTAAGATGTATGGTTATTAAGCCTGAGTTTGGTAAGGCTGTTGAGCCTGAGCTGTAGGGCATTTTTCCTGAGAAGTAGGGATTCTTGATAGGCCTAAGGTAGGATATCAAGGTGATCTCTGAGCTGTAGGAGTGGGAGCACTCTGAGTTGGTAGGGCTAGTTAACCTGAGGTAGGGCTTGGAGCAAGCTTGAGAGATCCTGAGGGATCTGTGTTGTAAGCTCTAGGAGCTGAGATTGGAGGAGCTTGCCTTGTCTAACAAACTGTTAGAAAGGTGTAGAGGGACAGTGGACTACCCATAGACACATTATCTTGGGGTTCACTATAAACAATTGTGTGCTTTCTGTGTTTGCTTGAGTTTAATCTTTAACTGATAGCAATAATTAAGTAAACATCAAAGAGACCTATTCACCCCCCCCCCACTAGGTGAATTAGACTACTAACCTAGAAACTATTAAGTGGTATCAAAGCGAGGTTAGTCAAAAAGGACTTAACAGTCTGACCAGATCCTACATAGGTGTAATAAAATCTGAATCCAATGGCTACCAATAGAGTTCAGAAGGAGATGAGGTCCATGAAGCTGCCAATATGCAAAAAATGAAAACATTGGCATTTGGAAGCAAAGGGTTATGCTTTTCATGGAGGCCTCAGGCCCTAGGATCTTTATCACTGTCCAGGAGGGTCCCTTCGTTATCATAAAGCCCTCCACTATTGATCCTACAAGACAGGTAGGCAAGTCATATATTGAAATGACAAGGGATGAGATTGCATTGGTAACAATGGACAAAAGAGCTCAAAATATTATAACCAATGCAATTGATGACTCTACCTTCCAACACTTGGTACTGATGCGTGAATCTTACACACCGCTATAGGAGGGAGCGAGATTGCGGCACAACACGACAGTGTACCAATCATTCAAGTAATATAAAATGAGGAGTGAATCCCCGAGTATTGAATCTCAAAGGAACACAGTTAGGTGGAGTTTACTTTCAAGGAAGTATTTGAGATTGAAGTCCTTTAGGTCGGATGGATTGCAGAAGGCTTGAGTTGGATTATGGAAAGCAAAGATAAACTAAAATACTAAACTACTATGCAGGCTGCTATGCACTGCTTCGCTGGGCGGATGGAAACTTTGCAGGCCACTATGCACTGCTTCGCAAGGTGGATGGTCGAGAAGGAAAGCGGATGGAGTGGTTCGCACCGGCGGAAGTGAGGTGGCAAGTACCTCGTCACAAAGCTCACACCTAGCAATTGCTAGTGTAGCAAACCCCAAACACTCACACCACAATTACCACAAGAGCTCACCTCAAGCACTCATACAAGAATAATAACATTGCATAACAATGAGATGAAGATTAAATTAAATGTAGAGTGCAAACATCATCAAATTTAGAAGATTACACTAGCAACAATAGTCCAAGAGGAGAAAAATGCAAGAGATACAACTGAAGCCGGAGGCTCATTGTAGATTCACGGCAGGAAATGTCGGGTTGTCAATCTGCGTCCTAGATTGGTCCCAACTATCTTCCGGGGTAGAGGAGGGCTGTCACTTCCACCCAATGGACCCATCTTCTCCAGTATATTACAATCCGGCCACGTCAGATGCGGAAAACTCCTTGCTTGGCGATGAAGATGGGTGTAGAATCATCTCCTTGAAGCGCTTGGATGATGCGAGGTGACCTCGGGCAAAAGGGGGAGGAAGAGTGGAAGAAAACGGAGCTAGAGATCCTCTTGCAGCGGAAAAAGGCGGAACAGTTTGGGTCTCGGAAAACCTAAAAATTGCAGCTTAAATAGAAAAGTAGCAGAATTTTGTTCATGCACGACCGTGCATTTTAGAAACGCCCAATCGTGCATGAACAAAATAAAACAAAAATCTTATTAGACAAAAAGGATCTCGTGCGATTTTACTCACGCACGGGCAAAACTAACTGTGCGTGAACAAAACGCACGAGCAAATCCAGAGTACCATTTGGGACCACAAATGAATGAGCACGATCAACCAGATCGTGCGTCAAGGAAACGCACGACCGTGCGATCTGGAAAAATGCAAAAACAACATAAATTTTATGACAAAAGAGAGAAGCTTGTGCGATTTTGCTCACGCACGATCAAAACTGACCGTGTGCGAACAAAACGCATGAGCCGGGGCAGATCACCATTTTTAGGCACTATAAGAATCGCATTGTCATAGAAATCATGCATCAATGAAACACACGACCGTGGGATTTCTCCAGGTAAAAATTCCAATAGAATGAAGATCTGCCCACCTACAATAAAAACCAACAAGTTGGGGCACATAGCACCAGCAAACAGAAATAATTAATAACAATAAAATAAAGACATAGGGAGCACCATGTGCTTACCTCCAGCAGAATAGTGCACAATTGCACACCACAATTGGCCAAAAAATGCACATCGCATGAGAACAGTGACCCAGCGAAATATAAGTATTAATGAACTAAAAGTGAAGTGCATGTGCGTGAAAACTAGCCCAGATAAGTCCCAAAAATACTATATAAATTGGACTCATCACACCCCCAGACTTAACCGTTTGCTCGTCCCGAGCAAACTATCTCTTATGCAGATGAGATAAAGACTAACCGACTTAGTAATTGCACATACAGAGTACGATGCGAAGTCGCATGCTCGCGCACATAGAAATACAGTTGAAGGAATTTCTAATTATACATATTTATCTATAATTTTCTAGGAGCGTATTTATATTACAATTACTCAAAAATTGAATCACTGTGAATCATCTGGTCACGCGTAGGAAGAAAGTAGACTATCGCTAAGGTGAGCATTGCCTAAGATCGGTGCTCGGAACAATCTCCATTGAAATCCATCAATGTCGGTGACCATAAGCTCACTCATTCACACTCTCTCTACATCACTCATTTGGTTCATTGCGTGAGTCAGTAGGACTTTAGGTTAGAGATGGGGCTTTGGTGAAGGCCATCCTTGATATGAGCCCTCCTCGAAATACCAAAGAAGTTCAGCAGCTCGGGGGGAGATTGGCAGGATTGAGCAGGTTTATCTCCAAATCCGGAGATAAAAGTGTCCCATTCTTTAAAACACTGCGAGGAGGATCAAAGTTCGAATGGAGTAAGGAGTGTAATAAGGCATTCGAGCAGCTGAAGGAACAGTTAACCTCGACTCCACTACTCCAAAGCCCCCGTGAGGGAGAAATGCTATTCTTATATCTGGGAGTTGGGCCAGATGCGGTAAGTTCTGTCCTCGTTCGGGAGGAAAGGAAGAGGCAGTTTCCAATATACTATGTCAGCCACGTCCTTAAAGATGCAGAAACCAGATATTCGATCCTGGAGAAACTGGCCTTGGCCTTGGTTATGTCTGCGCGAAGACTCCGTCCTTATTTCCAGGCTCATTCCGTCCAAGTTATTACAGATCATCCTTTGAAAAATATTCTTGAAAAGCCAGAACATTCAGGGAGGTTGGCGAAATGGGCTATTGAACTAAGTGAATTCGAAATATCATACATCCCTCGAATAGCAATCAAGGCGCAAATCCTGGCAGACTTCTTAGTAGATACAACAGAGCTTGGTCCCGAACAGATAGTACAATCTCCTTTGGCTTGGATCATTTACGTGGATGGGGCTTCTGGCAGAAACTCTGTGGGAGCCGGAGTGGTATTGATCAGCCCGAATGGCATCAGGCTGGAGCAAGCTGTCAAGTTCTTCTTCCCAGTTACAAATAACCAGGCAGAATACGAGGCACTTCTGGCTGGGCTAAGGCTTGCGAAAGAGTTGGGCATAGAATATGTACATGTTAGAACCGACTCACTGGCGATGGCCTCCCAGGTCTTGGGAAATTATGAGACAAGGGAGCCGATTCTGCGAAAATATCTGCTATTAGCCAAAAAGGAAATCGGAAGATTCAAGTCATTTATTATCGAGCACATCCCAAGAACGCAAAATGAGGAGGCAGATGAACTGTCGAAGTTCGGTCTTCCATCAGGGGGAGTGACCTTTGAACTCTTTCATCCGGCAATAGATGAGGCAGAACTCATGCAAATTGATCATAATCCCTCATGGAAGGATCCTTACGAGCTATTCCTATCAAAGGGGGAGTTCTACCATTCCATCAAAGATCGGAGATGATTCAAAATGAAGGTGGCATATTATTATCTAATGGCAGGAGTTCTCTACAGAAAAACTTTGATTTCCCCCTCAGCACGATGTGTTTCAGAAGAAGAGATCCCTATCGTACTTCAGGAAGTTCATTCTGGGGAATGTGGTAGCCATTCAGGGGCAAAAACCTTGGAGAAAAGGATCCTGCGGCAAGGATATTTTTGGCCGACTATGAGAAAGGATGCTGAAGCATTTGCCAAGCGGTGTGTGCAGTGCCAAAAGTTCGATCCTCTTCAGCATTTGCCTGCTCAGTCACTCAGATCAATAACTGCACCGTGGCCTTTTGCAGTATGGGGAATGGATCTTATGGGACCTTTTCCAATAGCCAGTGGTCAACGTCGTTTTATCATTGTGATGATCGACTATTTTAGTAAGTGGATTGATGCCAAAGCATTAGCAAAAACTACTACCCAAATCGTCAGAAACCTCATCTGGGGAGAAATAGTCTGCGGGCATGGAATACCGTTGGCAATCGTCACTGATAATGGCCCACAGTTCAATAATCCGGAGATGATAAGTTTTTGTGATCAGGTCGGAATTGATCTTCGGTTTGCCTCGGTACATCATCCAAGAACTAATGGACAAGTAGAAGCAGCAAATAGGCGAATCCGACAGCTCTTGATGAAAAGAGTGTTAAATCAAAAACGAAATTGGGCAGACCAGCTTCCTTCCATCCTTTGGACTCTTTGTACTACCCCATCCTCAGCTACCGGGGAGACACCATTCAAATTATCCCATGGCTCGGAAGCTGTTGTTCCTATAGAATTTGAGGTGGTCACTCCAAGGGTTGTTTACGCCAAAGAAGGAGGGGAATCATGGATAGATGAAAATGATGAGGCTATCAAGTATAGTCTAGATCTGATCGAAGAACTTTAGGATGAGGCGACAATCAGACAGGAGGAAGTTAAAAGGAGAATGGCAAAATATTTCGACAAAAATGTCAGAGTGAAACAATTTGCAGTTGGGGATTTAGTACTAAAGAAGGTGGATGCTGCGGCCAGGTCTGGCAACGTCGGAAAATTAGACCCTAATTGGGTCGGACCCTTCATTATCAAAGAAGTACTAAAAAGTGGGGCTTACCGTCTCCAAACAAGTGAAGGAGAAGACATCCCGCGCACCTGGAGTGGCGACGATCTCAAACGGTTCTATCCTTGAAATGTCTTCTTTACTTTCCTGCAGTTTTTGAGATATTTTAATAAGAAGCTCCATACTGACACTTCTCAATGTCTGATGTTTCCTTTCTGCATTTTCTCATATATCAAACTCACTGAACCGCGGAGACATCGCTAAGTTCTGCTCGAACCCCCTCGGATTGTAGTCATTAGCGTAAAACCATGAAGATCATGTGTAGCGGGGAGTTTTCGCACACGTGTAGTGGTAGCTTGCCAATTCCCGTGAGGTGGTCTTCAGAACCTTGGATCCCGGCTGATATCCGACACACCCCTGCATCAAGGGAGATCTAAGTGAATGTTGGCTCTATCATGCCCCGAGGGGGATATGATTACAGCTTTGATGATCCTTCTGAGGAAAGCAATGTTGATATAGCCCCCGCGGCATAACCACACCTGCCCAACTGATCATCTTAGTCTGTGACTATCGAATACTCCAAGGTACTCTCGAGCGATGCCTAAGCGGGACCCACAACTGAGTTGATCTCTCTGAGGAAAGCAATGTTCGTCGCCTAGGCCCACCTGCCCAATTGATCAACTCGGCTTGTAGCCCTAGGCAAGAGAGCAGTCGAGTCATTTACAGCCCTTATGACCACTTGAGGAAAGCAATGTTCGCCGCCTAGGCCCACCTGCCCACTTGGTCATCTGGGTCTGTACTTGTTTCTCTTTATTTCTACAGCTCTTATGACCACTTGAGGAAAGCAATGTTCGCCGCCTAGGCCCACCTGCCCACTTGGTCATTTGAGTCTGTAATCATCTTTATTGCATTGCAGGGGATTATCCCATCCCATATGGTCATTATAGACCATTTGGAGGAAAAAGCAGGATTTCTATGTGTAGCATAAACCGGACGACTTAATACTCAAACCGGGAGGTTTGAAATAAGCAGGTACCAAGGCTTTCAGGCGGTCTTGTTATTAATCCTGGCGGTCTGGTTATTAATCCTGGTGGTCTGGTTATTAATCCTGGCGGTCTGGTTATTAATCCTGGCGGTCTGGTTATTAATCCTGGCGGTCTGGTTATTAATCCTGGCGGTCTGGTTGTTAAACCAGGCGGTCTAAAAATCAGCAGGTTCCAAAGATATCATGCGGTTCGGTTTTTAGACCGGACGGTTTGAAATAAGCAGGTACCAAGGCTTTCAGGCGGTCCGGTTATTAATCCTGGCGGTCTGGTTATTAATCCTGGCGGTCTGATTATTAAACCAGGCGGTCTAAAATCAGCAGGTTCCAAAGATATCATACGGTTCAATTTTTAGACCGGACGGTTTGAAATAAACAGGGTATCATTAAGGTATCAAGTTAAATATCAGGGAAGCAAGCATAATCATGACCGGCCGACCTTATTATCCGGATTATGAATTTGTCATCCTTATGGATTTCCATTCAAACCGATCGGATAATCACAGGATCTTTTCAATCAGGCGGTTATGATTCTCGTTGCAATTATTAAACCTGCTAATCACACGAATTCTATATACAGCTCGTGCGGCTTGTCAGTCAATGTTATATATAACTGTCATATAAATTGTTCGGATTAAATGTTAATCGCGTGGTCTAACAACTGGTCTTCTTGAGACTGGATATTCTGTTTACGGTCGCACGGCTTGATTATTTCAAATTCCGGATCGGTTATCTGATTGCATTCACGAAGGTGGGATTTACAACGATGTTATCTGCAAGTCGCCTGAGTTGAAACACTGACCGCTCGGTCTGATAATTGTTCTCATGACTTGTCCTTTATCCTGGAAAGCAAGTATGCCGGGTCTAGTAGTAACCGCGCGGCTCAATTGTGTCCAGTTTTCGGGATGTCGTAATGCATTCGTAATAAGTTAGCGCCTTCTCAGAATAAATCGGATAAATTCGATTCGGATTAAGAGAAGCAAGCTATGCGAGTGGGTTTTTAGATACTTTACCAGGGATCTTATGAAGATCGCTATCCTAACCGGATGAGTTAACATTAAGTCGCACGGCTTGGTTAGATTTAACACAGAAAGAGATCGCCAACAATTGCAAGTAAGTCGCAGAAGGTAGATGGATAGACAGGTAAAAGCTTTTCATTTCATTATCAAAACATTGTTTACATTATATTTTAAGCCGTCCGGCTAACAAACATCAAGCCGACGGTTATTCAAAATAAAAAGCAAAATACAGCTACTGATCGTGCGACTTGAGTTTCTTAGACGCAGGAGCACTCGAATGCTCGCTGCCATCAATCGAAAAATCGGGAGAATAACCCTCGCTACCCGATGAGGATGAGCTGCTTAATTCGCCCGATTTGCGACCAGCATCTTCTTCAGAATCGCTGGATTCGGACTCCGAGCCACTCTCACCACTCTTAGCCGCTCCGGGTTCTTCGACCTCATCATCTTCATCATCGCTCTCCTCCGAACTGGATCCGTCGGCTTTATTCTTTCCCTTGGCTTTCCGCCTGATCTTTTCTAACTTCTTTTGCAAGATCGGATAGGCGTCCGAGAACGTGAAATGCTCGAAACCGGGCGCGAACCCTTTGAGCTCCCGCAAGCGGTTAAAAGCATTAACAATTCCCTCGGCGACATGAGGGAAAAGTTCCTGCTGATAGACCGGGTCGGTCTCATCATACTTAGCCTGCAAAGGAAAAGAGTAAGGTAAGACCGTGCGGTCTGAGAACATTGGTGTTGATGCTGGTCAGGTGATGACTTACCGACTCGGCTTCCTTTAGCCGCGCGTTTTCTTTCTTTAGTTCGGCAATTTCCTTCTCTTGAAGAGCGTTTTCTTTAATCAACCTTTTAAGGGTCATCCCCATGAAGGCGTTGGTGATGAAGCTCTCGGCACTAAACCGCGCGGCCTCCCTGGCGAGCTCTTCCTCAGGAACTTTCCTCAACCTCCTGAATTTCGTCGGCCGAACATAGCGATGCTAGCGGCCTCAGCATGCCGGCCCGACTTCTCGTTCGCCCAGTGGGGAAGCGCAGTAGAGATCTGGACACTATCACTGTCCGGGTGCCAGGTCAAGACCGGGCGGCCTTTTAGATCCTTCACCTTGCTGAAGGAGCGAAGGGCGGCGAAGTCGCCCGAGGAACCCGAATCCTCCCCGTCAGACGGCAGCGGCTTGTTCCTGGCTTGCCTCTTTCTCTTCTCCGTCTGAGTCAAGATTAAACCGGCCGGACAGATCGGCTTGTTAGCAGGAACGACGGCTTGGGCTATAAAAGGAGAAGAGTCAGCACGAGAGATCGAGCGGTAAACATTGAAGTCGGAAGCAAAAGGAAGCTTACTATCTTCAAGCCGAACGTTCTCTAACTCGGCAAGTAGAGGGATATAGTAGCTTGTGTTAAGCCGCTCATCCTTGAGGAGCTTGCAGATTCCCTTCTCCACTTCGCTTATTGGGACCGGTTGAAAGGCCTCCTCAGGCCGCACCTGCGGATTCGGGTTCAACAGGCCAAGTCGGCCTTCGAAGATCATATACCTCTCCGGCCAGGCCATGACTTTGTTCGCCAGATTGACCATCTTCAACCCGCGACAGCCAAAGTAGAGGTGGCCTTTGAAGACATCCGATTCAGAGTCCGGGATGGCCCGCACCGAGAATATCTTCCTGAAGAGGTCCATAGAGAAGCGGAATCTCTCAGATCGCAGGTAGGAGATGAAGCTACATATCCCGACCATCGAGTTGGGAGAGATCTGGCCGGGAACAACTCCGTAATGGTCAAAGACCATGGCGAGTTCCATTGAAATCGGGAATTTAAATCCGCAATCGAAATGGTCGATTGGGATCGCGATTAGGTTTGGGCCAGACGAATTCATCCGCTCATCACGGAGCGGAAGCCGCGCGAGCAGCGGACTATCGGCCATGTGCTTCTCGACGAATTCGTCCAGCTCGGCCTTTGTCAAACGGCACTCCTCGAGATCTGCAGAGTGAAAGGCCACAATGGCTTCGGAGCGGGTAGCAGAGGTCTTCGCAGGTCGCTTCGACTGACGCTTTGCTCACATCTTGAAACTTTCGTGAAAGGAATTTCGGAAGGGCGCTACTTATAAGAACGGGTGATCTGCATTTAGCAAAGGTCAAATCACGGCTAGACCGGTCAACCCGTGCGGGTACATCATCACAATAGTCAACCACAAAGACCGTATAATTTAAACAAGCGGATTAAAGAATCACGAAAACAAGCAGATCGGTTTATAACTCACAGGCATCAATCAACACAGCAAGAAGGCAAAAAAGTAAATTCAAATATTTAGGCCACGCGGCCTGAATGGCAGATCGAATATTATAAAGTCAGATTTAAGCGAATTTTCCAAGAGACCGAATAGAAATATTATTACAAAGTTTATATCTCAGAGCCGCTCGTTACGGGCGGGCATCACTCGGTTCATCCTCCCTGTGAAGCCGCGCGACATGGTCGCCAATTTGGAGTACAGTTCCCTGCATTTGGTTCATATTATGATTCAGGCGGTTGATCATGCTATGAATCCGCGCGGCATCTCTCTCTACTCGCGTCGCGGGAATCACGCGAGCAGGCAAGGTCGCTGCGGACTCATGAACACTAGCAACTGGGCGGATCGTCCCGGCTACAGGAAGAGACGAGCTCGTCCCTGCATCCGGGCGGCTTGACCCTCGCCGGCCTTCGTCAACTACATTAATAGGGCGCCGACTTCCGCCGGCTTCCTTGGCCAAATGAAGGTACTTGTCCCTATAATAGGCACAGTCCTCTCCGAGCTTGCGGACTTCCTTCTTTCCACGATCAATACGGGCGGTCAGCGCATCCATCTGGTCTTGCTGCGCCTTTTCTTTTTCTCGGCGCTCTCTCCGCTCGGCCTCCAATTCAGCCCGAAGAGCAGCTTTCTCATCTTGGGCGGCCTTCTCTCTCTCCTCCACAGCCCTCAACTGCTTAGCAAGGGTTTCCAGGTTCATTTTAAGCCGGGACATCTCGTCCTCCATCTGAGTATCCGGCAGAGAAGAACGCAGCAGGGGTGGATCAAGAGGGGGAAGATAGGTCGCCAGTTCGCCCGGCTTCGGAATAGAGTCACGGTCATCTGCAATAAGAGAAAATAGTCAAGGAATGTTCAAAAGGAAACCGTTTTCATCGAATTTTCCTCGCTTACAAGCCGCGGCAGTTTGGATTGAATTCGGACGGACGGGCCGCCTTGTTAGCTCGGTATCGAACTTTCGGCGTTGTTCTCTCCACGATCTCTCACTTTGCCTCCGCTTAGCAGCAGAGAATTGAGCAGCGGAGGGAAAGAAGCTGGGCGACGGGTTCAACAACAAAGCGCGCGACTTGTTTCGAGGCCGCGGCCTAAAAAAATGAACAGGGTGGTAATCTGCTTCCCTTTTACCTCGCAGCAGAAGATTGGTTGGCGGCGGGTGGCGGCCTGGAAAGCTGATCCCTTACTCGCTCCGCCTTCACCTGCATAAATCGGAGACCGGCCATCACAGTGTCTTCGGGAGCCGGTGCGTTTTCCCCGATTCTAGTCGCAGCTTCAGGGAGGACGACCTCCTTAGGGCTGGTCGCATCCTCAGACAGGGCGGATCCTTTCTCTCCTGGCGGGTTGGCAGCCTGCAGTTCGGAAGAAGTTCTCAGCAGATCATCTTGCTTCTGAAGAGAATCCAAATCCTTGAGGAGGTCACTTACGGAAATGCTATGAGCATCGACTAGAACCTGGTCGTTCGGTTGGGGGGAGGGGGTAATCAAGCCCTCCGAGACCTCATTCTCGCGCGACTTGCCTTGCAGGCTGTCCGCTCTCGGTTTCCCAGATGCTGCCTTATTCTTGGCCTTCAGCCTCTTCATCTTCTTGAGAAGTCTGTCCGCAGCGGACTCCTCCTTCTTTCTCTTTTTTGACTTCAGGACGGTTGGTTTGTCCGGACTGTCCTCGACGTTAATAACTGGAGCTTCCAAATCTGTCGGCTTGGGGGAGTCAACTGCCTCTCCCCCTTCATCTCTAATTTTTAGATGAAAATCCCCGGACGGGGTGACCTCCATCTTGAAAGACTCATCCCCATCGCCTTTCTGGGAAGCAGCCTCCAAGTATGTCTTACCCGGCGGAGAAGGCGGGCTGTTTCCTTTGTCAGAGAAGGTTGGGGGATCAGCTGGGGGCAGGTTTAGACAGCTCGCCTCGTTTTTAGTCGAGAAGACGACTGTTTGCTCAGGAAGCAGTTCGGTCGGCTTGTTCTTCTCCTGTTTAGATAACAAGTCGATTGTCAATCTGCAGGCAGGTCGGTCGGTTGGCTCGTAAAAGCAATTGTTACAGTCTTATCAGGCCGCTTCGCCTTTTTCTTCCTCTTCTCTTTCGAGCGGTCTCTCTCGCGGATCTTTCCGGACTTCTCAAGAATTTCGAGCTCAACCATCAGGTTCACCATCTTTTTCGGGCTGTTCAACCCGAAAGTCCTAACCGCAATAGGCGAGTAGTGACTCGTGGTAACAATGGAGTTATGCCAGAATCGAAGCTTCTGGAACATTTATAACCAACAGGGTGAAGTCGGCGCGGTCTCCGGCTAGCACTAATATTTTCAAAATCTTCACAGAAATTTAAAAATATGCGGGGATCATGTAAACCCGGGAAACTGCCTCCAAGAGGATTACTCGCAGACCGTGCGGTTTGCGGATCCAAGTCGCCCAGCTCAGGTTATACAAGGTCCATCAACACCAGCTAAGCACAGGCCGGACGGTCTGGAATAATTCAGGCCGCCTCCAAGAACCAAAGGTAATCCAAGCCCAAGTCCAACGGGGCAAGTCGCGATCTCAAGTCGGAGGTCACGCGGTTTATGCCATGGAGACAAGCCAAGGTCCAAAGTCAAAGAACAAGTCGCGGTCTCAAGGCAGAGACCCGAGCGGGTAGCATCGTCGCCTTGGCCGCATCATCTTTAGCTTCTGGCCAGACAAGTCGGGAGGGCAAGTCGCCAAGCCGCGCGGCTTCCTTCTTTCCTTCTTTGTGTATCTCGTCACCGCCTGCCCGTTTCTCCTGTACCCGGGCAGGCGGTTATTTTATCCCTGCCCGCTCGGGCAGGCCCCCGAGCCTATAAATAGGGGGCGGCACTGTTCCCAAGGCACGCACACTCGAATCTAGGAGCTCGCTTGTTTGAGCTGCGGACTCGAGTTTCTTGTCTTACGGACTGTCTGACCGGCCGGCTTCTCTTTTCCTGCACTTGCAGCCCGCTGTAATCATCTCTTTTTAATCAAAGGAAAGCCCGTCGCAGGAGTGGCATTTGCCGCGGCGGGCGAAGTCTGGCCTTGACCGCTGCTAGCGGTCTCATCCTTCTACCCAAAAAGTAACCAGCAACCCGCAGCCTCCGGCTTTCCTTCGGAGGTGCGCTTTCGGACTCAACATAAGTCAAGCCTCTATAAATATCAAAATGTTGATAAATTTATTACACTTTTCATTAACCTAGCTGACGAGATGAACCCTTCTACCTCCCATCTCAGCGACCTATCCTTCAAAACAAATGGCGCCAAAGATGGCAAAAGATCTCCATGAAGGCTATGAGATTGTTCGAAATGGATTCATGCATGCCCCGACAGAGATAAGAGAAGTGATTCAAATTCTATCATACCAAGGACTGGGCTATATGCTATCTGAGCCAACAATGATTCTCAGAATTGAAGTTCTGGAATTCTTCTCCAGTGCCAAGATGTCCTCATCAAACTCCTCAATCAAGGGAAGGATTGGCAGTGACAAGATAAAAATCTCTCCTAAGAAAATGGAAAATGCCCTTCAGCTGACCTCTTGCAGTGAAGAAGAGGATGATGCAATTTCTGAAAAGAATAAAGACCAAGCCTTACAATGGTGTGAATATAGTGATGCCAAAATTGTCTCACTAAAGTGGAAGTTCTTTAACCAGAGAGACAAACTACTCTATGATATAGTTGGAAAAGCCATATTGTGTAAGCCGGGATCACATGGAACCATATCCAAACACATTTTGAGTTGATGTCAAGAGTTATTCTGAAGAAAAGACATCTTGGGATGAGGTGATTTTTCAAAGGATAAGGGAATGTCTGTAGGCCCCCAACCTAGGCAGAATTCTCTCCCTCTACCTCTTAAACACCTATCCAGAAAAAATTGACAAGTCAAAAAGAACAAACCTCCATTACTTGAAGAGAATGGACATAAAGACCCTGGAAAATTCTCAAGGGTCCTCCCCATGAGCCAACCATCAGAGCACAAGGAGAAAAAAGAGCTTAGTCAAAGGGATGAAAAAAAGGCAGGATAATCTACTCTGATACTAAGTCAGAGGCAGAAGGCAATGTCCCAGTTGTGGACAATCAGGAACCAGACAACAGTCGTACAAAGGATCAAGAAGGAGAACATGACACTGAAGGTCATGTAGACCATGCTACTGAGAAAGAGCATGGTAGAGAAAAAGATGATGCTGCTGAGAAAGAGCATCAAAATGATGAAGATGTTATTGTTGCTACTGCTATGGTCATGTTAGAAGGACAAGAAGAAGATCACACCACTTGTGATTCCTCCAATCCTGCCACTGCTGATAAAGTGTGCAGATTATACATTCCTCCCCAGAAGATAATGAGGATGCTGAAGACAATGCTGCTACTAATCTTCAAAGTGAGATTAACTTATTTATTTTCAATCTAGAAATCCCTCATGATCCAGCCGACTACTAGGGAGATGATCAGGACAATGGTGATCCCTTATCTGAGGGGGAGAAGTAGAAGACCACTCCTGATAAGGAAAATGAAGATGCTCCAAGTGTGGGGGAGCAAGCCAAAAATGATGAAGAGGCAAGGAAAAAGGCTGCAGACTATAAGGTGGCTGCTAAGCCTAGTGATCCAGCTGAGGGGGAGCAAATCCCTGCTCAGGCTGTGGGGGAGCTTGATATAATATCTGATGTCTCATCCACATCAGCAATATCACATGAAAAGCTGCTCAGCTCCATCAACACATTAATTGAAGGTCGGATGATCTCAATGAAGAATTACATTGACAGTTCAATCATGTATATAAAGGAAGAAGTCATGGCTGAGGTAAAAGAGATTAAGGAAGAAAATGCATTCCTCAATAAGCAAATGACCAAATGGTTTGATATGGCAGAAAAGTCAGTGGTTGCTCAATGTACTATCCTGAGATATATGGACAAACACCTCCAACTGTCTGAGAAAGATATGTCCTATGTAAAGAACTATGTAAGCAAGACAGATGAAGTTATAGAAAAAGCCTCCAACCATATAGAAGAGTATGTCTGGAATACTGCCACCACAATGATTAGTGAGGTAGAAAAAATGAAGGATGAGATGAAATCTGAATTGGAAAATGCTTTCAGACCATCTCAGGTTCTGTAGCAGTTGCCTCCTAGTCCCTAGAAGCTAAAATAATTGAAGAAGCCAGAAAGGGTGAGGTGGCCAATGCTGAGACCAATTCTGAATTGGCTCTCCAAGTGCTACAAGGAACCAGGATTTCCCTAAATCTGCCCATGCTGGATAATTACAGGAAAGAAGATTTTGACTTTGAGGGGCAGGCCAAAATTGCTCAAAATGTTCAATTAACAAAGAAAAGAAAAAGAGAACAAGTGATGCTAGATGAAGAATTCATGGCTAAGTAGAGGGGAGAGTCGGGCAATGACCCAGACTATGAATATTGGGGTGAGGACTCCAAGAGCATATCCTTAATGCCTGGCTCGGCCATGGTCAAGTGTACAAGGACATTGATAAGATCTATCCAATTGAAGAGTGGATTAAGCATATGGAGAGAAACACCTAGAGAGAAAGAATCTTCAAAAAAAATTAGTGAGAAAGAACAATCCAAGAGAGATGCTCTCAAAATACATTCCAAAGTTATACTTGTATTTCAAGAGACAAGAAAACAAGAAGAAGCTAGCTGAGATAGCTGCCGCTGCCAAAGGAAAGGAGATTGATGATGACAAAGCTGAAAGTTTCAAGAGGAGAAAGGCTTAAAACTATGTACTTAGATTTTCACTATATCAAAATTGTAATTGAACAATGTATCAACACTATGACTGCAATGAAAGTGATAATTCTGTTGAATATAATTTTGTTTGTGTTATAGGCCTATTTTATTCAAGCTTAATGATATTTAATGCTTTAAATATTATGTGATGCCTAGACATATATTAGTTAACAATGTTATTGTTTTGATAAAACAATGTTGTTATGTTTTCATGAAAATAATTTATCATGACATTTTCTGTAATGCCAATTTGATGTCAACATTTAATTGTTATGATAACATGTTTGTGATTTAAAAACATTGTCATGATTAATTCTCTTTTGGTTATGTATTTTAGCATTGGGGTATATTCTGCATATTTAAAATAGGGGAGATTGTTGGGAATATTGCCCTCAATGTTCCCTTGATTTGAAGAGGCACCACTCACAATGCTAAGTACATATTGTATTTGATAAACCCCATTTGCATCATGACTGTGCAAGGTTTAGATATTACAAGAATTGGAATAAGTTTAGTGGTTTGCTGTCAAAACCGCTGAGATGAGCTCATTGTCTCAGTTGAACCACTGAGATGGGGGCCAGGCACCGTTGAGAAGAGGTCTGCCTCTGCAGAGCTGTAGATAGACAAAATCCGCTGAGAAGACTATCTATCTCAGTGAATCCGCTGAGACCAAGACAGCAAAACCACTGAGATGAAAGACTATCTCAGCCCAACTGCTGAGACAGATTCAAATCAGAAAGGCGACACTGGCGGGATTTTCTTTTGGCGCAAATAGCTGTAAAGGGAAGATAAAGTGTTCTATCCTCTTCCAAAGTGTCAGGGCCCTTTCTAAGAGCGTTGAAGATAAATTAAGTATAAAAGAACAACATAGGGCACTTTCAAAACCACCTGTTGTGCTGAAAGTAAAGAGTCATTATCACTGTTCCATTGACGGCTTTCAATCTTTCTCTCCTTCTGCTAACTGAACCAACAAGAAGATATAAGGAGAGAAGATAGCTCTTCTATCCATAAGAGCAAGAAGATCTTTACCCTCTACTGAAGAGAAGGATCAGAAAGAAGCAAGGATTGAAGATTTCATTCTGCCCAGCTTCAAAGTTGCACCAGCTGTGCAGGAACAACAGAAGACATTATACTACTGCTGCCAACTTTTGTAAGCTAAACATTTACTCACTGTAGGAACTGGGTAGTTTTGAGCATGCAAGGCACATTGCCTGAGTTTGTTGGGTTCGTGAACCTGAGTTGTACGGTTGTTAAGCCTAAGTTTGGTATGGCTGTTGAGCCTAAGCTGTACGATATTTTGCCTAAGAAGTATGGCTTCTTGATAGGCTTGAGGTAGGAGATCAAGGTGATCTCAGAGCTGTAGGAATGGGAGGAGCACTCTGAGTTTGTAGGGCTGGTTAGCCCGAGGTAGGGCTTGGAGCAAAGCCTGAGAGATCCTAAGGTATCTGTGTTGTAAGCTCTAGGAGCTGAGATTGGAGGAGTTTGCCTTGTCTAACACACTGTTAGAAAGGTGTAGAGGGACAGTGGACTACCCATAGACAAACTATCTTGGGGAACCAATATACACAATTATGTGCTTTCTGTGTTTGCTTGATTTTAATCTTAACTGCTAGCAACAATTAAGTAAATATCAAAGATACTTATTCACCTCCCCCCCCCCCCCTCTAGGTGAATTAGACAACTAACTTATAAACTATCAATCATGTCATCGAAAGGGGGTTGGTTCTCGAATCCATCGTTAATATGCTAGCACCGGCAGTAGCGATAGCACTGGCGGTAGCATTCAAAACGATGTGTGGCCTATCTTGTCATCGATAATAGTACCTTGTTGTCAAGAAGAGTACCATATCATCGAGAAGGGTACCATGCTGTCGAAAGGGGGTTAGTTCTCGAAGCTATCATCAATAGCCTAGCGATGGTGGTAGCCTTCAAAACGATGTTGTGGCCTAGCTTATCGTCAAAAAGAGTATCGTGTCGTCGAGAAGGGGTATCTTGTCGTCGAAAGGAGGTTGGTCCTCAAAGATATCGTCTATACTCCTAGCGCCGGCGGTAGCGATACCCGCCGGCGGTAACCTTTAGAAAAGATGTTTGGCGGCGGTGACTATCCTTGCTTATTTCAAGGCTGGGAGGTGGCTTATGTCAATAAGTAGTGACACGTGGATGGAGTGCCAAATCCAAATCATAGAAGTGTTTCTCCTATAATTTTAATAAAATCAGCCTCCATTTTCTCTCTCCTTCCTTAACCTTGATCTCACCCCTCATCCAAAGCTTATCATTTTTCTCTTCCTCTTTCCTCACACCTAAAGAAACTAACCAGCAACCTTCTTGACGGAACAAGACTAGAGAGAAGCTTGGAGCTCGGCCTACTACCACCATGCCGCAAAGAAGACCAAACCGCTCCATGGTGGAAATCAGGTGACTTCCGCCCCCTCTCCCTTGGTGCTAGATCTTTTAGATCTGATTTAGGAGAGATGTCGGCTCAAAAGAGCTTTGACCGTGGTGATTTAATGGATTTTGATAGGAAGAGACCACGTTGGAACTTCTATTTCTAGGGCGTCAATCGTCGAGAAAATATCTTCAATCAAGTCATCTCTTCAACACGAAGTTTGTAGGAACTGATTTCATGAAGAACGGTGGTCTAATGAGGGTGTATTGGAGGTGAGAAGGTGAAATAGTATGTGGGAGTGCTGGTGGAAGAAGATGAACAGATGTTGTTCATCTGTCTTGAGATCCGTGCAAATTTTATAAATTGGGGAAAACTTTCTTTCTGCACATGACGGACTTTAAGCCGTTTTTAGGCATGATCCGGCCACATTCAGGTCTTGTGCTCAACACAAACGTTGTAGCCCTCGGAAAGACCTTTCCAACGAGTGGTTGTGGGTTTTCAGGGGATCTCTATAGCTCCGGCAAAGTAAAATCGAAAATGGTTGTGTGGTAAATGATCCGGTTTATGTACAGGACAGCTTGCCGTCCAGATTTACTCTGCTGAGTTCAAACCCGATTTTTGATAGGTTGGGCTTAGATCTGGACCTTAGGCTCAAAATGAAAGTTGTATCCCTTGAAAATACCTTTCCAGATTGGGGTTACACATTATTTTTGGTGAACAGTAGCTCCCAGAAATCTTGTTTAGTAAACATAGATTAATATGTGCAGAT
This sequence comes from Dactylorhiza incarnata, assembly GCA_033032865.1. NCBI lineage: Eukaryota > Viridiplantae > Streptophyta > Magnoliopsida > Asparagales > Orchidaceae > Dactylorhiza > Dactylorhiza incarnata. The sequence goes on along the minus strand of JAWHQI010001602.1, from coordinate 4,446 downwards.
TTTTAATGTTTTACTGATTTCACTAAAAATATTTATCGGATGCTTATGAAATTTGGTATAAATGTGTCTGATGATATTGTGATCACCCCTGTTTAGTTTCAGATTTTTTAATACATATTTACCATTAAATTGCTTGTCGTATCATATAAATGTAGAGCACCGTAAATAAGTTTTGTAAAATACAATGAGGTCAAAATTTGGTGGGAATAGTTTAGGCATTAATTATGGCTTATGGTAGAAGTTTCAGCGGATTTGGTTTTGAATTGAGCCCTGAATTATATATGCCATTATAATTTATTACTCTGAAATGAAATGTTAGGTAGCTCATTTAGACAATAATTTTGGAAACGTGCATAAAACTGTACATATATCACTTGGTAATCTAATATTGAGTTAGATTTGTGATAACCGCTTAGTAGAAATTATGATTGATGATCCTTAAAGAGAACGTGAGTGAGATGATTGGTATTGACTAAGCGTGATCGAATGATGCTTAGGAATTCAATTATGTTCAAAGCAGGTTGTGAGTCGAGCATGAGGGGTGGTATGGTTAATGTGTATGGGAAGATTTGCATAGTGAACTCGAACCTGACATTACACGCACAAGTAGTCCTATAGGATCAAATATATTATTTCCCTTTCATACACGTACCACTGCATAAGAGTTATGACAACTCGGTATGGGTAGCAGTGATGGTTTGGTGTGGATTATAGGCTATGGTTATATCCTAAGGTGTTATGTTAAGGACCCGGTTGGTAGGTCCTTGTATGATAAGTAGCATCATTGGAACTTGTAATATTAATATATGTTATGGACTTGGTTGGGAGTCCTTGGGTGCTTGATAGCACGGGTTGAGCATGGGAAATTACTTGGGTGTTCATAGTTTCACAAGATTGTATAATGATCGTTGTTGGAGGATTATTTGTGGCATATCTACGGGCTCGCCGGTCGTCACACCGACGGGAGCTGGCAGATAGATCTATGGCCGGTTGGCTTGGCTCTTTGTGCCTACTTCCAAAGACCCCTTATGTGCCATTGACCGGTTGGCCTGGGCTCTTGGTGTTTACTTCCCAAGACCCCTTCCGTGTCCAGTGCGCAGGTGCTCCGCTGTTGTGTTCTTTGCGTTGAGGAATACATAAGGCCTAAGTCTGGTAGTGTGCATACCCACCTAGTAATGGAGAAGCCCGTTCCACTGTCTTCGTCTGGCCACGACGTGAGATGCATGAGTGGTTAGCTACCCTCGAAAAGCGGGAAGTACCCGTCTATGTCGACATAGCAAATCAGAGTGTGTGCGTAAATCATGGGTGAGTCATCATGCACACAATCATTGCATTGCACCGCATAAAGATCCTCATCATATAAACGTGTATGGGCACCTTTATATGATGAGTTACTTGTTGCAAAAAGCCCTTAACTTATAAGCTTCTATGGACATCTTTATAAGTTAAGTTTAATTCCGTTCTTTATATACTCTGCTTGTTATACCCAGTTGCTGACCTCGAGCCGAATTGTTTCTCCTGACGAAAATATTGGTGATTCTGAGAAGACTGCTCGAGAAGAGAAAGACCAGACCTTAGCCGGTCTGCGCTTAATAGGTGCAAAGGCGGAGAAGATACGGTCACGAGGCAGGTCACAGCTGTCCGACCCATTCGCTCCAGGTAAGACCAGTGCGGGTTATGAAACCATCCGCTTCTTCATTCCGCGACCTCGGAAAAAGCAAAACAAATTATTGTTGAATCCGCCGCCGAGCTTCTTCCCCTTCTACCCAAACGCTGTCCGCCAGACGAAGGAACAATGAACGGATATGGCGAGAACAACGCCGGAGAATGGATTCGGAACAGTTGAAGCGGCCTGTTTATTCAGGCATTTCAATTTTTGTAATTCCTTAATTATTCTATCCGCCTTTGGCAGTGCTAATTACAATTTTTTGTTGTAGACAAACCGGAGGACGTGATGAGACCGGGCGACCTGATTTCTAGCCTTCCACCTCTTCCCCAGATGCCGAATCTTATGCCAATATTAAATTCCGGACAGGAGGAGCTGGCCAACCTTCAGTTTCTTCTGAGTAACCTGGAAGTGAACATAAGGGAGATGGAGAAGAAAGAGGAAGCCGCCCGGGTTGCGCTAGAGGTTGAGAGGAAAGAAAGACAAGAGGAGCATCTGACGATCGGAACCCATTTAGAGGCGGCGCGGGCTGAGCTAGAGACTGCGCGGGCTGAGCTGGAGGCCGAGAAGAAAAGGAGGCCGGAGAGCGAGAGAGCATTGGAGGCTCGACTTGAATTGAGAAGAAGGCGCGTGTTGAAAAGGAACAAATGCTGATAGACCAAAATTGCTACAATAACCGCGCGCCTTGATAGAGAGAAGAGGGTGTCCTCGAAGCTTGAGGATGACTGTAAATATTACCAAAACAAATATCTTCGTTATGACCAGGAGAGATCGGTGAGAGCCGGCGCTCGTTCTACTGATGAAAGAGCTCGGATGTTGAACCGCACGGCTGTTGGGGCGAGCTCTAATCCCTTACTATTAGGGCTTCTGATCCAGCCACAAATGAACCTGTCGGGGGCCCTTCTGCTCGTACGATCCTTGCTGCGCGGGTGGAAAGGGACGCCGCGTGGCAACAGCTCGCTCAATCATATCCATTATCACTCGAGTTCAAATAATAGCCTTCTTATTCAGACCGGCGACCAGGTCGCGCGGCTTCAACATGAGGAATCCCCAAAGAGCCGCATCAGCCATAAGTGGCTTTTAACTTTCATGAATATGCTTGTAATAATTTTTCTTCTTGTTTTACTTCCTGGGATGAACTGATAATTTGGTCTACTTCGGATAATATTTCCTTTAGCGCCTTCTGTTGCGCTTATAGTATGCATAGTTTATGCCGAATTGATGTGCAGGTCGCGCGACTAGCGCTGGATGCTTGTGATTCTTGTCGAACTTTTATTTCATGCTTTATTACAGGTTTTTGCTTAGTCGGTCTGACTTGCCTATGCGCAAGCCACCTCTTTTTCTTTATCTGTGCCACTTTGCGTTATAATCCGCGCGGCTTGATGTCATATCCGCGCTATAATTTGGTTTTGCAGATCACTCTCTATAAGTAGTAAGCATTACGGCGATTCATTCCATACTCCGAAATGGCGCGAGCTAAGCAGCAGTCGTCGCGGTCTGAAAAAGCTCACGCGGTCCGAACTGATGCGGCTTTGCTTTCGATCGGCCAATCACAAGGAATGTCGCTTAACTCAAAGCGATTTAGATGATTTATTGCAGAATATATGGTTGGAAGCAATGTAACCGCCCGGCTTCCGTTACGTGATGAGCGGATAAATTCGTCTTCTACTAAGATCGCCATTCCCGTCGATCACTTTAAGTATGGCTTTAGATTTCCCCCCTCTTGAAGTCATCACTGTTCTCGATCACTACGGGGTTGTACCCGGACAGCTTCCGCCGAATTCCATCGCCTCTATTTATAGTTATCTCGTATCTGCGGTCAGAGCGAGTTACTTTTTCGATTTCTTTGTTTCGAAACTTCTTTTCCGTGCGGTCTACCGGACGCCGGGACTTCTGTTTTTAGGGGTCATATCTATTTGGATGCCGGGGAATGAAAGTTGTGAACCTTGCGAACAAGGTTGCGAGTTGGTCCGAGCGATATGCTATGTTTGAAGGCCCCCTAGGGCTGTTGCAGGTCAAACCCGTGAGCAAGGAGTGCGTCGGAATTCAAGTCGGTTAAGCTCGGAGAAGCGGAGCAAAGATCTTCGAATACTTGGAGAACGAGCGACTTGATGTGAACTATTACATTCCATGTTCGCAGAGCTGACGGATGTTTCCCAGAGGAACAGTAAGCTTTTCCTCAACTCGTCATTTTATAACCGCGCGGACTGTTTTCTTAATCTTAAATTCCTGCAGCTGCCACAGTCGTTCCTTTGAACAAGCCGGTTACTCCGCCGCTCCAGTTCTGACCTAAAGGGAGAAAAGACAAAAGAAATCTGACCCGCAGTGGTCTGAAGATGAGAGCCCGGCTTCTCGGGGCGAGTTCGATCTTCGTTCTTGCAGTAATCCGCGCGACCTGATGGGAAAGCCGACGGTTCCTTTGCATAAGGATGGTGAATGCGTGCAGTTATCCACTGCTCTCCCATTCGGGGGAGTGAGAAAATTAGCGGCATGCGTTAGCCGTCGGGGGCCATGTATGGCCGAAAAACTTTGAAGAGATTGAAGAGAGTTCCAGAAGAGGAACTTTCCAGAGTAGCCGCACAGGCCGCGCCTGGGGTTTTGCGGCCAACCATTTTATGGCACTTTCATATAAACAACTGGTATCAGCCCATACCTATCTGGAGAAGAATTTCGCCGACCAGGCCGATGAGAATGCTAAGCTTAAGGAGATTATTGCGGTAAGTTTTGACAAACACTTCGGGTGTCATTTTCAGACCGCTCGACCTGATAACTATCCTCTT
>JAWHQI010001601.1:97398-124323 GCA_033032865.1 Dactylorhiza incarnata | reverse complement strand
TTTAAGAAATCAAACTAGTTGTTAACCTTTGTAATTCTTTGTGCACTTTAACTGTAGAAGATATTGGGTTTATTTTTAGTTGTTTATTATTATGGCACACGGATTGATGAGGTGTCACAATCCTACCATCCTGTATTCTCTATATATTGCCCCAATTGGGGCCTAATAATACACGACATGATCTTCTCCCATTTAATTGGTATCAGAGGAAATTCCGATCTCGCCTCCTGCCAGACCCTTCTTCCCGATTCCGCCGGTTTGACCTCTATCGACGGGATGTGAGGACTCGTCTTCCCGATCACCACGACGACGACGACCCGATCTCGCCTCCTGCATCTCATCCCGACCTCGCCTCCTGCGCCCGACGACGACGCCGCCTCCTGCGCTCGACGACGACGCCGCCTCCTGCGCCCGACGACGACGCCGCCTTCTGCGCCCGACGCCGACTCCGCCTGCCTTCTGTTCCGCGGCTGCTATGATGTGCCGCTACTTCCAGGACTGATGCTTCGCCTCTTACCGCCTGCCTTCCTTCTGCTGCTGGTGCTTCGTCTCTTCCAGGGCTGAACGCCTTCCGCGGCTGCTATGATGTGCCGCTGCTTCTTCTTGGTCGGACCTTTGTGATGGGATCTCCTCCTTCCATTTAAGGATTTCCTTTATCTTGATTTCATTCCATGGATTCCACGAATGATGGCTTTGCTCGTCGCATCACCACCACACTTCTTAATGAGAAGAATTTTATTGCTTGGTCCAACTCCGTGCGTGTCTATCTCGCCGGACATGACAAGCTTGATTGGCTTGAACCTAATGGGGTTCCCAAGCCTGCCGAGAAAGACGACAAAGCTCTCCGTCAATGGCGCACGGAAAACTTCAAGATTCTTGGGTGCTTCAATGCTCCATGGAGCCCCGCATTTATGAGCAGTTTATGCGCTTCGAATCTGTTCCGTCTCTTTGGGCCGCTCTGTCTCGCACCTATGGGCACACACGTGTTGATACGCGGATTTACTCCGTCTTCCAGGAGATTTCGACTGCTCGTCAGGGTGACCGGTCTGTGCATGAGTACTTCACTTTTCTCTCTGGGAGATTCCAGGAGCTTTCCGATCTCGAGCCACTGAGTGCCTTTCCTCATTCCGAGGATATGCTTATTGCCAAGCGGAGACAGGAGAAGCGAGAGACCTATCAATTTCTGATGGGGTTACGCCCTGAGTTTGAGCAGATTCGGGTTCAGATTGTCAGCATGAACCCGCTTCCAGATATTTTAGATGCTTACTCCATGGTTGAGGAGCATGAGCGTCGTGCTCGCCTGACTGCTCCTTCTGTTCCAGCGCTTACTTCTCCACCAGACCAGATGGCCCTTGCTTCGGGTCGTACTCCTTCTGTGCGAGGGGGGCGTTCTTCTACCCATAGGGGCCGCGGAGGTGGCCGAGGGAGCCCGTTTGCCTCTATTCAGTGTCAGCACTGCCTCCGGACCGGTCATGAGAAGTCCAGATGTTGGCTGCTTTTTCCTCACCTACGCCAGCAGTCTTCCTCTCTCCGCCCGCTCCTCGGGCCGCTGCCGCCACTACATCTGACTCTGGGACTCCTTCAGCTGACTGGAGCCAGCTTATGGCTCAGGTTCAGGAGCTTCAGTCACAGCTTCAGCACTATGCTCTGTCACCTCAGCCACAGACCACCTCTGATCCTGGACCCTCGTCATCGACTTCAGCCGCTGCATCAGGTACTCCGACGGCCTTTCATGTCACTAGTAAGGGATCTGCCTCTCCCTGGGTGATAGACACTGGGGCCACTGATCATATGACGGGTGAGCCACACTTGTTCTCCTCTCTTGTCTCTCCGACTGACCATCAGCAAGTTCGCCTCGCCGATGGCTCTGTGACCCCGATTCTTCACCAGGGCACAGTCTCTCTTTCTCCTTCTTTTTCCTTGGATTCTGTACTCCATGTTCCCAAACTAGCCTTAAATCTTCTTTCTGTTAGTCGATTGACTCGTGCTTTACATTGCTCGGTAACTTTTGATCCTTCTGGTTGTGTTTTTCAGGACCTGACCACGAGGAAGACTTTTGGCTCCGGCCGTGAGCGCGACGGGCTTTATCTGCTGGATCTCCCACCTCCTGCACCATCGTCTCCGCCATCCAGTTTTGCCACTACTACCACCACCACTCCTGCTATTTGGCATGCCCGGCTTGGACATGCGAGTCCTAAAATGTATCTTCTATTTTTCCAGATGTCTCATTTGAGCACTTTTTTCAGTGTGATGTTTGTCAGCTAAGTAAACACACACGCACTTCATACCCTACTTCTGTTTCCCGTACTTCTGCACCTTTTGATATTATTCATTCTGATGTTTGGGGTCCTGCCCCGGTCGTTTCTTATGATGGTTTTAGATATTTTGTCTCCTTTATCGATGATTTTACCCGTTGTTGTTGGGTCTATCTGATGCGTGCTAAGTCTGAGGTGTTTGACATATATACACGGTTCTCGAGTATGATTCGCACCCAGTTTTCATCCCCTATTCGGATCCTCCGATCTGATAATGGAGGGGAATACACCTCTTCCTTGTTTACTGCCTTCCTTGCTAGCCAAGGAACTCTCCACCAATTCTCCTGTCCCTATACTCCGGAGCAGAATGGAGTAGCGGAACGCAAGAATCGTCATCTCCTAAATGTGACCCGTTGCCTCCTTCGTGGGGCTCATGCTCCCAAATCCTTCTGGAGTGCTGCCCTTCTTACAGGGACTTTCCTAGTCAACCGTCTCCCCTGCCAACCTCTGGCTGGTCGTGTCCCCTTGAGTCTCCTTTCCCCCAGCCGCCCGTTGTTCCCTATTCCTCTCCGCGTCTTCGGGTGTGTGTGCTTTGTTCAGGATCGCCGTCCGACTCGGACGAAACTGGATGACAAAGCCATCCGTTGTTTATTTTTGGGCTATTCCTCCTCTTCAAAGGGGTATAGATGTTATGATCCCTCTTCTCGTCGGACCTTCCATACTATGGATGTCACTTTCTTTGAGGATGTTCCCTTCTATTGTGACTCTCCTACCTCTACTCCTTCCTCTCCTCCACCATTCTCATCTCCAGTTCCCCTGCTCTCCGAGCCAGACTCTGCTCCTCTACAGATATATACTCGTGGCCCCCGTGGGCCTTCCCATGTTCACCCTATTCTTCGTGATCCACTGATCGAGCCCAGCTCACCGGACTCGGTGCCACTTCCTCTGGCAGGTGATGTTTCTTGCTCTTCCGACTTACCTATTGCTATTCGCAAGGGTAAGCGTTCATGTGTTACTGATCATCCTGTGGCTAGTTTTGTGTCCTACCAGCGCCTTTCACAGGGGTACCGAGCTTTCCTCACCGCCACTGACCAGATCAGAATTCCGAGTTCGACGACTGAGGCTTTTCAGCACCCTGAGTGGGTGGCAACCATGGAAGCTGAGATGTCCGCTTTACAGAAGGCTGGCACCTGGCGGTTAGTTCATCTTCCCACCGGCAAGAAGACTGTTGGTTGTCGCTGGGTGTTCACCGTCAAGTATAATGCTGACGGATCTTTGGATCGTTACAAAGCTCGCCTTGTTGCAAAAGGCTTTACTCAGACTCCAGAGGATTACGGGGTGATATTTGCTCCTGTGGCCAAGCTTTCTACAGTTCGTCTCCTTATTTCCCTCGCTGCCTGCCACGGGTGGCCTCTTCATCAGCTGGACGTGAAGAATGCCTTCCTCAATGGCGACCTCGTTGAGGAGATTTACATGGATCCGCCACCTGGTTACAGGCTTCAGGGGGAGTATTTGGGTCGTGTTTGCCTCTTGAAAAAATCCTTGTATGGGCTGAAACAGTCCCCTCGAGCTTGGTTTGAGCGGTTCGGTACAGTTGTTCTTCAGAGTGGCTTCACCAGATGTCATGCCGACCATACCTGCTTTGTTCGGACCTCTGCTGATGGTCGTAGGGTCATTATTTTAGTCTATGTGGATGACATCATCCTTACCGGTGACGACAGCTCAGGGATAATCCAGATCAAGGGGGAACTTCAAAAGGCTTTTGAGGTCAAAGATTTGGGGCCTCTGAAGTACTTTCTTGGGATTGAGGTTGCCAGATCTCACCAGGGGATCTCTTTGTCTCAGCGGAAGTATACACTCGACCTTCTGAGTGATACTGGCCTTCTTGGGTGCTCTCCAGTCTCTACACCCATGGACCCGAACCACCGATTACACGCTGAATCTGGCGAACCTCTCCCTGATCCGAGCAGATACCAGCGTCTTGTTGGAAGACTTATCTACCTGACCAATACTCGCCCCGACATTAGCTTTGCTGTGAGTATGGTCAGCCAGTTCATGCATGCCCCCCGGACTTCTCACATGGATGCTGCTTTTCGGATCCTTCACTACTTGAAGGGATCACCTGGCCTCGGGCTCTTCTACCGTTCATCTCCATCCTCCGATCTTACCTGCTACACGGATTCTGACTACGCTGGCTCCCTGACTGATCGACGTTCCACTTCGGGGATGTGCACTTTCTATGCTGGCAATCTTATTTCCTGGAAGAGCAAGAAGCAGAGCGTTGTTTCTCGCTCCTCTGCTGAGGCTGAGTACAGGGCTATGGCCCATGGCGCCACCGAGCTTCTCTGGATGCGGACTCTCTTGACCGAGCTTGGTTTTCCTCCTTCTAGTTCCTCGACACTGGTTTGTGACAACCAGTCTGCTCTCATGCTAGCATCTGACTCAGTTCTGCACGAGAGGACTAAGCATATTGAGGTGGATATTCACTTTCTCAGGGAGCATATCCGTTCAGGGACTCTTGCAGCGTCCTATGTCCCGTCTGCCGACCAGATTGCTGATGCCTTCACCAAAGCTGTTGGGCCTTCCCGGCTCCTTTCTACACATGGCAAGCTGGGCTTGCTTGATATCTTCGCACCAGCTTGAGGGGGAGTATTGGGTTTATTTTTAGTTGTTTATTATTATGGCACACGGATTGATGAGGTGTCACAATCCTCCCATCTTGTATCACACGGATTGATGAGGTGTCACAATCCTACCATCCTGTATTCTCTATATATTGCCCCAATTGGGGCCTAATAATACACGACATGATCTTCTCCCATTTAATTGAAGAAAGAAAATATTTCTCTTGACTAGGAATAAGATCTAGGTAGCCCTTATCCTTCAGAAGAAAGGATAGATTGCCCTTGACATGGAAATAAGATATAAGTTGCTCTTGACCTGGAAATAAGATATAAGGTTGTTTTTGACTTGGCGAATAAGATTTAGGTTGCCCTTTACATGTGGAAAATGGATAGGTTGCTTTTTACTTGTACAAAAGTGATAGATTGCTCTATACCAACAAAAAAGGTTTGGGTCAGTTTAGTTGGACAGAATTGAAACAGATGAATTAGAATTAAAAGGGCTAATTATAGTTTCATCGTTTGGCTGCATAAATAAATTTGGGATTGAAATTTCAATTAATTCCATGTGAATTGAATAGGCTACAAATTCAGTTCATTAATTCTTATCTCGAAAGAAAGGAATTGGAGAATTCTGTCAGCTAATAAAATCTCGTGAAGTGAAAAAGAAAAACTATGGAGTAAATTCTATTATAATCTTAATAAGATTTTTTTTTAACATTCTCAAACAAAACATATTTGAGATAATTCTGGTAAGATATTTGATACTAATTTATTTTAGCATTGACAAAACCTGTAATTCTTATGAATGAATTTTTTTTCCCAATACCGAACAGCAAAATCGAAGGGGAGCCTTGGCGCACCGGTTAAGGTGTCGCTGTGTGACCTCGAGGTCACGGGTTCGAGTCCTGGAAGCAGCCTCCTGCAAAAATGTAGGGTAAGGTTTGCCTACATTTCACCCTTGTGGTGGGACCCTTCCCCGGACCCTCGCTGTGCGGGGATGCTTTGTGCACTGGGCTGCCCTTTTTTTTAACCGAACAGCAAAATTGACAAATACAATTTCTCCACGCACAATTCTATTGGCTGGTCGAACATCAAAATTAAAATGTAGAGTAATTTCAATTCTGGTATGAATTTGAAAGGAACCCAATTCCTGCGGTAAATTTCAATTATGTCCAACCAAACATAGTCTTGGTTTCTCTTTATGAGGATGAAAAAATATTTCTTAAGGCTGCGCCGCAATAAAAAGGATATCTGCATAATTAGTGTGAAAAGTGGAAGCCCTAAGTTGTAATCATAATAGCTTCAAGATGGAGTATGCAGCAGGCTAAACCACTTTACCTAGTGTCATTTCCTCTCTTTATAACTGCTTCAATTATTTGCGTTAGTTTTTCAATACGTAGTACATACATATCACTTTATGACTACAAAAGTTTTATTGGATGCTGTCATTGACAAATTAGCTATTCATTTTTGACGGTGTGCTATCATTTTTATTGGGATTAGTTCGCTATCATTTTTATTGTAATTAGTTTTTTATCATTCTTATTGTAATTAGCTTTCTATCATTTTTAATCTGCTATCATGAAACTGGAGTCTCCTTTAATTGCTCATCTTTATTCTGATTAGTTCACTGTCAGCATGTCAAAGTCCTGTTTGCTTATGAGCTTCTTATAAGTTTCTCCAAGGGAAAACATGAGTAAATCAAAGTAGCGGGCAGTTTTGGCTAATACCCTAAGATGTGATGTTTATTCATCTTTGGAGTTGTTAAAAAAATTGATTGATAGTCCAAGATTATAGACTCGTTATCAACTTGCATAAACACTAAAACTATAGCCATAGTACCCTACAAAAGTAGCCATATATCAAAAAGGTAAGGGAAACTTCTTATTTACTAAATGAATTATAAAAACACATTTAATAAGATATTCATGTACTTATGATGAGGTTTCCTACCAGTTTTCAACTCAGTATTCAAAGTAAATGCATGCAGAATACAATCACTTATATGCTGCAGAAGTGTTTACTCACTCTCCACCAATTTGCAGAACCAGAATTTTGATATTATGCGACTCACTGAAACGACTTTTAACAGCTCCAAGAAAGGAATCAATTGCTTCTCCCCATAAGCATTAACCATCTCTTCCAGTAGAAGAGAACCTGAAAGAAATTTACTACTGAGGTGAAGATAAAACAAGTCATAAATTATGAAATACAAAGAAACAATAGATCATGAAAACATCATAGCAGTGATTTCAATAAGTCATAAATAAATTATTATTTAACCTTGTCCAATTTTCATAAAAAGCAGAAAAAGCAACCGTCATACAATACCTAGGAGCAGCTTATTACCTCAATCAATCGAATAAGTATGACAATGAGGCACCAACTGAAATCAAATGTGATAAAAAGAAAATTTATAATCATCTTTAAATCACACAATTTCATATTTTTTTCTAGGAAGAAAATCTTCAATGCATCCATTATATGTCACACAGGACGGGCCTAGCAAAGTATAAAAAGTCAACAATAAGAATGAGACATGTAACTGGCAACTACATTTGCAATAAAAGAACTTACAAATATTATTGCACAATAACCACATTCAAGTAGAGTTTATAGTAAGAAAACAAGTATGGTAGTACACATGCAGGAATGCTAGAAATTAAATACTTGAACGAACAAAGCCCGGAAGACGCGGGATGCTTGGCACAAAGATTACAAACTAATGTTAGTAAGGAAAACAGTGAATCAATCACACAATTCAACACAAAGAAATTACAAAAACAATAAACTCACAATGATTACAGGATAGAATGCTTGAAGGGTGTAAGAGTATTCGGTAACATTGAGATAGCGGCAGGCTGAAACTGCACCGTCGAAGAAGACGGAGGCTGTGAGGAGGTGGACAGATTGCTGTAGGGGGATTGGAAGTTTGGAAAAACACTGTCCGATGCAGGAAATTAAGTGGCCGCACCCTGAGAGGAGGATTGGGGAGTTGGGGAAGGGATGGTGGGCTGCTGGAGGTGGGTGGATGGCCTGGGGAGTTTTGGGGCTGATGTGGGGTAGGTGATGGGTGAATTTCAGGGGGTGGTTATGGCAGGGACTGGGGCTGGAATAGAAGAGGCCGGCAGCCTACAGTGGGGCCTGGAGAAGATTTCTGTGGGCTGGACTGGGCTTGGGAGGGGGTTGGAAAGATTGTAAGGGATATGGACGTGGAAGGGGAAAGGCCCGTTGACAGAGAGACGGGCACCAGGGAGCACGATTTGTTCCTGGTTGGGGCTGACAGTAGAAGAAATGGGTTAGGATTGGAAGTTATGGGCTTCACGTAGTTTTTCAGCAGGGGAATTATGGGATGGTTGTGGACTGAAAGTTGGGAGGGACAGTTGGGCGAATTAAGTGAGGGGATAGTGGGTAGTTATGAAGTTGTATAGATGGTCATGGTATGGGTAGTTATGTGGAGGTTATGGCAATTATGTGGTTAGGAGTAGTGGGGACTGATGGTTAGGGTAGTTAAGGGAATGAGTGGTGGTGGTGGGTTGGTCGGAATTGAGGAAGGAGAGAGGAGGGGCGGCTGACAAGGAGGGAGGGGAAGTTTAGGCTTCAACATCTAGAGTCCAGCTTTGGCACCGGGTGACTAAAGGTTAAAATTTTCTCTTCAACTTTTGATTCCTTCTAAATGAGACTTTTATCCCTATTTATAGACTAAAGAGACCTCACAGGCGGTCATGATTCTCCGATCATGATAAACTCCAAAATATATTAAAATAACAACAACAACACTCAAGCCTTTATCCCACTATAGTGGGGTCGGCTATATGGATCCTTTGTCGCCAGTGTGCCCTATCTTTAGTCATAATCTCACTAATGCCTAAGTACATCATGTCAATATTAAAATAAAATTCAGAAAAATAAAAAATAAGTAAAAAGTATGAATCTTCGATCTGCACAAAATGAACGGCTCAAATTGCCGTGTAGACCAATCTGTGATGTGATTCTCACCAATATGTACAACCCAAAAACCTAGGAATATTTCGGTACTTCTCACCAATCTGTGACTGTGAACCTCCTTGTCGATTTTTCTTTTCTACACGGGTTCGATTATATCTCATGGGTTGTCTGCGCTACCTATTTGACGTTCTCGACGGCTCCACATCGTCGTCCGTGCAATCGATGGTTTCCATAGATATCTTTTTTTTATTCCACCATTACTGATCCTCTAGGACGTGATCACCGTTGTTGATTTCATACCAACGTGATCGATGCCGTCAACTCTACTACTTTCGTCAAGCACCTTTGTTGCTTCCAACTCTACGGGTTCCTCTCTGTGGGCTTCCTTCTCCTTTAGGACGTGATCGTCATTGCTACTTTTTTGTCGTTCTCCAAACATGATCATGTGATCACCGTTGTTGCTTTATTCCCGTGCTTATCCGCCTCCAGCCTATTGGACTCTCCTTCTGCAAATTTTATAGAGATCTCCAACTACTGTTGATCTCCATCTAGTGGCCCCTGCCGATCCAGCTAGTGTTATTGGTGATCTCTCCAGTCACTGCCGATCTCTTTGGCATCCTGCTGATTGGACTCTCCCAGTATCAAAATTTGAAGATAAAATGTAATAAGGATGCCTCCACATTGGCAACCTTTGTCGAGAGGGAGAGGATCTTTGTGTGACGCCGTCGATGACAGGTATTATAATTATCTTATTTTTTTCATAAACGTGCGTAAAAAGAATATGTAAATTGTAGCGGTAGACGTTAATGGGGTCGTTACACTTTGAGTTCCTTTCTTGCCTAAACTCTAAATATGATCTCATTCGTGTACAAATTTTTGGTAAAGAACGGCTTCCATCTCTCTCTAAAGTTTTATATACTGCTACAGGAGAAGATTCATTGGGCTGTAATGATGGATGACAAACCTATTGATGCATTTGCCCTCGTGAAAAGTGTGTAAAATCTAGAAACTTCGTCACCCACACTGCTCCCAGGTCTAATCGTCTAAGTTATTAAAGGCGCAAGACGCACCGAGGCGCAAAGGGGCCCTGGAGCCTAGGCGCAGGCGCGCGCCTGAGGCACGTGAGGCGCACAAATGGGGAAAACATAAAATCAGTGAATTGGGCGCTCAATTCATGGAAAATCAGCGAATGGGGCGCCCAATTAGCTGAATGTGTCCACCAATTCGCTGAATTTCTGCGAATTGGGCCCCCAATTCGCTGATTTTCTGCGAATTGGGCCACAAATTCGCTGAATTTCTGCGAATTGGGCCCCCAATTCGTGGAAATCGCTGAAATTCAGCGAATTGGCCGCCCAAATCGCTGAAATTCAGCGAATTGGCCGCCCAAATCGCTGAATTTCAGCGAATTTGGCGCCCAAATCGCTGAATTTCTGCGAATTGGGCGCCCAATTCGCTGAATTTCATCATTTGGGCGCCTAGGTGCGCCTTGGGCGCGCCTCGGGTGCGCCTTGGGTGCGCCTTGGCGCGCCTAGGCGCGCCTCAGGCACATCGCCCGCCTAGGCCTTGCTGGGGCGCAACGGGGTGCGCCCGGTGCGCCCGGCGCCTCAGGCGCGCCTAGGCGCGCGCCTTGACAACTTAGCTAATCGTGAGAACCGTTAGTGCAGATACGGCAAAACAACTGGCCATATAAAGGAAAATTGCTTCGAACTTCATGGGAAAGAACAAGTTTTGAGTCATACTGGAGGTTTCAAAGGATTCCAACGTTATCAGGTCAACAGTGTGGCATCGAGGTCTACTGATGAGATGTAGTGTGACGTCAAGGACAGTACAATGGACGACGTGCCATCCCTTAGCAAAGAAGAGCTAGAGTGCCTGTGAAACCTCATTGGTTCTCACAGTAAGCCCACTAGTACTTGCACTTTTGCCATGACTAGCAAGAATATATGTTCAAAGTCCCTCAAGTACTATTGTTTACGGTCATGGGTAGTTTTCTCTAAAACTCCTTTTTCATCCTTCTAACCAACTTGCCATCAAAGCACCATTACCAATGTTGATGGATCACAAACATTAGTAATTGACAATGGAACTATAGACTTGTCCCTGTCTCTTCACCTACATAACATTCTTCATGTTTCTAAACTCTCCACCAACTATATTTTTGTCCACAAATTAACTATTGATTTAAATTGTGTTGTAACTTCCTTCTCATCTCACAGTGTTTTCCAAGATCTATCCACGGGGACGATGATTGGAGTTGTCGAGGAGAAGGGAGGATTGTATCCATTGTTTTAAATGTCCTCCGACATGTCTCCCGGCATGTCATTTTTTAGGGCAAAACGATATGTTTTTCTAAAAAAAATAGACTGTCCTTTTTGTAAAATATAGGCCGACATGTCCGATTTTTTCCGATATATCAGCCGACACGACTTTTAAATATATCGTCCGCTATTTTATTTTATGTTATATTAGCAGACTAGCAACATATGTTTAAATCGCATATGGATATTATATTATGTATGTTTAAATCGATTAGACTTATTGTTTCAATTTTTTTAACATTTTATTCTTACAACTAATTTTTTATAATTGTTTCACATTTTTAATTTTATCTTACAAAAAATATGAAAATATTTAATACATTTATTACAAAAATATGAAAATATTTAAATCTTTTTTATTTGCAATAAAATTATTGTTATCAAAATAAAATTATTGTATACTATTAAATATATTTTACAATGTATAATTTTGTATTTGTTAATAATATTTTATCTTAGATACTATTTGATTTTATTTCGTAATATAAATGGCTCATTTTTTTATCTATTTGTTATATTATTTTCTATTTTTATATGATATAATTATAGTTAGTATACATAAAAATAAACAATTTATATAGGACATGACAATCCGATATTTTAAAATATCCCCGACATGTCTCCGACTTCCAATATCCGACATTTAAAAACTCAATCTGATATGTCGCCGACATCCGCTATTTAAAACATTGATTGTATTACTTGCTTCAGAAGTATGGTAGGAAAACCAGAGCTCTTCCATTCATGACGTCAGTCTGAGGATACCTCAGAGATTATGCTCTGACACAGACGATTGGGACATCCGTCTTTTATGCTTCTGAAAAATATGTTTCCTACTTTGTTTCTTAAAAAACTATTGAATGCTTACTTGTCAAACTAGTGAACTTGCTAAACATTGTCGTACTTCCTTTTGAGAAGAATCACGTAATAGAGAATACTCAAGAAAGTCCAAAGGTTAATAAAGCTCAATATCAGAGATTGGTTGGGAAACTAATATATCTGACACATACATACAAGACCTGACTTAGCATACGCAGTCAGTGTTGTCAGTTAGTTTATGCATGATCCAAAGACCACATCTTCAAGCAGTAGACATGATCCTTCAGTATCTTAAAAACATCCCAAGGAGAGGATTATTGTTTAAAAGGGGTGAAGTATTATCTTTGGATATATAGGCTCTGTGTGGGACAACTTACGCTAATGAGAAAGCTCCTTTCGAAACGCAAACGTTGTTTTGGGGACCGTTTGTTTCGACTTTCGACAGCTTTATGATTAGGGATTTTTATAAAAAGCATTTTTAGTTCCTTTCGAAAAGCGGAGCGCTACCTTGCGTCCGCTTCCCAGACGCGCATTCGCGAGAGCACTCGTTTTCCTGAGCATGCGACCTCTTGTTCTCGTACCCTACCCATCTCTCATTTGTTCCTTCTCCCTCGTTGTTTCCCTGCCTTGACCTCGCCTAGTCTCTTCTCCCTCGCGACACGACGTTGTCTGCTCAGGTGTTCGGTGTTCGGTGTTCGGTGATCGGGCTGCTACCCTAGATCCAAAGCTCTTCCTGAATCTCGATGGTGGAGCTACTGCCAGCGGATATAGCCTACGTTATCAAGGCGCGCGCCTAAGTGCGCCTGAGGCGCCGGGCGCACCGGGCACAACCCACATCGCCTTAGAAGGGCCGAGCCGGGCGACTTGCCTCAGACGCGCCTAGGCGCTCACCTCGCGTGCCATCCAGGCGCGCCTAGCCATGGGCGCGCCTGGAATTCCATCAATTGGGCCGGCCGGTTTAATTAGGTTTAGGGTGGATTTAGGTTTGCGTTTAGTCATTCATCGCTTATCTTTCACGAGAACTCACCGACCGCTCCTCTTTCATTCTTCCCAGTTAGGCTTTCATGAGAGCTCACCGACCCCTCCTCTTTGCTCGATAGCTCGCCGGCCTCATCTTCGCAGTTAGGCTTACCGCACGCCGGATGCTCCTCTTGGCTCGATAGCTCGCTGACCTCCTCTTCACGCCACAGTCCATCTTCCCAGTTAGGTTTGCCGCTCGTCGGACGCTCCTCTTGCCTCGATAGCTCGCCGAGCTCCTCTTCACGCCACCTCTCCAAACGATAACATCGGTCGCTCCTCTACTCGCTTTAAGGTTGGCCCTCGTCGGCCGCTCCAGTTCACTGTAAAACAGTGAACTGTTAGCCCAGTTCAATGTAAAACAGTGAACTGGAAGCCCAGTTCACTGTAAAATAGTGAACTGGAAGCCCAGGTCACTGTAAAACAGTGAACTGGTTCCAGTCCACTGTTTTCAGTTCATTGTTTTAAGATTTAATTGTCTTGTTAATGGTTACATATACTCATTCTTTTGGTTGTAAAATGATTTAATACCCCCGCATAGGCGGATATGGATGCGAGTGGTTCTGGTTCATCCAGTGTTCAATCAAGGATTGATCCAGGATGGAAGTATGTGCGCCAGATTTCAGCTGTTAATAAAAATGATTTAACTTCTAATTTTTGTGAGAAAATCACAAAGGGTGGAATTTTCCGTGCTAAACAGCACCTAGTTGGGGGATTTAGAAATACAAAATATTGTCCCAAATGCCCACAACATGTACGGACAAAAATTCAAGATTATATGGAGAAGAGAATGAATGCAGGCAATACGGAAAAGCAGGCATTCCCTGACTTTGTTGATGTAGATACTTTCGGAAGCGATGAGGATATGGATGACATTGGAGTGAAGATTCATGGATGCGGACCAAGCGGTATATCTAAAAAGCCTCGGATCAAAGGACCGATGGATGTTTTTTTTGCACCTAACAGTGAGAAGAAATTGAAAAAAAAGGTCACCAAAAGCTAATGAAGCAAACTACAATTAACGAGGCGTGTAAAAAGGAACTTAGAGGGAGGGCTTGCAAACATATAGCTCAATGGATGTATGATGCAGCTCTTCCTTTTAATGTTGTTAATTATCCTAGTTTTGCAGTGATGATTGAGGCCGTTGGACAGTTTGGAGTTGGAATGAAGCCACCCAGTTACCATGAAGTTCGTGTGCCTTTGTTGAATAATGAAGTAGGTGAAGTCAAGAATATGATGAAAATTATGAGGATGAGTGGAGGTTGTATGGATGTTCTATCATGGCGGACGGATGGACAGATAAGAAATAAATAACTCTTATAAATATTTTTGGTAAATTCACCCAAAGGAACATTTTTCCTGGAATCTGTTGATGCATCTGATTACGCAAAGACTGGAGAAAGGATGTTTGAATTGCTTGATAGAGTGGTGGAACGTGATGAAGAGGCCAATGTCGTTCAAGTTGTTACTGATAGTGCAAGCAATAATGTACTAGCAGGTAAATACATCATTAATCTGAATTATTTAATATTTATTTAATTTTATTGTTATATATTGACTTTTTTTATGAAATAGGAAAATTATTGGAAGCAAAACGTCCACATTTATATTGAACACCTTGTGCTGCTCATTGCACCGACTTAATGTTGGAGGATATAGGAAAGATGTCTAGCATTAGTAGAACAATTAAAAGAGCAATGACAATAAATAGTTATATTTGTGTTCGTCCTGGACTTGTCAACATGCTAAGGAGTTTTACAGGGCAAGTGGAGCTTGTTAGGCCTGCTGTTACGAGGTTTGTGACTTCTTTCCTTGCTCTTCAACGCATTCATAAGCAGAGGACAAATCTAAGAAAGATGTTCACTTCACATGAGTGGACATCAAGCAAGTGGGCAAAGGAAACAGGAGGTAAGCAGGTACATAGCATTATATTAATGGTCTCTATTTGGAGTACTATTGCGTATATTTTGAAGATTTTTGGACCTTTAGTTCGAGTCCTAAGATTGATAGATGGTTAGAAAAGACCAGCTATGAGTTATATATATGAGGCTATGGATAGAGCGAAAGAGACAATCATTAACTCTTTCAATGAGAAAGAGGAAAAATACAAGGATGTCCTAGAAATTGTGGACAAGAGATGGGAAAATCAGCTTCATCGACCGTTGCATGCGGGGGCTCATTTTTTAAATCCAGAATACTACTATTCAAGCTCTGATATTGCATTAGATGGAGAAGTCATAAGAGGTTTATACCAAACAATGCAAAGGATCATTCCAAGTCATGACATTCAAGATAAAATTATGGACCAACTAAGTTTATATAGAAATGCTGAAGGTTTATTTGGAATGCAATTTGCAGTTCGACATAAAAAAACAAAGTCCCCAGGTTAGTAAATTAGACATTAGACAAAGTTTCAAACAAACATTTTATTTATTAAGAATGCTTTATTAATTTTTTTTTATATTCATTTTTTGGGCAGCTGAATGGTGGCAATCATATGGAGCCGATACTCTTAATCTTACTAAATTTGCTATAAAAGTTCTAAGTCTCACTTGTAGTGCATCTGGATGTGAGCGTAATTGGAGTTTTTTTGAACATGTATGAATTTTTTTAAACAAGTATGTAAAATTAAATTTATATCATTATATGATTAATTGTTTATGCTGCAGGTTCATAGCAAGAAAAGAAACCGGCTAGCTTAGCAACGTCTAAATGATTTGGTATTTGTAAAATACAATCGCGTCTTGCGTCGGCGATATGATTCACGTGATTGTATTGATCCAATCTCACTGAAAGATATTGACGACAGCAACGAATGGTTGATGGGCAGAATGGAGGAAGATGAGGAGGTTGAGCAGGATGAAGAATTAGTTTTTGATGACGACTTATTGGCATGGGATGCAGTTTCTAGGGCCACTGGAGTGGAAGAGGATATCTATCAAACATGCTTATCCAAAAGGAAGAAGATAGTTGACAAGGGGAGCACATCTAGGATGAGGGCTCCTACTTCAACAATGCTTACAGATGATGTCGAGGATGAAGAAGCTGAGTACAATGAAGAAGAAGAAGATTATAGTGAACAAGATGAAACCCTAATTGAATCGGACGATGAGTAATTAATATTTAATGATGACGAGGCCGAGAAAATTTTGAAATACTATGGGATGTTAATTGTTATGTTATTTTCTTGCACATTAGCTTAGAGCTTATGATTGCTAACTTGGTAGTTTATGGTTGTTTTTTGTACTCATTGGTTGATTTATTTATATTTTTTTATTCTGTTGCCTTCAAAAACGGGTCATATCAACGATATTACAGGTGCATTTGTCATAGTTGTTAGTTCAAGAGGGGTTGATGTTCAAAAATCAAAAGGTACACATGCCTAATGTTTTATATTACATGCTGTAGTTTTTTTATTTGATTAATATTGGAAATTACATTTGGTAGCATGCTTTCTTGCTAAGTTTTTATTTGCCTTTAACATCTTGATCTAGTAGTTTTTTCAATTTTTCATTTTTGCGCCTGATGTAGCTCGGGCGCGCGCCTACGCCTGCACCTAGGCTCCAGGACCCAGTAGTTGATGGTTCCATAATAAAGTGAGACATTTGTTCTGAAGTGATCACAAGGAGGGGCCGAGGTAAAGTTTCCCGTCATGAGAAGTACTTGGAAAACAGTAATTGAGAGCCAAAAAATTGATGGAAATCGATGGAAGTACAAACGATAAATCGTAAAGACAATGAAGCCTCCAAAGCAACAGCCGGATCATCAGTGAAATCAATGAGAAGCAGTGCAAGATGAGTTGACTAAGTACATTGAAGAGTTCACTGGAATCGACGACAGAAGCTCTGTAGATGATGTTGAAGGAATCTTGCTGATGGGAAGCACACTAGAAGCTCAATTCAAGGACGCTCTGTCATTGATTCCAGTCCACGACAGAAAATCACCTCGCAGAGTGGAACAATGAACGGAGGAAAATATGGGTTGCATTATCAAAAAATGTAAGAAACACCAAGATTTTGAGAGAGATGTCGCAAATGTCAATGACACAAAGAGACATTGACAATGTTCAGCGGAGATGTCGTCGATGATGCGGACAACGGGGAATGCAAAAAGCAGAGATGCAGATGTTGTCGATGTCATTGATGGGAGATGCAGCAAGCGGAGATGTTGATTTCATTGAGAGATGCAACAACCAAGGATTTTGTGAGTGTGGCGGCTAGGTCAAAGAGAGACTATTTTTCTGATACCATGTGGAGCAATGATTTTGATAATTCAATAAACACAACAAATACATATACA
This sequence comes from Dactylorhiza incarnata, assembly GCA_033032865.1. NCBI lineage: Eukaryota > Viridiplantae > Streptophyta > Magnoliopsida > Asparagales > Orchidaceae > Dactylorhiza > Dactylorhiza incarnata. The sequence goes on along the minus strand of JAWHQI010001601.1, from coordinate 107,043 downwards.
GAGGAGGGTAGAGACTAGATTAAGATAAAAGAAGTCGGACTAAATATACAAATATAAGACTACATCAAGGAAGTAGTGGCTGCAATTGAAGAGAGAAACTAGAGAACAATGTGGAGTATTGTTTATATAGATGACTAGATCCAACTCATGTAGCCTGCATCTAGAAAAAATAAAATATCAGCTCAAACTTAGTACAAGCTATAAGTCCAAATCTGAAAATCAGTTTTAGGTTAGTTTTGAAGTTCAATGAAGTGTTTCGGGCTTCATTTTCCTTTTGTTGTGAAGAATGAAATAAAATTTCTAGACTCCAACGTAGAAATATGAGTAGCTCCATAAGTCAGTGAAAATAAATTGCCACGTTAGCTCCAATAGTTTTAAAAGATTTGGCAGCTTTAGGCAACAGTTTAGGCACGACATGTGATTGTATTTAAATATTTTTAAATTATTTTTAAAAAGTTTCACAAAGTACATTTTAATCCAATATCACCTTTTAAATTTTAATAAATGGGTAATGATATAATTATATAAATAGAACTTTAGCTGATGTTAAGAAGTATGAACAATTGAGCATATAGTTTGCAATAAAAAATATTCAAGTTCACAGATTTAACAATATCAAGTATTTTAAGTTTCAACACATTTTACTACTTAGATAAATTATATCCATCATGCTAATTAATTATTTGGAGAAAATTTATTGGAGCGGGCAAGTAGAAATTGAAGGCAAGGATTGGCTCACCGTCAAAATTGTGTTAATAGCATGATTTGTCCAGTAGTTATTTCTAGCAAACCCACAAATGTTCTTTATGGTTTGTTAATTGCGTCCTTCTTCAAGCCTCGCTTGTTCATACTTAATAGAACTTCAAGTATCCTTCTTCAAAATATATCAACTTCTTCCTTTTGGATCACTGTTACCCTCACGCATTCGCCGGAGCAGACACTTCTCATCGGGACCACCGGAGAGCGCATTTGGAGACCACCGTGATTTGGAAATTAATTAGTATTGATTAATTGGTTAATATTAATTAATTTATATTAATTAATATTAATTATATTAGTTATATTAATAATATTAATATTAAATGTAATATTTTATTAAGTGTGCCCCCCCCATCTATATAAGGGGGAGGGGTAGGAGTGTTTGGGGATCTTGAATGTTCTAGGTTTTAGGGCTCTCATTTGGAGAGAAGGTTCTTGGAGGACCCAGCCTCCTTGAGCTTGGACGGAGCTTGCTCCGGATTGTATCTCGTGTTAGTTTCAATTAATGCAATCCTGTATCGCGTTGTAACAATGGTCCGACCTGCCGATCTCCGCCCGCTGCCCTTGCAGCCGCCGGGAACCACTATCCGGCTCGCCCTTGACTTCGTCCACAATCTCCAGGCTTTGAATGACCGCATGGCCAATGACCTCGCCAACGCCATCCGCAGAATGGAGGACTCTGCATTCGCACACCGCCAGCTGGCCCTCGTCGGCGACTAACAAGTGGATACTTCCTCGCCGACAGGCTTGGAACTACCCGCCACAACCGCCGCAGTCCAGACACCCCACCCACCCACCCCCCGATCCAACTCAGATGCCGACCGACAACTAGACCTTGCAGAAGAATGGCCCGAGCATCGCGGCCACTGCGATGCACGCAACTCCAACCCTGAACAGCCCACGCTCGGCTCTGACTTCCGCTTCCGCCAGGCGGCCTCACTGCGACGACGATCGAAGTCGGCCTCCCTGCGTCCAGCACCGAGAGTATCCACTCTCTACGGGTTGGGCGTCCCTCATCGACAACGACCGCACATCGCCAAAGATGAGGAAAGCACCTGCGGCCATCGATCGGCTCTCCAACACCTCCTCGACCTAACGTCGGCGTACATCCTCGCCCTCCAGTGCATCTTCTCAATCACCTCGCTCGGCACATCTCCTCGACCGCAAAAACGCCCATCGAGCCCCACCCCAGCCGCTTCCATGCACATTTTGTCGCTCCTATCAAGGAATACTTAATTTCTTGGCCCCACAATCATCCGCCATTCCCTCCTTTCCCTGATACCATTTCATTTTGTTTTACTAGCTGCCAAAATTGATGTTGGTCCCCACATTTTCTTAGCCCCGCCTTGTAGCCCCCTTTCTTCACCCCCGCTAGCTGCCCACGTCTTTTGTCACCACCCAGTATTTTTTGACATGAATCCAACCAGCTCAGTTTTAGTGTCCACGGGCCTACATCATCCTTATTCCGCCTCAACCCGCAGTCGTTTCCTTTCGACCATACCGGCTAACGACATCGTCAAAGACCCCGACAAAATTTTGACACTCGACCTTGGGGGCAAGGTCGATTTTCAAGGGCGATGGTATGTTACCCTCACGCATTTGCCGGAGCAGACACTTCTCATCGGGACCACCGAAGAGCGCATTTGGAGACCACCGTGATTTGGAAATTAATTAGTATTAATTAATTGGTTAATATTAATTAATTAATATTAATTATATTAATCATACTAATATTAAATGTAATATTTATTGAGTATGCCCCCCCCCCCCCATCTATACAAGGGGTAGGGGTAGGAGTTTTTGGGTATCTTGAATGTTCTAGGTTTTAGGGCTCTCATTTGGAGAGAAGGTTCTTGGAGGACTCAGCCTCCTTGAGCTTGACCGGAGCTTGCTCCGGATTGTATCTCGTGTTTGTTTCAATTAATGCAATCCTGTCTCGCATTGCAACAATCACCCATCAGCATTTTCTTCTTCTATGGGAATACATGTGGGTTCCCACATCTAAGTATTATCTACAATGTATACCTGCCTTATGCCCACTGCGTCAGTAGTATCATTTTTAGTTTGTTAATATGTAAGTGTTTGAATGTATGTTAACACCTGCTCAGGCACAATGTTTGGATATGCACATCACACTCAAAATTTGTGGTAGAAAATGTACATAAGCACCAAAGAAAGAAGTTAAAACAGTCTTCTCAGTTAAGCGAAATAGAAAAGCATCCATTTTGTTAATTAAAAGCAAGCGTTGATCCATTTTAACTTCATACCTGATACACGGCAACTATAAGTAACATCATCTTCGTCAGCCACATACTGATTTGCATCTAAAGACCAAGTATGTACCTACAAAGTTAGAGAGACTATATATAAGGGGGGAAATTAGAAAGTGTTCAAAGAAAGCAGGGAAGGATCTATTATGAGGATTATTACGAAAAAGATTAAATCGGTCATTTTTTAAAGTTATAATGTTTACTTTCTCCAGAAGGAGCCTTGGCGCACCGGTTGAGGTGTTGCCGAGTGACCTTGAGGTCACGGGTTCGAGTCCTGGAAGCAGCCTCTTCCAAAAATGTAGTGTAAGGTTTGCCTACATTTCATCCTTGTGGTGGGACCCTTCTCCGGACCCTCGCTACGCGGGCATGCTTTGTGCACTGGGCGCCCTTTTTAATGTTTACTTTCTCCACATTAACATTAGACGTGCACCAATAAAATTATGTACAGATATTACAAACACACTAATACAATTTATTTGGATTTCCAGTGACCTGCTGCGATAGACCCGGTGCTCCTTCCAAATAATTAAATATCCAAATTATGCATCAGCTTGATATTGTCGTCCACAAAATTATCTTAAAAATGCTTCATTTCTACCGCCTTATGCTGCTCCAAATGAACCATTAAAAAGTTTGGGAAGATAACTTGATGGGGATAACAGGTTGAGAGTGGAGTATCTTGGACTCACACGGATCTACATGCACAAAAGACGGTTATAGGGATCATTGCCTAAATAATCTGAGCCCGTAGTCACGTCTAGATCGACAACAACATATTTTTATATATGTTTATGTTAAGAAAACTTATTTCATAAGATTTTACAGCCATCATGATCGGACGATCTAGATCGTTCACAGTGATTGTCCCAGATTGTGTTGCCTATAAATACAAGCATAGGGGGGGATGATTTCGGGTGTCGAATTTTTTCAACAAAAATTTCTGGATCGTTCAGTCTTCCCGGCGGTACCGAATTCTAGGCATTCACCCCTCCACCTTGACCGGCCACCTCTCTCTCCCCAACCACCAACCGGTTGGCCGCCTCCATTGATCTGGACGGCCATTCTCTTCCCTCCCCGTAACTACCTACCTGTCCCCCATAACTACCACTCTCCTTCTCATAACTACCTTAACCACTCATTACCCTTCCAATTACTACCTTAACAACCCACTATCTCTCTAATAACTACCCATTTCCTCCACTAAAACCTCAAAACTAATCCCACATTCCTTCCACTATTCCCTCAAATTATCTTTCCCCTGCACTCCTTGATTGACAAACCGACACAACCTTGCCTTCTATTCCTCCCAGAACTACTTGTCTGCATCTCTCAGGGCCTGGCACTCATCCTTCGTTGCTATCTTCCCCAGACCTCCCCCACATACCGCCAACCCTCCTGGACTCCCCTCTACTAAAGTACCCTAGAAAACTTCCTATGCCTCTTCTTTGCTAGTTGGAAATCATCCCAACGCCACCAAAAACCTGCAACAGTCATCCAGCCCTATAACTCACTACAACTCCACATCCACCCTTCACAACCCAATTCCAACCACCTTTCCCCTCCCTTGCCGAGCATTCTGTTCGCACCGATATCGACATTTCTAGGAGAATACCATCATCGGGCAGCATATACTATATGTTTGTGTAGTCACTTAAAACCGAAAACCGAAAACCGAATCGGAACTGAACCGGACCGAGCCGAACCGTTCCCGAATTATTTGGGTTCCGGTGTGAATTTTGGAACCGTGAACAACATTGGTCTGGGTGTGGTTCTTTTATTTTATTATCCAGACCGAAACCGCAATATACAAGTCTCAAGCGGTTTCAAGATTTTTAGAACCGATCCGAACCGGACCGAAGCAGAACCAAACCGCAACTCGGTTATTATTATTATTATTTTATAATACATATATAATATATATACTTACTATTATGGGTGAAACTAGTGCGGTTGAACCCAAACCACAATCACAACAAAGAGGGTCGGTTTTAGACTGAACAAAATCACACGGCACCAAAACCGTGTTATGTGGTTTTACATTGGTGCGATTTGGAGTCGTTTTGTGGTGTACTTTCGGTTTTTATACAGTCATATAATGTATTTTCAATTTTACTCACGTATTTTTCTGAAATATTTTATTTTAAAAATGGAGAGCGCGATATATATAAAATTGCTCGAGCTAGAGAGAGGAAGACAAGAGATTTAAGCCAAATTAAATGCATAAAAGATGAAACAGATACGGTTTTGACGGATGATGTGGCTATTAAGGAGCGATGGAAAAGATACTTTTATCAACTATACAATGAAGGAAAAGATAATGAACTGAACTTGGAAGAGTTAAGTAAATCGGAGGAGTATAGAGACATAACTTTTTATCGTAAAATTCAAGCATCAGAGATAGATGACGCTCTGAAGAAGATGAAAAATGGAAAGGCGGTTGGACCAGACGATATACCCATTGAAGTATGGAAATGCTTAGGGAGGGAAGGAATTTTATGGCTTACAAGTTTCTTCAATAAGATACTGAAGACAAAAAGGATGTCAGACCAATGGAGAGAAAGTATTTTGGTACCTTTGTATAAGAACAAAGGAGATATACAAAATTGTGTCAATTACAGGGGAATTAAATTAATGAGTCATACTATGAAACTATGGGAACGAGTAATAGAGAGACGAGTTAGACGAGAGACTAGCATCTCAGAGAATCAATTTGGATTCATGCCAGGGAGGTCAACCATGGAAGCTATACATCTCTTGAGGAGACTCATAGACAACTATCGGGAAAGACAAAAAGATTTGCATATGTTGTTTATCGATCTGGAGAAGGCGTATGATAGGGTTCCAAGAGAGGTCTTGTGGAGAGTCTTAGAAAAGAAAGGTGTAAATGTATCATACATTGACGTAATCAAAGATATGTATACAAATTCAGTGACCAGGGTGAGGACATCTGGAGGATTAACACAGGAATTCCCTATCGTTGTTGGCTTACATCAAGGGTCAGCTTTAAGCCCTTACCTCTTTACCCTTATCTTAGATGAGCTCACCGGACATATCCAGCAAGCAATACCTTGGTGTTTATTATTTGCAGATGATATTGTTTTGGTCGATGAGACGCGCGAGGGTGTAAACGCGAAACTGGAATCTTGGCGAGACACTTTAGAAAAGAAGGGTTTTAGGTTGAGCAGGACAAAGACAGAGTATATAGAGCTTAAATTTAGTAGTGCAAAAAGGTCAGATGACTCCGTCGTTAAATTGGGTGACCAAGATATTTCCCGCAGTGAGTGCTTTAAATATCTGGGATCGATAATTCAAAAAGATGGAGGTGTAGATAAAGATGTGATTCATAGAATCCAAGCAGGTTGGTTGAAGTGGAGAGGCGCGTCTGGGATCCTATGTGATCGTAAAGTACCACTAAAACTTAAAGGCAAGTTTTACCGTACTGCAATTAGGCCTGCAATGCTCTACGGTTCTGAGTGTTGGGCAGTGAATGGTGTACACGAGCAAAAAATGGGAGTCGCGGAGATGAGAATGCTTAGGTGGATGTGTGGTCACACGAGACTGGATTAAATTAGGAATGAATGTATCAGGGATAAGATAGGAGTGGCGCCAATTGTAGAGAAGATGCGAGAAGCTCGTTTAAGATGGTTTGGACATGTACATAGGAGACCATTAGAGGCGCCTGTTAAGCGTTGTGAGAGTTTAGTCACTAGACATGTTAAACGGGGGAGGGGTAGACCAAAAAAGACTTGGAATGAAACTATAAAGAAAGACATGATGTACTTAGGCATTAATGAGACTATGCTTAAAGATAGGGCGCAATGGCGACAGAGGATCCATATAGCCGACCCCACTATGGTGGGATAAAGGCTTGAGTGTTGTTGTTGTTGTATTTTGTTTTAAAAATATAGATGATATACAATTACTATTTAATAGTAATCATGAAAGAAAAATCTAATTGTAGCTGATAAATTAGTCAAATTGAATTAACTAATATATTCTTCAAACAAAATTTTAATTGTAAAATAAGATTTCAAGAGCAACAATTCAAAGTTTTTTACCCTATGTTGAGTCGTGATTTTCAGCAGCATGAACATTGCATTAGCATTACACAATCGTGATCTCTGAATTTTTAAAATCAGTACGGTCTGGTGCAATTTTGTGGTTTTGCGATTTCAATTTTTAACTTTCAGCCCTACTTACTATATATTATACAAAAAATACTCCCCCTGGGTGAAACGCGAAATTCCTGCGCTAGAGCCTTACACTTTGAAGTCCCTCTAGCAAAAAAAACCAAACGGGTATACTTTCCCCTCCGATTTTTTATTTTTGACCTCCCTCATTCATTCCGCAAAGTTTAGTTTTGGTTCTGATTGGAACCGATTGGAATCGGACCGAACCACATAGAATTGGACCGAACCGTTAGTGACCGGTTTGGTTTTGGTTCTTGTTGAACCGTAACCGGAACTGTTAACACGACGATTCCAAAAATTATGCTGGAACCGGAACCAGAACCGGAACCAGTCAAACCAAATACGATTTTGGTTCTAATTTGAAGAATCGTTACCTTAGCGGTTCGGTTCACAGTTTTAGTAGAACTGAAACCGAACCAGAATCGTGACAGCTCTAGTGAGTTCTTATTTGGAGTTTATTTCTTGTTCATTTTGTACAAATTGATATCATAATATTATGAATGTGTGCTCATAGTTGTTTTCTCTCTTGAAATTGTTCGACTTGCATGGTATGTATTTAATTTAAGCTTTTTCCCCTCACATGAACTTGAAATCACATGCTTTCTCTTTCGTTTTGTAACCAATTATAACATGTGTGAATCTAAAATACTTTTTACTATTTCCAATCTATCATTGAAATTGTTGTCAAGTGCATGTGCGCCATTGCAAGACCCTAATCGAGTTTCCCCATCACTACATCGCTGCGGTTTCCATAGTTCACTGCAACACCCCTACAATACCACACGACGTACCTCCATCTGGTTCTAATAAACCACAAAAAAAGAAGAAATGATGAAACACACCAGTGCTTTAAAATTTTAAAAAATAATGAACGTCATTAAAGCTGGACTAGGACATTTATTTGAAAATCCTATTATAAACATCTATGTAGCTCGTTGACTGCTACAAATTTAGGACTGAAGAAGCAAGGTAAAAATGTGATTCCAATTAGTCCATCAATCCAAGTATTGCAAGTAAATGACCTTCAAGAACCAGGATACATGACTAATGGTTATGAAAAGTAGAACATTTTTCCAGACAAGAATAATTGGACGATCGCAAAAGGTACAAATCAAACTTTCAGTATTGCATAATAAACTTCAAGTGACAATGTGACGCAGGAGTGTCCTATGTGATATGAAAAATAATTAGTGAACTCCTACATGCAACCATATATATCCGACGAACTTAGCTTGCAATAAGAATTAATTTTATAAATCAAAATGGACTTATGCCGCAATAGTTAAAGCTCCTAAATAAGGAGACACGAGAAGTCATATAAGTGCAAGAGTGCCAGAAAATCAAATAGATATTTAAATGAGAGATTACAAATACCAAAACAATTGAAAACAAAGCTTATAAACCACTATCTCTTTAAGTAGAGAACAAACACAAGACCCAACGGTAAAGAAATACACACAAACTTAAGTACCACGACTATAGTGAGGGGAGGGCTGGAGGTATCGTCGGACGGCTGTGGAGTAGCTGGGAGAGGCCTCCGGGGGGCTGAATTGGTCCCTCTGAAGTGAAGAGTTGCCCAAGCAGCAGGGGTCGGATGGTGGTTGTATAGAGGCTGGAACAGCTGCTGTGAGGGGGGCGGAAATGGAGAAACTGCCGGCCTGGGATGAGGAATGCTGCTGTTTGAGGGGCCTGAACCTGGACAGCAGTTGTTTGACGGGCCGGGGATGAGGAGCTGCTGCCTGGGAGATCCTACAGCCGAATGTGGCTGGTAGGGGGGAATGGGGGGCTGTTGGGTGGTGCCAGAGCGGGGATCTTTGCTGGTAAAGAGAGGGATGAGGGGGTGGATCCACGGGAGGTTCTGGATTGGGGGGGGGGGGGGGGGGGGGGGGGGGGGGGGGGGGGGGGGGGGGGGGGGGGGGGGGGGGGGGGGGGGGGGGGGGGGGGGGGGGGGGGGGGGGGGGGGGGGGGGGGGGGGGGGGGGGGGGGGGGGGGGGGGGGGGGGGGGGGGGGAGGGGGGGGGGGGGGGGGGGGGGGTGGGGGGGGGGGGGGGGGGGGGGGGGGGGGGGGGGGGGGGGGGGGGGGGGGGGGGGGGGGTGGGGGGGGGGGGGGGGGGGGGGGGGGGGGGGGGGGGGGGGGGGGGGGGTGGGGGGGGGGGGGGGGTGGGGGGGGGGGGGGGGGTGGGGGGGTGGGGGGGGGGGGGGGAGGGGGGGGGGGGGGGGGGGGGGGGGGGGGGGGGGGGGGGGGGGGGGGGGGGGGGGGGGGGGGGGGGGGGGGGGGGGGGGGGGGGGGGGGGGGGGGGGGTGGGGGGGGGGGGGGGGGGGGTGGGGGGGGGGGGGGGGGGGGGGGGGGGGGGGGGGGGGGGGGGGGGGGGGGGGGGTGGGGGGGGGGGGGGGGGGGGGGGGGGGGGGGGGGGGGGGGGGGGGGGG
>JAWHQI010001601.1:35000-37500 GCA_033032865.1 Dactylorhiza incarnata | reverse complement strand
TTTTTTTTTTTTTTTTTTTTTTTTTTTTTTTTTTTTTTTTTTTTTTTTTTTTTTTTCTTTTTTTTTTTTTTTTTTTTTTTTTTTTTTTTTTTTTTTTTTTTTTTTTTTTTTTTTTTTTTTTTTTTTTTTTTTTTTTTTTTTTTTTTTTTTTTTTTTTTTTTTTTTTTTTTTTTTTTTTTTTTTTTTTTTTTTTTTTTTTTTTTTTTTTTTTTTTTTTTTTTTTTCTTTTTTTTTTTTTTTTTTTTTTTTTTTTTTTTTTTTTTTTTTTTTTTTTTTTTTCTTTTTTTTTTTTTTTTTTTTTTTTTTTTTTTTTTTTTCTTTTTTTTTTTTTTTTTTTTTTTTTTTTTTTTTTTTTTTTTTTTTTTTTTTTTTTTTTTTTTTTTCTTTTTTTTTTTTTTTTTTTTTTTTTTTTTTTTCTTTTTTTTTTTTTTTTTTTTTTTTTTTTTTTTTTTTTTTTTTTTTTTTTTTTTTTTTTTTTTTTTTTTTTTTTTTTTTTTTTTTTTTTTTTTTCTTTTTTTTTTTTTTTTTTTTTTTTTTTTTTTTTTTTTTTTTTTTTTTTTTTTTTTTTTTTTTTTTTTTTTTTTTTTTTTTTTTTTTTTTTTTTTTTTTTTTTTTTTTTTTTTTTTTTTTTTTTTTTTTTTTTTTTTTTTTTTTTTTTTTTTTTTTTTTTTTTTTTTTTCTTTTTTTTTTTTTTTTTTTTTTTTTTTTTTTTTTTTTTTTTTTTTTTTTTTTTTTTTTTTTTTTTTTTTTTTTTTTTTTTTTTTTTTTTTTTTTTTTTTTTTTTTTTTTTTTTTTTTTTTTTTTTTTTTTTTTTTTTTTTTTTTTTTTTTTTTTTTTTTTTTTTTTTTTTTTTTTTTTTTTTTTTCTTTTTTTTTTTTTTTTTTTTTTTTTTTTTTTTTTTTTTTTTTTTTTTTTTTTTTTTCTTTTTTTTTTTTTTTTTTTTTTTTTTTTTTTTTTTTTTTTTTTTTTTTTTTTTTTTTTTTTTTTTTTTTTTTTTTTTTTTTTTTTTTTTTTTTTTTTTTTTTTTTTTTTTTTTTTTTTTTTTTTTTTTTTTTTTTCTTTTTTTTTTTTTTTTTTTTTTTTTTTTTTTTTTTTTTTTTTTTTTTTTTTTTTTTTTTTTTTTTTTTTTTTTTTTTTTTTTTTTTTTTTTTTTTTTTTTTTTTTTTTTTTTTTTTTTTTTTTTTTTTTTTTTTTTTTTTTTTTTTTTTTTTTTTTTTTTTTTTTTTTTTTCTTTTTTTTTTTTTTTTTTTTTTTTTTTTTTTTTTTTTTTTTTTTTTTTTTTTTTTTTTTTTTTTTTTTTTTTTTTTTTTTTTTTTTCTTTTTTTTTTTTTTTTTTTTTTTTTTTTTTTTTTTTTTTTTTCTTTTTTTTTTTTTTTTTTTTTTTTTTTTTTTTTTTTTTTTTTTTTTTTTTTTTTTTTTTTTTTTTTTTTTTTTTTTTTTTTTTTTTTTTTTTTCTTTTTTTTTTTTTTTTTTTTTTTTTTTTTTTTTTTTTTTTTTTTTTTTTTTTCTTTTTTTTTTTTTTTTTTTTTTTTTTTTTTTTTTTTTTTTTTTTTTTTTTTTTTTTTTTTTTTTTTTTTTTTTTTTTTTTTTTTTTTTTTTTTTTTTTTTTTTTTTTTTTTTTTTTTTTTTTTTTTTTTTTTTTTTTTTTTTTTTTTTTTTTTTTTTTTTTTTTTTTTTTTTTTTTTTTTTTTTTTTTTTCTTTTTTTTTTTTTTTTTTTTTTTTTTTTTTTTTTTTTTTTTTTTTTTTTTTTTTTTTTTTTTTTTTTTTTTTTTTTTTTTTTTTTTTTTTTTTTTTTTTTTTTTTTTCTTTTTTTTTTTTTTTTTTTTTTTTTTTTTTTTTTTTTTTTTTTTTTTTTTTTTTTTTTTTTTTTTTTTTTTTTTTTTTTTTTTTTTTTTTTTTTTTTTTTTTTTTTTTTTTTTTTTTTTTTTTTTTTTTTTTCTTTTTTTTTTTTTTTTTTTTTTTTTTTTTTTTTTTTTTCTTTTTTTTTTTTTTTTTTTTTTTTTTTTTTTTTTTTTTTTTTTTTTTTTTTTTTTTTTTTTTTTTTTTTTTTTTTTTCTTTTTTTTTTTTTTTTTTTTTTTTTTTTTTTTTTTTTTTTTTTTTTTTTTTTTTTTTTTTTTTTTTTTTTTTTTTTTTTTTTTTTTTTTTTTTTTTTTTTTTTTTTTTTTTTTTTTTTTTTTTTTTCTTTTTTTTTTTTTTTTTTTTTTTTTTTTTTTTTTTTTTTTTTTTTTTTTTTTTTTTTTTTTTTTTTTTTTTTTCTTTTTTTTTTTTTTTTTTTTTTTTTTTTTTTTTTTTTTTTTTTTTTTTTTTTTTTTTTTTTTTTTTTTTTTCTTTTTTTTTTTTTTTTTTTTTTTTTTTTTTTTTTTTTTTTTTTTTTTTTTTTTTTTTTTTTTTTTTTTTTTTTTTTTTTTTTTTTTTTTTTTTTTTTTTCTTTTTTTTTTTTTTTTTTTTTTTTTTTTTTTTTTTTTTTTTTTTTTTTTTTTTTTTTTTCTTTTTTTTTT
>JAWHQI010001601.1:25000-27500 GCA_033032865.1 Dactylorhiza incarnata | reverse complement strand
TTTTTTTTTTTTTTTTTTTTTTTTTTTTTTTTTTTTTTTTTTTTTTTTTTTTTTTTTTTTTTTTTTTTTTTTTTTTTTTTTTTTTTTTTTTTTTTTTTTTTTTTTTTTTTTTTTTTTTTTTTTTTTTTTTTTTTTTTTTTTTTTTTTTTTTTTTTTTTTTTTTTTTTTTTTTTTTTTTTTTTTTTTTTTTTTTTTTTTTTTTTTTTTTTTTTTTTTTTTTTTTTTTTTTTTTTTTTTTTTTTTTTTTTTTTTTTTTTTTTTTTTTTTTTTTTTTTTTTTTTTTTTTTTTTTTTTTTTTTTTTTTTTTTTTTTTTTTTTTTTTTTTTTTTTTTTTTTTTTTTTTTTTTTTTTTTTTTTTTTTTTTTTTTTTTTTTTTTTTTTTTTTTTTTTTTTTTTTTTTTTTTTTTTTTTTTTTTTTTTTTTTTTTTTTTTTTTTTTTTTTTTTTTTTTTTTTTTTTTTTTTTTTTTTTTTTTTTTTTTTTTTTTTTTTTTTTTTTTTTTTTTTTTTTTTTTTTTTTTTTTTTTTTTTTTTTTTTTTTTTTTTTTTTTTTTTTTTTTTTTTTTTTTTTTTTTTTTTTTTTTTTTTTTTTTTTTTTTTTTTTTTTTTTTTTTTTTTTTTTTTTTTTTTTTTTTTTTTTTTTTTTTTTTTTTTTTTTTTTTTTTTTTTTTTTTTTTTTTTTTTTTTTTTTTTTTTTTTTTTTTTTTTTTTTTTTTTTTTTTTTTTTTTTTTTTTTTTTTTTTTTTTTTTTTTTTTTTTTTTTTTTTTTTTTTTTTTTTTTTTTTTTTTTTTTTTTTTTTTTTTTTTTTTTTTTTTTTTTTTTTTTTTTTTTTTTTTTTTTTTTTTTTTTTTTTTTTTTTTTTTTTTTTTTTTTTTTTTTTTTTTTTTTTTTTTTTTTTTTTTTTTTTTTTTTTTTTTTTTTTTTTTTTTTTTTTTTTTTTTTTTTTTTTTTTTTTTTTTTTTTTTTTTTTTTTTTTTTTTTTTTTTTTTTTTTTTTTTTTTTTTTTTTTTTTTTTTTTTTTTTTTTTTTTTTTTTTTTTTTTTTTTTTTTTTTTTTTTTTTTTTTTTTTTTTTTTTTTTTTTTTTTTTTTTTTTTTTTTTTTTTTTTTTTTTTTTTTTTTTTTTTTTTTTTTTTTTTTTTTTTTTTTTTTTTTTTTTTTTTTTTTTTTTTTTTTTTTTTTTTTTTTTTTTTTTTTTTTTTTTTTTTTTTTTTTTTTTTTTTTTTTTTTTTTTTTTTTTTTTTTTTTTTTTTTTTTTTTTTTTTTTTTTTTTTTTTTTTTTTTTTTTTTTTTTTTTTTTTTTTTTTTTTTTTTTTTTTTTTTTTTTTTTTTTTTTTTTTTTTTTTTTTTTTTTTTTTTTTTTTTTTTTTTTTTTTTTTTTTTTTTTTTTTTTTTTTTTTTTTTTTTTTTTTTTTTTTTTTTTTTTTTTTTTTTTTTTTTTTTTTTTTTTTTTTTTTTTTTTTTTTTTTTTTTTTTTTTTTTTTTTTTTTTTTTTTTTTTTTTTTTTTTTTTTTTTTTTTTTTTTTTTTTTTTTTTTTTTTTTTTTTTTTTTTTTTTTTTTTTTTTTTTTTTTTTTTTTTTTTTTTTTTTTTTTTTTTTTTTTTTTTTTTTTTTTTTTTTTTTTTTTTTTTTTTTTTTTTTTTTTTTTTTTTTTTTTTTTTTTTTTTTTTTTTTTTTTTTTTTTTTTTTTTTTTTTTTTTTTTTTTTTTTTTTTTTTTTTTTTTTTTTTTTTTTTTTTTTTTTTTTTTTTTTTTTTTTTTTTTTTTTTTTTTTTTTTTTTTTTTTTTTTTTTTTTTTTTTTTTTTTTTTTTTTTTTTTTTTTTTTTTTTTTTTTTTTTTTTTTTTTTTTTTTTTTTTTTTTTTTTTTTTTTTTTTTTTTTTTTTTTTTTTTTTTTTTTTTTTTTTTTTTTTTTTTTTTTTTTTTTTTTTTTTTTTTTTTTTTTTTTTTTTTTTTTTTTTTTTTTTTTTTTTTTTTTTTTTTTTTTTTTTTTTTTTTTTTTTTTTTTTTTTTTTTTTTTTTTTTTTTTTTTTTTTTTTTTTTTTTTTTTTTTTTTTTTTTTTTTTTTTTTTTTTTTTTTTTTTTTTTTTTTTTTTTTTTTTTTTTTTTTTTTTTTTTTTTTTTTTTTTTTTTTTTTTTTTTTTTTTTTTTTTTTTTTTTTTTTTTTTTTTTTTTTTTTTTTTTTTTTTTTTTTTTTTTTTTTTTTTTTTTTTTTTTTTTTTTTTTTTTTTTTTTTTTTTTTTTTTTTTTTTTTTTTTTTTTTTTTTTTTTTTTTTTTTTTTTTTTTTTTTTTTTTTTTTTTTTTTTTTTTTTTTTTTTTTTTTTTTTTTTTTTTTTTTTTTTTTTTTTTTTTTTTTTTTTTTTTTTTTTTTTTTTTTTTTTTTTTTTTTTTTTTTTTTTTTTTTTTTTTTTTTTTTTTTTTTTTTTTTTTTTTTTTTTTTTTTTTTTTTTTTTTTTTTTTTTTTTTTTTTTTTTTTTTTTTTTTTTTTTTTTTTTTTTTTTTTT
>JAWHQI010001601.1:0-20000 GCA_033032865.1 Dactylorhiza incarnata | reverse complement strand
TCTCGTCGAGATCTACAACTTTGATGTTGAACACTTTTCCTAAAAATGTCATATAGGGCGTCTATTTTCAAAGGGCGCGTGTTCTGCGTATATTACCTAAACTATGCGACTCGCAATTGTTCTGCGCGGTGTCGCGCCTTTTGAAAATAGACCTCCTATATCGCATTTTTAGGAAAAGTGTTCAACATCAAAGTTGTAGATCTCGTCGAGATCTACAACTTTGATGTTGAACACTTTTCCTAAAAATGTCATATAGGGCGTCTATTTTCAAAGGGCGCGTGTTCTGCGTATATTACCTAAACTATGCGACTCGCAATTGTTCTGCGCGGTGTCGCGCCTTTGAAAATAGACCTCCTATATCGCATTTTTAGGAAAAGTGTTCAACATCAAAGTTGTAGATCTCGTCGAGATCTACAACTTTGATGTTGAACACTTTTCCTAAAAATGTCATATAGGGCGTCTATTTCAAAGGGCGCGTGTTCTGCGTATATTACCTAAACTATGCGACTCGCAATTGTTCTGCGCGGTGTCGCGCCTTTTGAAAATAGACCTCCTATATCGCATTTTTAGGAAAAGTGTTCAACATCAAAGTTGTAGATCTCGTCGAGATCTACAACTTTGATGTTGAACACTTTTCCTAAAAATGTCATATAGGGCGTCTATTTTCAAAGGGCGCGTGTTCTGCGTATATTACCTAAACTATGCGACTCGCAATTGTTCTGCGCGGTGTCGCGCCTTTTGAAAATAGACCTCCTATATCGCATTTTTAGGAAAAGTGTTCAACATCAAAGTTGTAGATCTCGTCGAGATCTACAACTTTGATGTTGAACACTTTTCCTAAAAATGTCATATAGGGCGTCTATTTTCAAAGGGCGCGTGTTCTGCGTATATTACCTAAACTATGCGACTCGCAATTGTTCTGCGCGGTGTCGCGCTTTTGAAAATAGACCTCCTATATCGCATTTTTAGGAAAAGTGTTCAACATCAAAGTTGTAGATCTCGTCGAGATCTACAACTTTGATGTTGAACACTTTCCTAAAAATGTCATATAGGGCGTCTATTTCAAAGGGCGCGTGTTCTGCGTATATTACCTAAACTATGCGACTCGCAATTGTTCTGCGCGGTGTCGCGCCTTTTGAAAATAGACCTCCTATATCGCATTTTTAGGAAAAGTGTTCAACATCAAAGTTGTAGATCTCGTCGAGATCTACAACTTTGATGTTGAACACTTTTCCTAAAAATGTCATATAGGGCGTCTATTTTCAAAGGGCGCGTGTTCTGCGTATATTACCTAAACTATGCGACTCGCAATTGTTCTGCGCGGTGTCGCGCCTTTGAAAATAGACCTCCTATATCGCATTTTTAGGAAAAGTGTTCAACATCAAAGTTGTAGATCTCGTCGAGATCTACAACTTTGATGTTGAACACTTTTCCTAAAAATGTCATATAGGGCGTCTATTTTCAAAGGGCGCGTGTTCTGCGTATATTACCTAAACTATGCGACTCGCAATTGTTCTGCGCGGTGTCGCGCCTTTTGAAAATAGACCTCCTATATCGCATTTTTAGGAAAAGTGTTCAACATCAAAGTTGTAGATCTCGTCGAGATCTACAACTTTGATGTTGAACACTTTTCCTAAAAATGTCATATAGGGCGTCTATTTTCAAAGGGCGCGTGTTCTGCGTATATTACCTAAACTATGCGACTCGCAATTGTTCTGCGCGGTGTCGCGCCTTTTGAAAATAGACCTCCTATATCGCATTTTTAGGAAAAGTGTTCAACATCAAAGTTGTAGATCTCGTCGAGATCTACAACTTTGATGTTGAACACTTTTCCTAAAAATGTCATATAGGGCGTCTATTTTCAAAGGGCGCGTGTTCTGCGTATATTACCTAAACTATGCGACTCGCAATTGTTCTGCGCGGTGTCGCGCCTTTTGAAAATAGACCTCCTATATCGCATTTTTAGGAAAAGTGTTCAACATCAAAGTTGTAGATCTCGTCGAGATCTACAACTTTGATGTTGAACACTTTTCCTAAAAATGTCATATAGGGCGTCTATTTTCAAAGGGCGCGTGTTCTGCGTATATTACCTAAACTATGCGACTCGCAATTGTTCTGCGCGGTGTCGCGCCTTTGAAAATAGACCTCCTATATCGCATTTTTAGGAAAAGTGTTCAACATCAAAGTTGTAGATCTCGTCGAGATCTACAACTTTGATGTTGAACACTTTTCCTAAAAATGTCATATAGGGCGTCTATTTTCAAAGGGCGCGTGTTCTGCGTATATTACCTAAACTATGCGACTCGCAATTGTTCTGCGCGGTGTCGCGCCTTTGAAAATAGACCTCCTATATCGCATTTTTAGGAAAAGTGTTCAACATCAAAGTTGTAGATCTCGTCGAGATCTACAACTTTGATGTTGAACACTTTTCCTAAAAATGTCATATAGGGCGTCTATTTTCAAAGGGCGCGTGTTCTGCGTATATTACCTAAACTATGCGACTCGCAATTGTTCTGCGCGGTGTCGCGCCTTTTGAAAATAGACCTCCTATATCGCATTTTTAGGAAAAGTGTTCAACATCAAAGTTGTAGATCTCGTCGAGATCTACAACTTTGATGTTGAACACTTTTCCTAAAAATGTCATATAGGGCGTCTATTTTCAAAGGCGCGTGTTCTGCGTATATTACCTAAACTATGCGACTCGCAATTGTTCTGCGCGGTGTCGCGCCTTTGAAAATAGACCTCCTATATCGCATTTTTAGGAAAAGTGTTCAACATCAAAGTTGTAGATCTCGTCGAGATCTACAACTTTGATGTTGAACACTTTTCCTAAAAATGTCATATAGGGCGTCTATTTTCAAAGGGCGCGTGTTCTGCGTATATTACCTAAACTATGCGACTCGCAATTGTTCTGCGCGGGTGTCGCGCCTTTTGAAAATAGACCTCCTATATCGCATTTTTAGGAAAAGTGTTCAACATCAAAGTTGTAGATCTCGTCGAGATCTACAACTTTGATGTTGAACACTTTTCCTAAAAATGTCATATAGGGCGTCTATTTCAAAGGGCGCGTGTTCTGCGTATATTACCTAAACTATGCGACTCGCAATTGTTCTGCGCGGTGTCGCGCCTTTTGAAAATAGACCTCCTATATCGCATTTTAGGAAAAGTGTTCAACATCAAAGTTGTAGATCTCGTCGAGATCTACAACTTTGATGTTGAACACTTTTCCTAAAAATGTCATATAGGGCGTCTATTTTCAAAGGGCGCGTGTTCTGCGTATATTACCTAAACTATGCGACTCGCAATTGTTCTGCGCGGTGTCGCGCCTTTTGAAAATAGACCTCCTATATCGCATTTTTAGGAAAAGTGTTCAACATCAAAGTTGTAGATCTCGTCGAGATCTACAACTTTGATGTTGAACACTTTTCCTAAAAATGTCATATAGGGCGTCTATTTTCAAAGGGCGCGTGTTCTGCGTATATTACCTAAACTATGCGACTCGCAATTGTTCTGCGCGGTGTCGCGCCTTTTGAAAATAGACCTCCTATATCGCATTTTTAGGAAAAGTGTTCAACATCAAAGTTGTAGATCTCGTCGAGATCTACAACTTTGATGTTGAACACTTTTCCTAAAAATGTCATATAGGGCGTCTATTTTCAAAGGGCGCGTGTTCTGCGTATATTACCTAAACTATGCGACTCGCAATTGTTCTGCGCGGTGTCGCGCCTTTTGAAAATAGACCTCCTATATCGCATTTTTAGGAAAAGTGTTCAACATCAAAGTTGTAGATCTCGTCGAGATCTACAACTTTGATGTTGAACACTTTTCCTAAAAATGTCATATAGGGCGTCTATTTTCAAAGGGCGCGTGTTCTGCGTATATTACCTAAACTATGCGACTCGCAATTGTTCTGCGCGGTGTCGCGCCTTTTGAAAATAGACCTCCTATATCGCATTTTTAGGAAAAGTGTTCAACATCAAAGTTGTAGATCTCGTCGAGATCTACAACTTTGATGTTGAACACTTTTCCTAAAAATGTCATATAGGGCGTCTATTTTCAAAGGGCGCGTGTTCTGCGTATATTACCTAAACTATGCGACTCGCAATTGTTCTGCGCGGTGTCGCGCCTTTGAAAATAGACCTCCTATATCGCATTTTTAGGAAAAGTGTTCAACATCAAAGTTGTAGATCTCGTCGAGATCTACAACTTTGATGTTGAACACTTTTCCTAAAAATGTCATATAGGGCGTCTATTTTCAAAGGGCGCGTGTTCTGCGTATATTACCTAAACTATGCGACTCGCAATTGTTCTGCGCGGTGTCGCGCCTTTGAAAATAGACCTCCTATATCGCATTTTTAGGAAAAGTGTTCAACATCAAAGTTGTAGATCTCGTCGAGATCTACAACTTTGATGTTGAACACTTTTCCTAAAAATGTCATATAGGGCGTCTATTTTCAAAGGGCGCGTGTTCTGCGTATATTACCTAAACTATGCGACTCGCAATTGTTCTGCGCGGTGTCGCGCCTTTTGAAAATAGACCTCCTATATCGCATTTTTAGGAAAAGTGTTCAACATCAAAGTTGTAGATCTCGTCGAGATCTACAACTTTGATGTTGAACACTTTTCCTAAAAATGTCATATAGGGCGTCTATTTTCAAAGGGCGCGTGTTCTGCGTATATTACCTAAACTATGCGACTCGCAATTGTTCTGCGCGGTGTCGCGCCTTTTGAAAATAGACCTCCTATATCGCATTTTTAGGAAAAGTGTTCAACATCAAAGTTGTAGATCTCGTCGAGATCTACAACTTTGATGTTGAACACTTTTCCTAAAAATGTCATATAGGGCGTCTATTTTCAAAGGGCGCGTGTTCTGCGTATATTACCTAAACTATGCGACTCGCAATTGTTCTGCGCGGTGTCGCGCCTTTTGAAAATAGACCTCCTATATCGCATTTTTAGGAAAAGTGTTCAACATCAAAGTTGTAGATCTCGTCGAGATCTACAACTTTGATGTTGAACACTTTTCCTAAAAATGTCATATAGGGCGTCTATTTTCAAAGGGCGCGTGTTCTGCGTATATTACCTAAACTATGCGACTCGCAATTGTTCTGCGCGGTGTCGCGCCTTTGAAAATAGACCTCCTATATCGCATTTTTAGGAAAAGTGTTCAACATCAAAGTTGTAGATCTCGTCGAGATCTACAACTTTGATGTTGAACACTTTTCCTAAAAATGTCATATAGGGCGTCTATTTTCAAAGGGCGCGTGTTCTGCGTATATTACCTAAACTATGCGACTCGCAATTGTTCTGCGCGGTGTCGCGCCTTTGAAAATAGACCTCCTATATCGCATTTTTAGGAAAAGTGTTCAACATCAAAGTTGTAGATCTCGTCGAGATCTACAACTTTGATGTTGAACACTTTTCCTAAAAATGTCATATAGGGCGTCTATTTTCAAAGGGCGCGTGTTCTGCGTATATTACCTAAACTATGCGACTCGCAATTGTTCTGCGCGGTGTCGCGCCTTTTGAAAATAGACCTCCTATATCGCATTTTTAGGAAAAGTGTTCAACATCAAAGTTGTAGATCTCGTCGAGATCTACAACTTTGATGTTGAACACTTTTCCTAAAAATGTCATATAGGGCGTCTATTTTCAAAGGGCGCGTGTTCTGCGTATATTACCTAAACTATGCGACTCGCAATTGTTCTGCGCGGTGTCGCGCCTTTTGAAAATAGACCTCCTATATCGCATTTTTAGGAAAAGTGTTCAACATCAAAGTTGTAGATCTCGTCGAGATCTACAACTTTGATGTTGAACACTTTTCCTAAAAATGTCATATAGGGCGTCTATTTTCAAAGGGCGCGTGTTCTGCGTATATTACCTAAACTATGCGACTCGCAATTGTTCTGCGCGGTGTCGCGCCTTTTGAAAATAGACCTCCTATATCGCATTTTTAGGAAAAGTGTTCAACATCAAAGTTGTAGATCTCGTCGAGATCTACAACTTTGATGTTGAACACTTTTCCTAAAAATGTCATATAGGGCGTCTATTTTCAAAGGGCGCGTGTTCTGCGTATATTACCTAAACTATGCGACTCGCAATTGTTCTGCGCGGTGTCGCGCCTTTGAAAATAGACCTCCTATATCGCATTTTTAGGAAAAGGAAAAGTGTTCTCGTCATCAAATGTTGAACACTTTCCTAAAAATGTCATATAGGGCGTCTATTTTCAAAGGGCGCGTGTTCTGCGTATATTACCTAAACTATGCGACTCGCAATTGTTCTGCGCGGGTGTCGCGCCTTTTGAAAATAGACCTCCTATATCGCATTTTTAGGAAAAGTGTTCAACATCAAAGTTGTAGATCTCGTCGAGATCTACAACTTTGATGTTGAACACTTTTCCTAAAAATGTCATATAGGGCGTCTATTTCAAAGGGCGCGTGTTCTGCGTATATTACCTAAACTATGCGACTCGCAATTGTTCTGCGCGGTGTCGCGCCTTTTGAAAATAGACCTCCTATATCGCATTTTTAGGAAAAGTGTTCAACATCAAAGTTGTAGATCTCGTCGAGATCTACAACTTTGATGTTGAACACTTTTCCTAAAAATGTCATATAGGGCGTCTATTTTCAAAGGGCGCGTGTTCTGCGTATATTACCTAAACTATGCGACTCGCAATTGTTCTGCGCGGTGTCGCGCCTTTGAAAATAGACCTCCTATATCGCATTTTTAGGAAAAGTGTTCAACATCAAAGTTGTAGATCTCGTCGAGATCTACAACTTTGATGTGAACACTTTTCCTAAAAATGTCATATAGGGCGTCTATTTTCAAAGGGCGCGTGTTCTGCGTATATTACCTAAACTATGCGACTCGCAATTGTTCTGCGCGGTGTCGCGCCTTTTGAAAATAGACCTCCTATATCGCATTTTTAGGAAAAGTGTTCAACATCAAAGTTGTAGATCTCGTCGAGATCTACAACTTTGATGTTGAACACTTTTCCTAAAAATGTCATATAGGGCGTCTATTTTCAAAGGGCGCGTGTTCTGCGTATATTACCTAAACTATGCGACTCGCAATTGTTCTGCGCGGTGTCGCGCCTTTTGAAAATAGACCTCCTATATCGCATTTTTAGGAAAAGTGTTCAACATCAAAGTTGTAGATCTCGTCGAGATCTACAACTTTGATGTTGAACACTTTTCCTAAAAATGTCATATAGGGCGTCTATTTTCAAAGGGCGCGTGTTCTGCGTATATTACCTAAACTATGCGACTCGCAATTGTTCTGCGCGGTGTCGCGCCTTTTGAAAATAGACCTCCTATATCGCATTTTTAGGAAAAGTGTTCAACATCAAAGTTGTAGATCTCGTCGAGATCTACAACTTTGATGTTGAACACTTTTCCTAAAAATGTCATATAGGGCGTCTATTTTCAAAGGGCGCGTGTTCTGCGTATATTACCTAAACTATGCGACTCGCAATTGTTCTGCGCGGTGTCGCGCCTTTGAAAATAGACCTCCTATATCGCATTTTTAGGAAAAGTGTTCAACATCAAAGTTGTAGATCTCGTCGAGATCTACAACTTTGATGTTGAACACTTTTCCTAAAAATGTCATATAGGGCGTCTATTTTCAAAGGGCGCGTGTTCTGCGTATATTACCTAAACTATGCGACTCGCAATTGTTCTGCGCGGTGTCGCGCCTTTTGAAAATAGACCTCCTATATCGCATTTTTAGGAAAAGTGTTCAACATCAAAGTTGTAGATCTCGTCGAGATCTACAACTTTGATGTTGAACACTTTTCCTAAAAATGTCATATAGGGCGTCTATTTTCAAAGGGCGCGTGTTCTGCGTATATTACCTAAACTATGCGACTCGCAATTGTTCTGCGCGGTGTCGCGCCTTTTGAAAATAGACCTCCTATATCGCATTTTTAGGAAAAGTGTTCAACATCAAAGTTGTAGATCTCGTCGAGATCTACAACTTTGATGTTGAACACTTTTCCTAAAAATGTCATATAGGGCGTCTATTTTCAAAGGGCGCGTGTTCTGCGTATATTACCTAAACTATGCGACTCGCAATTGTTCTGCGCGGTGTCGCGCCTTTTGAAAATAGACCTCCTATATCGCATTTTTAGGAAAAGTGTTCAACATCAAAGTTGTAGATCTCGTCGAGATCTACAACTTTGATGTTGAACACTTTTCCTAAAAATGTCATATAGGGCGTCTATTTTCAAAGGGCGCGTGTTCTGCGTATATTACCTAAACTATGCGACTCGCAATTGTTCTGCGCGGTGTCGCGCCTTTTGAAAATAGACCTCCTATATCGCATTTTTAGGAAAAGTGTTCAACATCAAAGTTGTAGATCTCGTCGAGATCTACAACTTTGATGTTGAACACTTTTCCTAAAAATGTCATATAGGGCGTCTATTTCAAAGGGCGCGTGTTCTGCGTATATTACCTAAACTATGCGACTCGCAATTGTTCTGCGCGGTGTCGCGCCTTTTGAAAATAGACCTCCTATATCGCATTTTTAGGAAAAGTGTTCAACATCAAAGTTGTAGATCTCGTCGAGATCTACAACTTTGATGTTGAACACTTTTCCTAAAAATGTCATATAGGGCGTCTATTTTCAAAGGGCGCGTGTTCTGCGTATATTACCTAAACTATGCGACTCGCAATTGTTCTGCGCGGTGTCGCGCCTTTTGAAAATAGACCTCCTATATCGCATTTTTAGGAAAAGTGTTCAACATCAAAGTTGTAGATCTCGTCGAGATCTACAACTTTGATGTTGAACACTTTTCCTAAAAATGTCATATAGGGCGTCTATTTTCAAAGGGCGCGTGTTCTGCGTATATTACCTAAACTATGCGACTCGCAATTGTTCTGCGCGGTGTCGCGCCTTTTGAAAATAGACCTCCTATATCGCATTTTTAGGAAAAGTGTTCAACATCAAAGTTGTAGATCTCGTCGAGATCTACAACTTTGATGTTGAACACTTTTCCTAAAAATGTCATATAGGGCGTCTATTTTCAAAGGGCGCGTGTTCTGCGTATATTACCTAAACTATGCGACTCGCAATTGTTCTGCGCGGTGTCGCGCCTTTTGAAAATAGACCTCCTATATCGCATTTTTAGGAAAAGTGTTCAACATCAAAGTTGTAGATCTCGTCGAGATCTACAACTTTGATGTTGAACACTTTTCCTAAAAATGTCATATAGGGCGTCTATTTTCAAAGGGCGCGTGTTCTGCGTATATTACCTAAACTATGCGACTCGCAATTGTTCTGCGCGGTGTCGCGCCTTTTGAAAATAGACCTCCTATATCGCATTTTTAGGAAAAGTGTTCAACATCAAAGTTGTAGATCTCGTCGAGATCTACAACTTTGATGTTGAACACTTTTCCTAAAAATGTCATATAGGGCGTCTATTTTCAAAGGGCGCGTGTTCTGCGTATATTACCTAAACTATGCGACTCGCAATTGTTCTGCGCGGTGTCGCGCCTTTTGAAAATAGACCTCCTATATCGCATTTTTAGGAAAAGTGTTCAACATCAAAGTTGTAGATCTCGTCGAGATCTACAACTTTGATTTTTTCCTAAAAATGTCATATAGGGCGTCTATTTTCAAAGGGCGCGTGTTCTGCGTATATTACCTAAACTATGCGACTCGCAATTGTTCTGCGCGGTGTCGCGCCTTTTGAAAATAGACCTCCTATATCGCATTTTTAGGAAAAGTGTTCAACATCAAAGTTGTAGATCTCGAGATCTACAACTTTGATGTTGAACACTTTTCCTAAAAATGTCATATAGGGCGTCTATTTTCAAAGGGCGCGTGTTCTGCGTATATTACCTAAACTATGCGACTCGCAATTGTTCTGCGCGGTGTCGCGCCTTTTGAAAATAGACCTCCTATATCGCATTTTTAGGAAAAGTGTTCAACATCAAAGTTGTAGATCTCGTCGAGATCTACAACTTTGATGTTGAACACTTTTCCTAAAAATGTCATATAGGGCGTCTATTTTCAAAGGGCGCGTGTTCTGCGTATATTACCTAAACTATGCGACTCGCAATTGTTCTGCGCGGTGTCGCGCCTTTTGAAAATAGACCTCCTATATCGCATTTTTAGGAAAAGTGTTCAACATCAAAGTTGTAGATCTCGTCGAGATCTACAACTTTGATGTTGAACACTTTTCCTAAAAATGTCATATAGGGCGTCTATTTTCAAAGGGCGCGTGTTCTGCGTATATTACCTAAACTATGCGACTCGCAATTGTTCTGCGCGGTGTCGCGCCTTTTGAAAATAGACCTCCTATATCGCATTTTTAGGAAAAGTGTTCAACATCAAAGTTGTAGATCTCGTCGAGATCTACAACTTTGATGTTGAACACTTTTCCTAAAAATGTCATATAGGGCGTCTATTTTCAAAGGGCGCGTGTTCTGCGTATATTACCTAAACTATGCGACTCGCAATTGTTCTGCGCGGTGTCGCGCCTTTTGAAAATAGACCTCCTATATCGCATTTTTAGGAAAAGTGTTCAACATCAAAGTTGTAGATCTCGTCGAGATCTACAACTTTGATGTTGAACACTTTTCCTAAAAATGTCATATAGGGCGTCTATTTTCAAAGGGCGCGTGTTCTGCGTATATTACCTAAACTATGCGACTCGCAATTGTTCTGCGCGGTGTCGCGCCTTTTGAAAATAGACCTCCTATATCGCATTTTAGGAAAAGTGTTCAACATCAAAGTTGTAGATCTCGTCGAGATCTACAACTTTGATGTTGAACACTTTTCCTAAAAATGTCATATAGGGCGTCTATTTTCAAAGGGCGCGTGTTCTGCGTATATTACCTAAACTATGCGACTCGCAATTGTTCTGCGCGGTGTCGCGCCTTTTGAAAATAGACCTCCTATATCGCATTTTTAGGAAAAGTGTTCAACATCAAAGTTGTAGATCTCGTCGAGATCTACAACTTTGATGTTGAACACTTTTCCTAAAAATGTCATATAGGGCGTCTATTTTCAAAGGGCGCGTGTTCTGCGTATATTACCTAAACTATGCGACTCGCAATTGTTCTGCGCGGTGTCGCGCTTTTGAAAATAGACCTCCTATATCGCATTTTTAGGAAAAGTGTTCAACATCAAAGTTGTAGATCTCGTCGAGATCTACAACTTTGATGTTGAACACTTTTCCTAAAAATGTCATATAGGGCGTCTATTTTCAAAGGGCGCGTGTTCTGCGTATATTACCTAAACTATGCGACTCGCAATTGTTCTGCGCGGGTGTCGCGCCTTTTGAAAATAGACCTCCTATATCGCATTTTTAGGAAAAGTGTTCAACATCAAAGTTGTAGATCTCGTCGAGATCTACAACTTTGATGTTGAACACTTTCCTAAAAATGTCATATAGGGCGTCTATTTTCAAAGGGCGCGTGTTCTGCGTATATTACCTAAACTATGCGACTCGCAATTGTTCTGCGCGGTGTCGCGCCTTTGAAAATAGACCTCCTATATCGCATTTTTAGGAAAAGTGTTCAACATCAAAGTTGTAGATCTCGTCGAGATCTACAACTTTGATGTTGAACACTTTTCCTAAAAATGTCATATAGGGCGTCTATTTTCAAAGGGCGCGTGTTCTGCGTATATTACCTAAACTATGCGACTCGCAATTGTTCTGCGCGGTGTCGCGCCTTTTGAAAATAGACCTCCTATATCGCATTTTTAGGAAAAGTGTTCAACATCAAAGTTGTAGATCTCGTCGAGATCTACAACTTTGATGTTGAACACTTTTCCTAAAAATGTCATATAGGGCGTCTATTTTCAAAGGGCGCGTGTTCTGCGTATATTACCTAAACTATGCGACTCGCAATTGTTCTGCGCGGTGTCGCGCCTTTTGAAAATAGACCTCCTATATCGCATTTTTAGGAAAAGTGTTCAACATCAAAGTTGTAGATCTCGTCGAGATCTACAACTTTGATGTTGAACACTTTTCCTAAAAATGTCATATAGGGCGTCTATTTTCAAAGGGCGCGTGTTCTGCGTATATTACCTAAACTATGCGACTCGCAATTGTTCTGCGCGGTGTCGCGCCTTTTGAAAATAGACCTCCTATATCGCATTTTTAGGAAAAGTGTTCAACATCAAAGTTGTAGATCTCGTCGAGATCTACAACTTTGATGTTGAACACTTTTCCTAAAAATGTCATATAGGGCGTCTATTTTCAAAGGGCGCGTGTTCTGCGTATATTACCTAAACTATGCGACTCGCAATTGTTCTGCGCGGTGTCGCGCCTTTTGAAAATAGACCTCCTATATCGCATTTTTAGGAAAAGTGTTCAACATCAAAGTTGTAGATCTCGTCGAGATCTACAACTTTGATGTTGAACACTTTTCCTAAAAATGTCATATAGGGCGTCTATTTTCAAAGGGCGCGTGTTCTGCGTATATTACCTAAACTATGCGACTCGCAATTGTTCTGCGCGGTGTCGCGCCTTTTGAAAATAGACCTCCTATATCGCATTTTTAGGAAAAGTGTTCAACATCAAAGTTGTAGATCTCGTCGAGATCTACAACTTTGATGTTGAACACTTTTCCTAAAAATGTCATATAGGGCGTCTATTTTCAAAGGGCGCGTGTTCTGCGTATATTACCTAAACTATGCGACTCGCAATTGTTCTGCGCGGTGTCGCGCCTTTTGAAAATAGACCTCCTATATCGCATTTTTAGGAAAAGTGTTCAACATCAAAGTTGTAGATCTCGTCGAGATCTACAACTGTTTGAACACTTTTCCTAAAAATGTCATATAGGGCGTCTATTTTCAAAGGGCGCGTGTTCTGCGTATATTACCTAAACTATGCGACTCGCAATTGTTCTGCGCGGTGTCGCGCCTTTTGAAAATAGACCTCCTATATCGCATTTTTAGGAAAAGTGTTCAACATCAAAGTTGTAGATCTCGTCGAGATCTACAACTTTGATGTTGAACACTTTTCCTAAAAATGTCATATAGGGCGTCTATTTTCAAAGGGCGCGTGTTCTGCGTATATTACCTAAACTATGCGACTCGCAATTGTTCTGCGCGGTGTCGCGCCTTTTGAAAATAGACCTCCTATATCGCATTTTTAGGAAAAGTGTTCAACATCAAAGTTGTAGATCTCGTCGAGATCTACAACTTTGATGTTGAACACTTTTCCTAAAAATGTCATATAGGGCGTCTATTTTCAAAGGGCGCGTGTTCTGCGTATATTACCTAAACTATGCGACTCGCAATTGTTCTGCGCGGTGTCGCGCCTTTTGAAAATAGACCTCCTATATCGCATTTTTAGGAAAAGTGTTCAACATCAAAGTTGTAGATCTCGTCGAGATCTACAACTTTGATGTTGAACACTTTTCCTAAAAATGTCATATAGGGCGTCTATTTCAAAGGGCGCGTGTTCTGCGTATATTACCTAAACTATGCGACTCGCAATTGTTCTGCGCGGTGTCGCGCCTTTGAAAATAGACCTCCTATATCGCATTTTTAGGAAAAGTGTTCAACATCAAAGTTGTAGATCTCGTCGAGATCTACAACTTTGATGTTGAACACTTTTCCTAAAAATGTCATATAGGGCGTCTATTTCAAAGGGCGCGTGTTCTGCGTATATTACCTAAACTATGCGACTCGCAATTGTTCTGCGCGGTGTCGCGCCTTTTGAAAATAGACCTCCTATATCGCATTTTTAGGAAAAGTGTTCAACATCAAAGTTGTAGATCTCGTCGAGATCTACAACTTTGATGTTGAACACTTTTCCTAAAAATGTCATATAGGGCGTCTATTTCAAAGGGCGCGTGTTCTGCGTATATTACCTAAACTATGCGACTCGCAATTGTTCTGCGCGGTGTCGCGCCTTTTGAAAATAGACTCCTATATCGCATTTTTAGGAAAAGTGTTCAACATCAAAGTTGTAGATCTCGTCGAGATCTACAACTTTGATGTTGAACACTTTTCCTAAAAATGTCATATAGGGCGTCTATTTTCAAAGGGCGCGTGTTCTGCGTATATTACCTAAACTATGCGACTCGCAATTGTTCTGCGCGGTGTCGCGCCTTTTGAAAATAGACCTCCTATATCGCATTTTTAGGAAAAGTGTTCAACATCAAAGTTGTAGATCTCGTCGAGATCTACAACTTTGATGTTGAACACTTTTCCTAAAAATGTCATATAGGGCGTCTATTTTCAAAGGGCGCGTGTTCTGCGTATATTACCTAAACTATGCGACTCGCAATTGTTCTGCGCGGTGTCGCGCCTTTTGAAAATAGACCTCCTATATCGCATTTTTAGGAAAAGTGTTCAACATCAAAGTTGTAGATCTCGTCGAGATCTACAACTTTGATGTTGAACACTTTTCCTAAAAATGTCATATAGGGCGTCTATTTTCAAAGGGCGCGTGTTCTGCGTAATTACCTAAACTATGCGACTCGCAATTGTTCTGCGCGGTGTCGCGCCTTTTGAAAATAGACCTCCTATATCGCATTTTTAGGAAAAGTGTTCAACATCAAAGTTGTAGATCTCGTCGAGATCTACAACTTTGATGTTGAACACTTTTCCTAAAAATGTCATATAGGGCGTCTATTTTCAAAGGGCGCGTGTTCTGCGTAATTACCTAAACTATGCGACTCGCAATTGTTCTGCGCGGTGTCGCGCCTTTTGAAAATAGACCTCCTATATCGCATTTTTAGGAAAAGTGTTCAACATCAAAGTTGTAGATCTCGTCGAGATCTACAACTTTGATGTTGAACACTTTTCCTAAAAATGTCATATAGGGCGTCTATTTTCAAAGGGCGCGTGTTCTGCGTATATTACCTAAACTATGCGACTCGCAATTGTTCTGCGCGGTGTCGCGCCTTTTGAAAATAGACCTCCTATATCGCATTTTTAGGAAAAGTGTTCAACATCAAAGTTGTAGATCTCGTCGAGATCTACAACTTTGATGTTGAACACTTTTCCTAAAAATGTCATATAGGGCGTCTATTTTCAAAGGGCGCGTGTTCTGCGTATATTACCTAAACTATGCGACTCGCAATTGTTCTGCGCGGTGTCGCGCCTTTTGAAAATAGACCTCCTATATCGCATTTTTAGGAAAAGTGTTCAACATCAAAGTTGTAGATCTCGTCGAGATCTACAACTTTGATGTTGAACACTTTTCCTAAAAATGTCATATAGGGCGTCTATTTTCAAAGGGCGCGTGTTCTGCGTATATTACCTAAACTATGCGACTCGCAATTGTTCTGCGCGGTGTCGCGCCTTTTGAAAATAGACCTCCTATATCGCATTTTTAGGAAAAGTGTTCAACATCAAAGTTGTAGATCTCGTCGAGATCTACAACTTTGATGTTGAACACTTTTCCTAAAAATGTCATATAGGGCGTCTATTTTCAAAGGGCGCGTGTTCTGCGTATATTACCTAAACTATGCGACTCGCAATTGTTCTGCGCGGTGTCGCGCCTTTTGAAAATAGACCTCCTATATCGCATTTTTAGGAAAAGTGTTCAACATCAAAGTTGTAGATCTCGTCGAGATCTACAACTTTGATGTTGAACACTTTTCCTAAAAATGTCATATAGGGCGTCTATTTTCAAAGGGCGCGTGTTCTGCGTATATTACCTAAACTATGCGACTCGCAATTGTTCTGCGCGGTGTCGCGCCTTTTGAAAATAGACCTCCTATATCGCATTTTTAGGAAAAGTGTTCAACATCAAAGTTGTAGATCTCGTCGAGATCTACAACTTTGATGTTGAACACTTTTCCTAAAAATGTCATATAGGGCGTCTATTTTCAAAGGGCGCGTGTTCTGCGTATATTACCTAAACTATGCGACTCGCAATTGTTCTGCGCGGTGTCGCGCCTTTTGAAAATAGACCTCCTATATCGCATTTTTAGGAAAAGTGTTCAACATCAAAGTTGTAGATCTCGTCGAGATCTACAACTTTGATGTTGAACACTTTTCCTAAAAATGTCATATAGGGCGTCTATTTTCAAAGGGCGCGTGTTCTGCGTATATTACCTAAACTATGCGACTCGCAATTGTTCTGCGCGGTGTCGCGCCTTTTGAAAATAGACCTCCTATATCGCATTTTTAGGAAAAGTGTTCAACATCAAAGTTGTAGATCTCGTCGAGATCTACAACTTTGATGTTGAACACTTTTCCTAAAATGTCATATAGGGCGTCTATTTTCAAAGGGCGCGTGTTCTGCGTATATTACCTAAACTATGCGACTCGCAATTGTTCTGCGCGGTGTCGCGCCTTTTGAAAATAGACCTCCTATATCGCATTTTTAGGAAAAGTGTTCAACATCAAAGTTGTAGATCTCGTCGAGATCTACAACTTTGATGTTGAACACTTTTCCTAAAAATGTCATATAGGGCGTCTATTTTCAAAGGGCGCGTGTTCTGCGTATATTACCTAAACTATGCGACTCGCAATTGTTCTGCGCGGTGTCGCGCCTTTGAAAATAGACCTCCTATATCGCATTTTTAGGAAAAGTGTTCAACATCAAAGTTGTAGATCTCGTCGAGATCTACAACTTTGATGTTGAACACTTTCCTAAAAATGTCATATAGGGCGTCTATTTTCAAAGGGCGCGTGTTCTGCGTATATTACCTAAACTATGCGACTCGCAATTGTTCTGCGCGGTGTCGCGCCTTTTGAAAATAGACCTCCTATATCGCATTTTTAGGAAAAGTGTTCAACATCAAAGTTGTAGATCTCGTCGAGATCTACAACTTTGATGTTGAACACTTTTCCTAAAAATGTCATATAGGGCGTCTATTTCAAAGGGCGCGTGTTCTGCGTATATTACCTAAACTATGCGACTCGCAATTGTTCTGCGCGGTGTCGCGCCTTTGAAAATAGACTCCTATATCGCATTTTAGGAAAAGTGTTCAACATCAAAGTTGTAGATCTCGTCGAGATCTACAACTTTGATGTTGAACACTTTTCCTAAAAATGTCATATAGGGCGTCTATTTTCAAAGGGCGCGTGTTCTGCGTATATTACCTAAACTATGCGACTCGCAATTGTTCTGCGCGGTGTCGCGCCTTTTGAAAATAGACCTCCTATATCGCATTTTTAGGAAAAGTGTTCAACATCAAAGTTGTAGATCTCGTCGAGATCTACAACTTTGATGTTGAACACTTTTCCTAAAAATGTCATATAGGGCGTCTATTTTCAAAGGGCGCGTGTTCTGCGTATATTACCTAAACTATGCGACTCGCAATTGTTCTGCGCGGGTGTCGCGCCTTTTGAAAATAGACCTCCTATATCGCATTTTTAGGAAAAGTGTTCAACATCAAAGTTGTAGATCTCGTCGAGATCTACAACTTTGATGTTGAACACTTTCCTAAAAATGTCATATAGGGCGTCTATTTTCAAAGGGCGCGTGTTCTGCGTATATTACCTAAACTATGCGACTCGCAATTGTTCTGCGCGGTGTCGCGCCTTTTGAAAATAGACCTCCTATATCGCATTTTAGGAAAAGTGTTCAACATCAAAGTTGTAGATCTCGTCGAGATCTACAACTTTGATGTTGAACACTTTTCCTAAAAATGTCATATAGGGCGTCTATTTCAAAGGGCGCGTGTTCTGCGTATATTACCTAAACTATGCGACTCGCAATTGTTCTGCGCGGTGTCGCGCCTTTTGAAAATAGACCTCCTATATCGCATTTTTAGGAAAAGTGTTCAACATCAAAGTTGTAGATCTCGTCGAGATCTACAACTTTGATGTTGAACACTTTCCTAAAAATGTCATATAGGGCGTCTATTTTCAAAGGGCGCGTGTTCTGCGTATATTACCTAAACTATGCGACTCGCAATTGTTCTGCGC
This sequence comes from Dactylorhiza incarnata, assembly GCA_033032865.1. Taxonomy (NCBI): domain Eukaryota; kingdom Viridiplantae; phylum Streptophyta; class Magnoliopsida; order Asparagales; family Orchidaceae; genus Dactylorhiza; species Dactylorhiza incarnata. Next base: position 2,153 of record JAWHQI010001601.1, on the reverse strand, counting down.
GGTGTCGCGCCTTTTGAAAATAGACCTCCTATATCGCATTTTTAGGAAAAGTGTTCAACATCAAAGTTGTAGATCTCGTCGAGATCTACAACTTTGATGTTGAACACTTTTCCTAAAAATGTCATATAGGGCGTCTATTTTCAAAGGGGCGTTGTCTGCGTATATTACCTAAACTATGCGACTCGCAATTGTTCTGCGCGGTGTCGCGCCTTTTGAAAATAGACCTCCTATATCGCATTTTTAGGAAAAGTGTTCAACATCAAAGTTGTAGATCTCGTCGAGATCTACAACTTTGATGTTGAACACTTTTCCTAAAAATGTCATATAGGGCGTCTATTTCAAAGGGCGCGTGTTCTGCGTATATTACCTAAACTATGCGACTCGCAATTGTTCTGCGCGTGTCGCGCCTTTGAAAATAGACCTCCTATATCGCATTTTTAGGAAAAGTGTTCAACATCAAAGTTGTAGATCTCGCGAGATCTACAACTTTGATGTTGAACACTTTCCTAAAAATGTCATATAGGGCGTCTATTTTCAAAGGGCGCGTGTTCTGCGTATATTACCTAAACTATGCGACTCGCAATTGTTCTGCGCGGTGTCGCGCCTTTTGAAAATAGACCTCCTATATCGCATTTTTAGGAAAAGTGTTCAACATCAAAGTTGTAGATCTCGTCGAGATCTACAACTTTGATGTGAACACTTTTCCTAAAAATGTCATATAGGGCGTCTATTTTCAAAGGGCGCGTGTTCTGCGTATATTACCTAAACTATGCGACTCGCAATTGTTCTGCGCGGTGTCGCGCCTTTTGAAAATAGACCTCCTATATCGCATTTTTAGGAAAAGTGTTCAACATCAAAGTTGTAGATCTCGTCTGAGATCTACAACTTTGATGTTGAACACTTTTCCTAAAATGTCATATATGCGTCTATTTTCAAAGGGCGCGTGTTCTGCGTATATTCACCTAAACTATGCGACTCGCAATTGTTCTGCGCGGTGTCGCGCCTTTTGAAAATAGACCTCCTATATCGCATTTTTAGGAAAAGTGTTCAACATCAAAGTTGTAGATCTCGTCGAGATCTACAACTTTGATGTTGAACACTCTTCCTAAAAATGTCATATAGGCGTCTATTTTCAAAGGGCGCGTGTTCTGCGTATATTACCTAAACTATGCGACTCGCAAATTGTTTGCGCCGGTGTTCGCGCCTTTTTGAAAATAGACCTCCATATCGCATTTTTAGGAAAGTGTTCAACATCAAATGTTGTAGATCTCGTCGAGATCTACAAACTTGATGTGAACACTTTTCCTAAAAATGTCATATAGGGCGTTCTATTTTCAAAGGCGCGTGTTCTGCGTATATTACCTAAACTATGCGACTCGCAATTGTTCTGCGCGGTGTCGCGCCTTTTGAAAATAGACCTCCTATATCGCATTTTAGGAAAAGTGTTCAACATCAAAGTTGTAGATCTCGTCGAGATCTACAACTTGATGTGAACACTTTTCCTAAAAATGTCATATAGGGCGTCTATTTTCAAAGGGCGCGTGTTCTGCGTATATTACCTAAACTATGCGACTCGCAATTGTTCTGCGCGGGTGTCGCGCCTTTTGAAAATAGACCTCCTATATCGCATTTTAGGAAAAGTGTTCAACATCAAAGTTGTAGATCTCGTCGAGATCTACAACTTTGATGTGAACACTTTTCCTAAAAATGTCATATAGGGCGTCTATTTTCAAAGGCGCGTGTTCTGCGTATATTACCTAAACTATGCGACTCGCAATTGTTCTGCGCGGTGTCGCGCCTTTTGAAAATAGACCTCCTATATCGCATTTTTAGGAAAAGTGTTCAACATCAAAGTTGTAGATCTCGTCGAGATCTACAACTTTGATGTTGAACACTTTTCCTAAAAATGTCATATAGGGCGTCTATTTTCAAAGGGCGCGGTGTTCTGCGTATATTACCTAAAACTATGCGACTCGCAATGTTCTGCGCGGTGTCGCGCCTTTTGAAAATAGACCTCCTATATCGCATTTTTAGGAAAAGTGTTCAACATCAAAGTTGTAGATCTCGTCGAGATCTACAACTTTGATGTTGAACACTTTTCCTAAAAATGTCATATAGGGCTATTTCAAAGGGCGCGTGTTCTGCGTTATAAC
>JAWHQI010001600.1:0-66586 GCA_033032865.1 Dactylorhiza incarnata | reverse complement strand
GTTATATCTTGTATGCAGGTGACCTGATCGTCCCGTTTTGCCCAAAAGTAATTTATGTGCATATCACACGGTCGTGCGTTTCCTTGACGCACGGTCGGTGCGGTCGTGCGTTTGTGTCTGGGAAGAAAATGGAGCGTCGGAGTTTACTCGTGCTTTTTAAACGCACGGGCGGATTCGCCGATGCGTGAGTAAAATGCACGGTCAACCTGTATCTTTGTGATTTCAGAGCGTCGGAGTTTACCCATGCGTTTGAACGCACGGGCAGTATTGGTCGTGCGTGAGCAAATCGCTACGGGCGGCGCAACTTCTTCTCCAAGCCATATTTTACGAGTTAATAACGCACAGTCTGCGCACGGTCGTGCGTTCGACCGTGCGTGACCAATTTTCAGCCTGGTTTGCTATAAAAAGCAGGAATCGAGGCAGTCAACGAGGAACGACCGGGAGACGGATTGGAGCGATTCAGAGAACGGGAAATCAGTTCCTTCCCGCTGCTCTTGAGGGATGAAGGCTTCCCCTTTATCTCCACCACCATCAGAGGCCATTTTTGACGGATTTCCACCTCCATCCTTCCATCCGGGAGCACTAGGAAGCTTTCTCCACCATTAGCTCAAGCATTCCTCGCCGAGAGATCAGAGAAGCGCTGAAGATCGTAGGAGCGGTGACCAGCCTCCTTCGAGCAAGCTCACCTTCTGAGGGCCGAGTCCGGAGAGAGCTTGACAACCTCTCATTCCAGCCGTGAACCCAAGACGTTGTAACTTCTCTTTGTGGTCCTCTCTAACCTTTGATGCTTGTACTACTTTGTTATTGCTTGTGAACACTAGTTAGGTTAATGCTAAGAACTATTGCTTGTGTTCATGTGTAATGAACTTGTGGTGGCATGAATAGCCCATTTTCCTTGTGATTTATGAGTTTCGTTGTGTGTGAAGCCACTAGCAATTGATAGTGGTTATGTTTAGAGAAGAGGTGTGTGCAACCCTCAACCATCATAGTTACCTTCCGTCCACGCGCCTTCCGAAGCACGGCATCGCGGCCGTTGCACCCATCTCGCCGTGATCATTTCATTGCAGCTTCCTTGGTGATGTATTGTCTTAGTTAGTTTTGTTTATGTTAAACTAGTTTGTGATGTGCTTTGATTATGTTCTGACATTATTCGGCTAGGGCATCGCCCCTAGGGTGTGATTTTGATATCTTGTCTTTATGTTATATCATGCTTCTTTGCTGTGTTGTTTCGTTTTTATTTTAGTTTGGAACAATCTCTTTAACTACTGCCCTTTGAACAATGATTAATACAGGTATTTGGTCCACCTTAAAGGACGTTAAACAAAAGGGCTTCTTGGGAGACAACCCATGGGGAACCACCCCGGTTCCGTCTATCTTTTTAATCCTTTTGCGTACTGTATTTCAGTTTTGCTAACATCGTAGGTAAAGCTCTTGCGTGGTGGAAGGAGAAATATTTTTAAAGAAAATGGGATTACAACACTTCTGGCATGCTCCTTTATGAGCATAGGTCAACTCTACCCCTCTCTTATTGTATAGTTGAATTGTTTATTCTAGTTAGTTTTAATCAAGTCTGGGGGAGAGAGAGTGATCGGTGCACGTGCACACACTTTGCATGGCATGTAGAATGTGCTGAGTTAGGATTTATATTTTGTTGCGCACATTGCATACACTTGCACCTAGTTCATGCGCACTTGATCACGCGTGCTTATTGGGTATCGCTGCGAGATTTTCCTGCTCATAAGAATTGAATTGTTAGCATGTGAGTGAGGAGTAGAGAAAAATGTTGATTCGAGTAGTGCTCTATTCAAGTGCTCCTGTAACGCCTAGAAATTCAATTAGAGTAGAATGAAATTCAGAATTATAATTTAATTATCTCTATTATAGTAGCTGCAATTTACTTTACTTTAGCGGTGAATCCAGTGAATCCAACGGTAGCATAAGGTCGAGTGTAGCAGACTAGTAGTAGCTTATTACTAGGGTTGGAAGGAAGGACAACCTTTCTCGGTGGCTAGAACTTGCACTAGGCGACTCTCGACACGATTGTGTTAATGCACTCGTGATGAAATATGATATAGGCCATTTCTTGATCCGGTTGTGCTTTTGAAATCCTTACCTACGTAATCACCATTGCAAGCCCACTTGAGCCTACCTTTCCTCCTTGTGTAGCTCCACTAAAATTAAACCAAAGCCATACGACCGAACCTATGTTCGCACCAACCGTTGAGCTAAAAGAAATTTCTTTCTCGATCGCATTTGGTGTCATCTGTGTTGTGTATGGCAGCTTTGATTTAGCTAAAGGAGTCGTATTATTATGCTTAAAAATGTTATTTTGTCGAAAAGAGAAAAGAAAAGAAAAGAAAGAAAAGAAAAATAGAAGGGTTGTGCAAAATTAATTTTCTCTCGGCAAATTATATTTGTATCTGGCTCAGCACGCACCTAATGTTCAGTTGAAGTCCGGGGGTGTCGTGTAATTACTGAAAATGTTGTATTGGTGATTGTTAATCTCTTGAGTGCTCAGGTTGTGTTGAGTGCGATTCCCATCGTCCTTCTACTTACCTAGCCTATACTCAACCTAAGCCCAATAATTGCCTATAAGTCCTATTGATTTTAAATACGAGTCGTCTCATGCAGTAGAGAGAGTGCGGACGTGCAAGCCTATGGACATCGACTTTGATGGATTTCTTAGGAGGTTGTCCCTAGCTTCGATTTGAGTAATACTCTACTCATTAGTCACACTATTTTCCCTTTTTGCACGACCGAAAGATTCACCAGGATTCACCATCCAAGTAAATTAAATCTCAATTTACTATTTTAGAAATAGTTAGATATAATTTTGAGCTTAATTATGTTCTAATGTATTTCTATGCACGAGAGCATGCGACTTCGCATTGTTCTCTACCGCTCAAACTCATGCTAACATTCAATTGTTCTGACAGGAGAGCTGAGTAGTTTGCCCGAGACGTGCAAATGGTTATGTCTGGGGGTGTGATGAGTCCCATATATATATATATATATATATATTTTTGGACTCATTTGGGTTGATATTCTAGTCTATGCACCAAATTTTAGGCACGTTTTCATTCATGTGTGCTATTCCATGCTAGGTGCACTATTAAGCCCATTTCGGTGTGCAATTGCATTCCTTGTTGTTGGGGTAAACACATTGTGCTCCACTTTCCTTCTCTTATGTGTTTTGATGCTGGACGTATGTTCCCAACTGTTATATCTTGTATGCAGGTGACCTGATCGTCCCGTTTTCGCCAAAAGTAATTTCTTTGCATATCGCACGGTCGTGCATTTCCTTGACACACGGTCGGTACGGTCGTGCGTTTATGTCTGGGAAGAAAATGGAGCGTCGGAGTTTACTCGTGCGTTTTAACGTACGGGCGGATTCGCACGTGCGTGAGTAAAATGCACGGTCGACCTGTATCTTTATGATTTCAGAGCGTCAGAGTTTACCCGTGCGTTTGAACGCACGGGCGGTATTGGTCGTGCGTAAGCAAATCGCACGGGCGGCGCAGCTTCTTCTCCAAGCCATATATTACGAGTTAATAAAGCACGGTCTGCGCACGGTCGTGCGTTCGACCGTGCGTGACCAATTTTCAGCCTGTTTGCTATAAAAAGCAGGAATCGAGGCAGTCAACGAGGAACGACCGGGAGACGGATTGGAGCGATTCAAAGAGCGGGAAATCAGTTCCTTCCCGCTGCTCTTGAGGGCTGAAGGCTTCCCCTTCATCTCCACCACCATCAGAGGACATTTCCAACGGATTTCCACCTCCATCCTTCCATCCGGGAGCACTAGGAAGCTTTCTCCACCATTAGCTCAAGCATTCCTCGCCGGGAGATCAGAGAAGCGCTAAAGATCGTAGGAGCGGTGACAGCCTCCTTCGAGCCAAGCTCACCTTCTGAGGGCCGAGTCCGGAGAGAGCTTGACAACCTTTCATTCCGGCCGTGAACCCAAGACGCTGTAACTTCTTCTTTGTGGTCTTCTCTAACCTTTGATGCTTGTACTACTTTTTTATTGCTTGTGAACACTAGTTAGGTTAATGCTAAGAACTATTGCTTGTGTTCATGTGTAATGAACTTGTGGTGGCATGAATATCCCATTTTCCTTGTGATTTATGAGTTTCGTTGTGTGTGAAGCCACTAGCAATTGCTAGTGGTGATGTTTAGAGAAGAGGTGTGTGCGACCCTCAATCATCATAGTTACCTTCCGTCCACGCGCCTTCCGAAGCACGACATCGCGGCCGTTGCACCCATCTCGCCTTGCGAAGCGGAGTTTTGACCCGCATCTCTCTTTATTCTGCACTAGTGTAGGAACCAAAATCAAACCTCTAGTTGGTACTTATTAATCCTTTTAACTGATTTCCTGATTTGAGCAAATCGTACTACCCAACTTGCGGTCCTTTGAGAATGATATTCGGGGAGTTCCTTCCTATTTTATTACTTGAGAGACCGGTGCACTGCCGTCGTATCGCATTTCGTGCCTGCTAATTAGCAGCGCCGAAATAACGCATCAATTGCCGAGCTATAAATAAAATTACTCTAAAATATCAGTTTGCAATCCCTCGTTTGGACGATTTGTTGGATATGCTAGCCAGAGCCACGAGAATTTCAAAATTAGATCTTAGGAGTGGCTACCACCAGATTCGAATTAGAGAGGGTGACGAGTGGAAGACAGCCTTTAAATCTAAAGAGGGGCTCTACGAGTCGTTAGTGATGCCGTTAGGGCTTTCCAATGCCCCTAGTACATTTTCTAGGATGTTGACACATGTATTCCAACCCTACATGGGAAAATTTATTGTGGTATATTTTGATGATATTCTCATTTTTAGTACGTCTACCATTGATCATAGTCTCACTTGAGGACTATCCTAGCAATGTTACGTGCGGAAAAATTATTTGTCAATATTAAAAAATGTACTTTCTATGTTACGTCTGTAGAGTTCCTTGGCTATATTGTGAGCTCGGAATGCATACATGTAGATCCTAAGAAGGTCCAAGCCATCAAGGATTGGCCGGAACCCACCAACATTCGTGACGTTTGAAGATTCCATGGTTTTGCTACGTTTTATCGCTGATTCATTCATGACTTTAGTAGTATCATGGCACCGATCACAGAGTGCATGAAAAGGGTGATCTCACTTGGACGAAATTGGCCACTAAGGCATTCCAAGTGATAAAGGATTGGATGTCAGAAGCTCCTCTTTTGCAGTTACCGGACTTTAGTAAGGTTTTTGAATTGTCTTGTGATGCGTCTGAGATCGGTATTGGAGGCGTGTTGAGTCAGGAGGGTCATCCTGTGGGGTACTTTAGTGAGAAACTTGCGGGTCCTAAGTTGAATTATTCTAATTATGACCGCGAGTTTTACACTGTTATTCGTTGCCTCCAACATTTGCGGCACTATCTTCTACCTAAGGAGTTTGTTATCCAATCCGATCAGGTGGCGTTGAGATTTGTCAACTCCCAAAGTAAGGTCATCCCGCGACATGCTAAATGGGTCTCCTATCTTCAGGAGTACACCTTTATCATCAAACATCTTATGGGAAATCTAAATCGTGTTGCGGACGCACTTAGTCATATTTCTTTATTATTATCCACGTTAGAAGTGATGGAAATTGGGTTTGATCGCATTAAGGATGAGTATGTTCATTGCCCAGATTTCAAGGATCTCTATCTATCCGTGCAAGGCGACGCACCTACTACCATTTCTGCATATTATATCCGTGACGGCTACTTATTTAAGCATGCCAATGTCTCCCTCGCTCGTCCCTTCGCCATTTCATCGTTTGGGAGTTGCATAGTGGCGGACTAGGTGGTATTTTGGGCGTGACAAGACCATCACGTTAGTAGAAGATAAGTTTTATTGGCTGGATCTTAAGTTTACAGTGCATAAAATTGTGGGGATTTGTCGTACGTGTCAATTAGCAAAGGGCAATAAATTAGTATGGATTTTATTCTTGGTCTTCCCGTCACGTTTAGCTTCATGACTCGATTTTGGTGGTCGTCGATCGGTTCTCAAAAATGGCTTATTTTATTGCGAGTAATAAGATCGATGATGTGTTGCACGTAGCTAAATTATTCTTTAAGGAAGTAGTTGGCCATAGGGGCGTCCCTAAGACTATAGTCACTGATCGGGACGTGAAGTTCACTAGTTATTTTTGGAAGACCCTGTGGCGGATCATGGGCACCAAGCTCTTGCTTTCCTCGGCCTACCATCCACAGACGGATGGGCAAACGGAAGTGGTCAATAGAAGTTTAGGTAGTTTACTCCGTTGTCTGGTAGATGACAAGAAGGGTACGTGGGCTCTACTCCTTCCCCATGCCCAATTAGTGTACAATTATTCCAAAAATAGGTCCACTGGGTTATCTCCGAATGAAATCGTGCACGGATATAAGGCATCGGTGCCACTTGACTTGATTCCGTTACCTCCATTATATAAGTCAAGTCAATTTGCACAAGACTTTGCCTCTCATGTTCATAATTTACATAAGCACATTAAGGATGCAATAACAACACAATACACATCTTATCAATCTCATGCTAATGTACATAAGAGAGCGTCTCATTTGAAGGTTGGCGATTTGGTTATGGTGCGTCTCATCCCTGAACGGTTGCCTTCGGGCACCATAAAAAAGTTAGCAAATCGGCGAGCGGGTCCATTTCGAATTTTAAAGCGATTAGGAGAAAACGCTTATCTTTTGGAGTTACCCCATGATTGGGGAATCTCCCCAATTTTCAATGTTTCGGATTTAACGCCATATATTTCTCCACCACTTGAATTAACCAACTGTCCATTTGGTTCCACTACATTTTCTAATGGGTTGGGCGGTGATCTTGTGCCTGGATCGCTCTCTTCATCGGACCCCACTGGAGGTACGTCGAATGTTGATGGTGAAACCTTTTCTCCTTATTTACCTAATGCTTTTTCAAGGTTCCCCCGAACCACTTTTGTGCCTGACAGGATCCTCAAATATGAATTGCTCTCCTCTCCTAGGGGTGACAATCGCCGCTACTTGATTCGTTGGCGTGATCGTCTGGCTTTCGATGACTCGTGGCATCACATCCTCAACATATCCTCCAAAGTACGATTCATTCTCTCCATTTGACCATCGGTCTGCGGATGAAACACGGAACTAAACATAAGCTTTGTGCCCAAACTTTTCTGCACTAACCTCCAGTCCTTGGATGTGAACCTTCCATCGCGATCACTAACAATGCTCTTTGGAATTCAGTGCATCCGCACAAAATTATGAAAATAAAGCTCCACGAGCTTCTCCACACTGTCTCCCTTCTGATTTGGAAAGAAGTGAGACACCTATGTTAGGCGATCCACAATCACCCAAATTTCATCATTACCCTACTGCGACCGAGGCAAACCATGCACAAAATCCATGGAGATGTCGTTGAATTTGCACTCGGGGATAGGAAGAGGCTTCAAGAACCCACCCGACCTTTGGCACGCAGCCTTCACCAAGGCACACGTCTGACATCGACTTATATACGAAGCTACGTCCTGCTTTTTCCCATGCCATCAAAAGGATTTCATCATATACAAGTACATCTTTGTACTACCTAGATGAATGGAGTACTTTGTGAAGTGAGCCTCAAACATAAACTCCTCACGGAGCTTTCCAAAGCGCAAAACACACACCCTTCAGTTTCTCTTCAAAAGTCTACCAACCAACTCCAAAGCACTGCCTTCGCTTTGCTGAGCTTCCAACACCAACCGTTGACACTCTTCGTCGGCACTAGTCACTTCTCATATTTGAGGAGTTATATCACACTGCATCTCAATCCAGTTTAATCGAGATGCGCTAAACTCGCCTCTAGCCACACAAGCAATATCAAGAGACTCGAAGTCTCGCACTAACCGCTCATCATTCGCTTCAATTCAGTTACCTTGACCAGAATATTTGCTACTCAAGGCGTCAGCCACTACATTGGTCTTGCCTGGCGTATACTAAATTTCTACGTTGTAGTCCCAGAGGAACTCAACCCACCTAAGCTGTCACATATTTAAATCTTTTTTGATTCAGGAGATACCTCAGACTTTTGTGACCCGTGAAGATCTCCACCTTTGCACTATACACGTAGTGCCTCCACAATTTCAACGCAAAGATCACTGCCGCCAACTCCAAGTCCTGGACGGGGTAATTCCTCTCATGAGGCTTTAGCCGTCTCGACCCATAATCTATCACGTTGCCATGCTGCACTAGCACACAACCCAACCCGCAACCTGATGCATCGCTGAAAATCTGAAACCCATCAGTCCCACTAGGAAGACTTAGGATTGGAGCGGACATTAATCTCTCGTTCAAGGTCTCAAATGCATGGGCACACTCTAGCGTCCATATGAACTTCTTGTCCTTTTGGGTAAGGGAGGTGAGGGGCAAAGCTATCCGCTAAAAGTTCTCAACGAACCTCCTGTAATAACTGGCTAGTCCAAGGAAAATCCTGACTTCCACCATGGTTCTCAATACAGGCCAATCTCTAATCACTTCAATGTTCGATGGATCCACTGCCACCCCATATCCATTGATCACGTGACCCAAGAATGCCACTTTCCTGATCCAGAAATCACATTTGAGAACTTAGCATAAAGCTGGTTCTCCCTCAGAATCTGCAATACCCGTCTCAAGTGAGATTCATGCTCTGCTTTTGACTTCGAATACACTAAAATGTCATCGATGAACACCACCACAAATGAATCCAGGTATTGTCGAAACACTCGGTTAATCAAATTCATGAACACTGACTACGCGTTCGTCAAACAAAACGACATCTCCGAGAACTCAAAATGACCATACCTCATCCCAAACGCCATCTTGGGAATATCTTCTTCTCGAATCCTCAATTGGTAGTATCCCAACTTCAAGTCTAACTTGGAATACACCGCCGACCCCACCAGCTGGTTGAACAAATCATCAATTAACGGAATCAGATATTTATTCTTGATGGTCAACTTATTCAACTCTCGGTAGTCTATGCGTAACATCATACGACCATCCTTTTCTTTACAAACAACACTGGCACGCTCCACGACAAAAAACTGGGCCTAATGTACCCTTGCTCCAACAACTCTTGCAACTAAACATTAAGCTTAGACAGTTCCTTCTATGCCATCCTAAATGGAGTACACGACACCGGTCTCGCACCCGGTACTAACTCTATCGAAAATTCAATTTCAAGTTGAGGGGGTGCTCCCGGAAGCTCCTCGGGGAACACATCCTCAATCTCTTGCACCACTGGGACTTCTCTGATTGCCAACTTCGTGGAGTGAGTCTCCAACAAAGCTAAAAACGCCACACCTCCTTGATTCACCGCACGCATCAGTTGCACGATAGAAATCAGGGAGTAATCCACTCCGCATAGGCCCTCAAACTTGACCTCCGCTCTGTTGGATCTCTAGGCGCCCTTAGAGGCGGGGGGGGGGGGGGGGGGGGGGGTGAATAAGGGTTTTTAAAACTTTTAGTATATTTTAATATTCTTGAAATAATGAGAGGATAAAATAGAGAGAATTCAAACAAAACAAGTGAAATCAAATAAGGACATGATTTTATTAATATGAAATGTAAGATTACAAAATTGGATTTCTTATAACGCTAGAAATCGAAGGCGAGTAATTATAAATCTTTTTCGTTTTCTATACCAACTCGTATCCCCACAAACCGGTTGGCTTTAGCCTATCCTTCCCTGGATATGGCCACAAGCCGCTCTAGCCTTTCTATCCCCAGAAATTCCTCGAGCACCACCTAGATCTACTCCCTAGACCTAGACGCCAACAGGAGGCGAATTTCTCCCTAAGTCCTACCCAGACCAAGTCGCCAACACGAGGTGAATTTACAACACAAAAAAGAAATAAAAGTAATACAACAATATTAAAACTCTCTCTTGAGAACTTCTGATGTTGCAGATGAAGGACAGCTGTAGAATTAAGCATGGTTGAAGTGATCGTCCGTAGGATCCGGCGTGATGGAATTCTCCTTCAAAAATTCACGGAGCTTTGGTGCGAGATCATGATTCGGCAGAATAGGGCTCTAGAAAATTGGAACTCAACCTCTCTTCACATGTGTAACCAAAAATGAGAGTAGAGGGGTCTTTTTATAGGAGATCCCGCTAGAGCCTGTGCTAATGCTACCGCCGGCGCTATCTCAGTATAACATTATTCTGCATGTGCGTATATTTCATTCCAGGGAAACTTTGCGGGCTTGCCACTTGTGCTCCGCGCTACCGCCTTCGCTAACGGCTACCGCCTGGCGCTAGCGCCTTCTAACGATGCTCCCAGAATTGATCTAATCAGAGCTAGCACCTGCGCTAGGTGCTACCACCGGCGCTAGTGGACATATTGGAATTCTGGCTTCAAAGTTGGGGGAAACCTTCATGTGTTATCCTTGAGTCATATGGCTTAATTTCCTGCACACTTAAGCACACATTATCAAATACATAGGATTTGTTATTCTCAAACATAGGAGATGCAGAAGACCATGATTCAACAAACTCCCCCTTTTGATAATAACAAATCCATTAATGATAATTCAGAGCATTAATATATAAACATGATGAAACTTACTTGTGTGAGTGAGTGTAACAGATGACTTAGGATAATGTTTGCCCAGAAAGCCCGCGACCTCTTCCTGCAGGCCAAAGTTTTTCGGTCTGAGCGGTCTCAATATTTGGTGATCGAGCAGACCGCCAAGTCTCTTCTCAGCCGAAGTTTTCTAAGTCCCAAGCGGTCAAGGTAGTGTGAGACCGCCAGCCTGAGCGGTCTGGTCATTTTCTTCTTTTTTGCTATTTGCACCCCTCGTCTCTGCCCCGGCTCTCCTGTACCCCGGGCAGCCCGTAGTTCTTAGTTCTGCCCGTTTGGGCAGCCTCCTCGTCTATAAATAGAGGGGTAGGGGTACCTGGAAAGAGAATCTTGCCCCGAGGCTCCAGCTTACGACCTGTGTAAGCGGTCTCATTTTTAGTGATCGTCATCCTGTGATCGTTTTCCTTCTCTTCAGCCTCTCCTATCTTAGTAACCTGCACTTCGCAGTCTTCTCCTTTTCCCCCCTTAGTGTGTGAATTTTGGAGGTACCATTTTTGGTGCCAACAGAACGAACACGCGACCTTCAGATCCGAAGTGTCAGGTGAAATTCATAGACTTTCGAGATGGCTGAGCGCCACAGAGGTCGTCCTGCGCGGTCTCCCAGCGGTCACCCGTCCGATCACAATTCCTTGGAAGCGCTTGAGCGCCGTTTCGAACTCCGCGTAGAGCAGGCTCTCCGTGAGGCCGCTCGAGCTAGGCAGGATGCAGCTTCTGTCCAGCAGGAGATCGCCCGGTCTCAGCAAGAGGCCGCTCGAGACCGGCAAGAGGCCGTCCGGACTCAGCAGGAGTCCGCGAAGCAGATTGAGGCCATGAACCAAGTTCTGGCCGCAATCTCTCAGAGAATCCTTCATCCTCCGCCTCAGGTCGCCACCCCAGATCGCGTGGCGAGCGGTCGCCCATGCGATCACCCCAGTTTCCAGCCTGCAGCTCCTCAGCGATCTCAGCATGAGGAGTTCGTTGCTCGCCATCATTCTTTCCGAGCCGCAGCCCAGGGGCCTCCGGCTCAAGCTCTGAATTTTGAAGAAGAGTTTGCTTATCCGCAAGCTCCTCCTGCTTCCTTTCTTGCTCCTCCAGGTCCTTCTGTTTTCGGGGAGCCTTCGCCTTTTACCAACGAGATTCGTCAAGACCCAATTCCCCATGGGTTCAGGGAGCCTCGCCCTCCCATTTTCTCAGGGGAGAGTGACCCAATGTCTCATCTCCAGGCCTTTGAGTCAGCTGTTGCTCTCAGGACTATTTCGGATGGAGTGAGGTGTAAGTTGATGGTCACCTCTTTTGATGGAGCGGCCAGGGAATGGTTCTATAAACTTCCCAGTCAGTCCATTCCGAGTTTTGCTGCTCTAAGGGAAGAGCGTCTATTAAGATTTGCCACCGCAAAGAAGAGGAAGAGTGGTCCTGCGACCCTCTTCAAAATTAGGCAAGGGGACAACGAGACTGTTGCCCACTTTGTGGATCGCTTCCAGAAGGAGATTTTGGGGATCAGAGATATGGATCCTGAGCTATACATGGTAGCTCTAATCAGCGGCCTGCAGGAGGGCCCTCTGAAATTTTAGGTCACCACCAAGGAGCCCAGCTCCTATCAAGAGCTGATTAGTGTGGCTAATCGCTTCATAGAGGGGGAAATCAACAACCCCACCTATGTTAGCAACCTGACCAACAGAGGAGTCCAGAAGGGTTCCGCGGGATTCTACCCGGCCCCACCTTCCTCGAAGCCTCGGCAAGAGCTCCCACCTCCAGCTCCGAGAGGTAAGAATTATCGCAACCACAATTCTAACCGAGGTAATCAATCTTCTTTCCCACTTCAAGGTTCATTTTTTCAAACTCCCGTCGCCCCTGCTCCGCAAGCTACCCCAGTCCACCAGATTCAATACATCCAACCTCCTCTTCTGCCCCTCCCGTCTCATTACAACGAATCCCAAGAGTCTTTTACAGACTTTGGGGTTCCAATGAGTGAAGTGCTTCAAACTGTTCAGAAGCAACCTTTCTTCATAAGACCAGCTCCGCTGAATTCAGACCCAAAAACACGAAACCCAGCCCTGTACTGCGAATATCACCGAGAAAGGGGTCACTTGACAGAGAACTGCAGAGCCCTCCGTTTGTTCTTGGAGAGGCTTCTGAAGGAGGGTAAGATCTCTGATGTCATTCAGAAGAGCGATCCTGCCAAAGCCTCAACTTCTAAAGCCAAGGAGGTAGCAGAGATTCATTGGGAATGCGAGGAAGTGGATGATGTAGGCCATCTGGGCAACATCGGCTTCCCAAATGAATGCATAGATGCTAACGATGAGGGTGCCTTAGGCAACCTCTTTTGCATCCATGGGGGTGCAGGTCCGGAGTCTTCAAGAAAGGCAAGTCTGAAGAGAGTTTATCAATCAGAGGTCGCAACTACCTCTTCTGCTCCGGTCCGAGGGACGGTCACTTTCGGAGATCAAGATCTTCCTCAGACCGCGAATCCCTTCGACGACGCAGTCGTCATCAAGGCCGTAATAGAAAATTATATGGTAGAAAAGATTCTGATAGACACGGGAAGCTCAGTCAACGTGCTCTTCAAACCAGCTTTCGAGGCGCTGAAGACAGGTAAACCCCTCCTATCAACTGAAGGACCTCTCTACGGTTTTTCAGGAGAGAAGAAGGAAGTTGAAGGGCTCGTCACTCTTTCCATGATCTTGGGAGGGATAGCTAAATCGGTAAAATTCATAGTCGTTGATGCTCCCAGTAGCTACAACGCAATTTTCGGAAGACCCTTCTTGAATGGGTATCAAGCTATCGTCTCCACTTATCATCAAGTGGTGAAGTTTGCTCTGAATGGCAAGCAACACCGAATTAGAAGTGACCCGAGGAAAGCTAAAGAATGCTATGTAAAGATGGTCAACATGATCGTATCGTCTCCTCCTCAGGAAGTTATGATGGATGAATCGGTTGAAGTTCCCGAGCAAATCCAGGCTACAGAAGAAGCTGAAGAGGACACAAGAGATGGAGCTCACTTGGAACCTGCCCAAGTGACTCAAGCAGTCCAAATCAGCGAGGAAGATGAGAGCAAGTGTCTCTCTATCAACGCTGAATTATCTGAAGCTGACAAGAGTCAGCTCATCTCCTGCCTTCTTCAAAACTTAGATATTTTTGCTTGGTCGGCGGATGACATGCCAGGAGTGGATCCTGATGTCCCTTGTCACCACCTCAATATCGATCCCAGCTTTGTCCCGATTCAGCAGAGGAAGAGATCCGTTGCCACTCGTCTAGCTCAGCCTATCCGCGAGGAAGTGGAGAAACTCCTGAAGGCAAAATTCATTCAACCAATCCAATACCCTGCGTGGGTTTCTAATGTTGTAATGGTCAAAAAGTCAGGTGGAAAATGGAGGATGTGTGTTGACTTCACCAAACTTAATAAAGCTTGCCCCAAGGATTGCTACCCCTTGCCTCGGATAGATTCAGTAGTTGATTCGGCGGTTGGATATTCGTTTATGAGTTTTTTAGATGCATTTTCTGGTTATCATCAAATTAAAATGCATAAGCCTGATATCCCTCATACTTCATTTATCACAAATGACGGATGTTTTTGTTATGTAGTGATGCCTTTCGGGCTTAAGAACGCCGGAGCAACTTATCAGAAAATGATGGATACGGTTTTCAAAAACCAAAAAGGAAGAAACCTTGAAGTCTACGTTGATGATCTCCTGATGAAAAGCAAATCGTTCTCTTCTCATCTTAACGATTTAACCGAAACGTTTTCAACTCTTAGAAATTTTTATATGAGGTTAAATCCTTTGAAATGCGTGTTCGGGGCTACTAAAGGTAAATTTCTTGGCCATCTTCTCACTCCGGAAGGGTTGGAACCGAATCCTGATAAGGTAAAGGCTATCTTAGAAATGCCACCTCCCAAATCTCCTAAAGAAATTCAGCAGCTCGGGGGAAGGATGGCAGGCTTAAGTCGTTTTATCTCTCGATCGGGAGATAAGAGTGCACCGTTTTTCAAGACCCTCCGGGGAGGGGGCAGGTTCGAGTGGACAAAAGAATGTGATGATGCTTTCGATCAACTTAAAAAGCAGTTAACTTCAACCCCTTTGCTCCAAAGTCCACCAGAAGGAGAAAATCTTTTTCTTTATTTAGGAGTTGGATCCGATGCTATAAGCTCTGTCTTGGTCCGCGAGGAGAGAAAGAAACAATTCCCAGTCTATTACGTAAGTAGAATTATGAAAAATGCGGAGACTCGCTATCCGATCCTCGAAAAGCTGGCCTTAATGCTCGTAACCTCGGCAAGAAGGTTAAGACCTTATTTTCAAGCACATTCAATCTTAGTTGTCACCGATCTCCCCTTAAAAGGTGTATTGGAAAAGCCGGAGCATTCAGGAAGGCTAGCCAAGTGGGCAATAGAACTTAGTGAGTTTGACATTTCATATGTTCCAAGGCTGGCAATCAAAGCTCAAGTTCTAGCGGACTTCATGGTAGATGCTAAGGAAGCCGAGTCAGAAAAGGGAAGCAAAGCACCCCTCACTTGGACAATCTATGTGGATGGAGCCTCGGGAAGAGATTCTTCTGGAGCTGGAATTATCTTAATCAATCCGAACGGAGTAAGATTAGATCAGGCGCTAAAATTCTTTTTCAAAGTAACAAACAATCAAGCTGAGTATGAAGCTTTGATAGCTGGACTCAGATTTGCTTGAGAATTAGGAATCGATGATGTTAAAGTGCTCACGGATTCCTTGGTAATGGCTTCCCAAGTGAATGGAACCTTCGAGACGAGAGATAGTATTTTAAAGCGATACTTAACCCTGGCAAAAATTGAGGTGGGAAAGTTTAGGAGCTTTACTATTGAATATATTCCAAGGGAGGAGAATATGGAGGCGGATGAGTTAGCAAAGTTTCGCCTTCCATCGGGAGGAACAACCTCGGAGTTGTTCTGTCCGGCAATTGAAGAGGGAGAGGTCATGGAAATTGATCAGCATCCGTCTTGGATGGATCCATTTGTTCTTTACCTCTCGACTGGAAAACTCCATTCAACGGTAAAGGATAAGAAAAGATTTAAACGAAAAGCAGCTAACTATTACCTTGTTGCAGGAGTACTTTACAGAAGAACTTTCCTTTCCCCATTAGCACGATGTGTTTCGGAAGAGGAGATTCCAGTAATTCTTCAAGAAGTTCATGCAGGAGAGTGCGGCAGTCATTCAGGAGCAAGAACCTTAGAGAAAAGAATCCTAAGGCAAGGTTATTTTTGGCCTCAAATGAGGAAGGATGCAGAGAAATTTGCCAAGAAATGTGTCAAATGCCAGAAGTTTGCTCCTCTCCAGAACCAGCCAGCTCAGCAGCTCAAATCAATAGCGACCCCTTGGCCTTTTGCAGTTTGGGGGATGGATTTGGTTGGGCCTTTTCCTATGGCAAGTGGCCAACGCCGATATATTATAGTCATGATTGACTATTTCAGCAAGTGGATAGAAGCAAAGGCATTGGCCAAAATTACTACCCAAGTTGTGAAGAATTTCATTTGGGGGGAGATAGTATGTCGGCATGGGATTCCAATGGCAATCATTACCGATAATGTCTCTCAATTTAATAATTCAACTCTCATTAGTTTTTGTGATCAAATTGGAATCGAGCTACGCTTCGCCTCTGTACATCATCCTAGAAGCAACGGGCAAGTAGAGGCTGCCAACAAGCTCATTATAAATCTTTTGAAGAAGAAAGTAGAAAATCTTAGAGGCAACTGGGCAGAACAACTACCTTCGGTCTTATGGGCCTTGAGGACAACTCCGAATTCAGCCACTGGAGAGACTCCTTTCAAATTATCGCATGGTTCCGAAGCTCTTATTCCAGTAGAATTTGAGGTAAAAAGTCTGAGGGTATTGTTAGCACAGCAGAACCAAATTGATTGGATGGAAGAGAATGATGAAAAGTTAAAATGTAGCCTCGACTTAATTGAAGAATTGAGGGATACAGCAACCATTAGACAAGAGGAGGTGAAAAGAAGAATGGCAAAATTATTTGACAAAAACGTAAGAACCAATGAATTTGTTGCTGGGGACTTGGTCTTGAAGAAAGTAGATGCCGCGGCAAGAGCCGGTTCGGTTGGGAAGCTTAACCCAAACTGGGCAGGGCCATTCGTGATAAAAAAAGGTGCTCAAAAATGGTGCCTACCATCTCCAAAACCATGAAGGAGAGGAGTTGCCTCACTCTTGGAGTGGAGATGATCTCAAACTCTTCTTTTCTTGAAAAGTTCGTATTCAGTTTTCTCATTCCATTTCTCACTTCTCTTTTCTTAAGCATTTTGCAGACATGGCCAAGATGATCATGGCATGCATGATTAACGGCAAGATCAAATATGAGTTATTAGTAAAACCAAAAGCTCGTCAAGCAAGACATCGAAGGATCCTACTTCTTTCCCCTCGGCTTGTTAGTTTGACGTGTAATCCTGCCAGGACCACAGATGTCGGGGAGATTTTGAATCTGTGTAGCAGTGGCTCGCCAAGCTCGAGCGGTGAAAGTTTAGGATGCCGGGTCCTAGCTGACATCTGGCACACCTTAGCAAGGAGGGCTGGGTGGCTGGCTCAGCTCTATCATGCATTGAAAAGGACATTGTTACGGTCTTAATGATCTTCGGGGAAAGCAATGTCGGTATAAGCCTCATCGGCATGACCACACCTGCCCTATCGATCATTTTGATCCGTAACTCTCGAATGTTCATTAAAAAAAATGATTGAGGAAAGCAAAAATTCAATAATCTATCAGGGAAAGCAATGTCGGTATAGCCTCATCGGCATAACCACACCTGCCCTGTGAATCATTTTTAGATTCTCCCTTTCCTCCTTTTTCTCTCTTTTTCAAAAGGCTCCATTTTATTTCCTAAGTACTAAGCTCGGGCGGTCAGAACTTTTGAGACCGCATTTTCTCCTTTACCTTCAGAAGGTGTTCTATATTGATCCTGATTAAATGGATTAATCTCTTCCAGGATCAGGATAAAGGTGATCGTCAATATTGAATCTGTCGAAGGGGGTTAAAATCGGTCTTAGTCGCCAGATAATCTTCATCTGAGGCCTGTGACATTTACTCAGGCATTCTTTATCCGAAGCAGTTCAAGATTGTCAGGAGACCGCTAAGCCTAGATTATCTTCAGCTCTCAGCGGTCTGGATATATTGAGGTCGCTGGTTTTCCATGAATTCCATCTGTAAAAGGGTAATCAGAAGTTGATAAATAAAATTGGTTTTTTCTGTTTTATGCGGTCTGGTTATCCTGAGGTCGAATGCTAGATGCATATATGATTAAAACTATCTTTGGTATCTTCCCAAATAGCGGTCTCCACAACTTGAGATCGCAGAACTGATCAGAAATATATATATCATAGTCGCCCGTGCAGTAAGGTTTCGGATATCAACCAGATGACGGTTTGGTAATACTAAGACCACATGAGCCTTGTGTTTATACCTGAACATTAATTTTTCTGTTCATAACCTGAAACTTTTTCAAAAGAGAGATGTTCGATAAAACCTAAGGCATTGAGATCGAATGCCAACTCTAGATCAGGAGAACAAATAGAATAAACACACCAGAAACAAATTCATTCAACAAATATAGATCTAACAAAAAATCAAATTTTATATATACTCTGAAATGTCTATTACAACGAGATCGCCCGGTCTAAAGAAAAGTTACAGCTCAATCTTTTTTCGGTCTCTTGGAGGATCGCTCGGCAGAGAGGGAAGAACCGGTCTCTGCTGAGGATTCCTCCGATTTACTCACCGGAATTCTAGATCCAGAACTTGAGCCTGAACTAGAATCCCGGCCCTGAGTATAACGGCTCCCACTTTCATCTTCATCCTCGATCTCGACGTTCTCTTCTTGATCGCCAGCTTCGCCCGCGGTCTCTTCAGCGGTCTCTGACTGCTCTTCAATTCTTTGAGCCGCATCCGGGAAGAGTTTTGAGAATGTTATATCTTTGAATTCTTCGGTGAAACCACCGAGACCGCGAACCTCATCCAGGACCTGGTCAGCGGTCTCCTTAATATGGTGCATCATGGCCTTCTGGAAAGCTGGATTGGCTGGATCATAGGCCACCCGCTCAAATTGCTATCAAAAGAAAAAGGGAAAAATCAGATCGCGCGGTCACAGGTAATCATTCATATAATGCAAGAAAAACCTTTACCTTTTGAGCTTCACGCAGGGCAGTGATCTCATTTAAGGCGCTACGAAGAGACCGCCACATATGATGATTTAGAATCGTGCTCCTAGCGGTCACCTGAGCACAGAGATCGGGGAGATCCTCCGTCTCAAGATTATAAGCCTCTACCGCGTTCTTTCTCCCATACAATTTAGAGGTGACCGCATAAGCGTGACGGGTCACCTTTCCACTCCATGAGGGGAGATCGGTGGAAACTTTTAGATATTTCCCTTTGGCGGCCCATTTGAGTAAGGGTTTTCCTTTGATATACCTCATGTTCTTTAAGAAGCCATGTAGGGGGAAGTCTTGATCTGCGGTCTCAGCAGCGGTCCCGAACGAATCGGCCTCCCGCTTCAACCTCTTCTCCCTCTGAGTAAGTATTTCAGCTGCCGGAGAGATTGGATCTCTTTCAGGGACCTTAAAGGTCGCTGAGGTAAGAAAAACGTTAGGAAAAAGGTTATGAAAAATGAACAAAAGGAGATCGCAGGAAAGGCTTACTTTCATCAGGAGTAACCTCAGCGATCTCATCCCAGATCGCCAGGTAGTGGACAAGGTCAAGCCTCTTGCCCGCCAGGAAGGCTAGAATCTTTATCTCCTCAGAAGCAAGCACCTTTATCTTTTTGAAGGTACTGTCAGGTCGCGGAGATGGCGAACTCTTGAGACCGCCGAGGTCGCCCTCAAAAACAAGAAATCTTTCTGTCCAAAAAGAGATCTTGTTGGGAAGGTTTAAGATCTTTATTCCTTCCGCAGAGAAGTACATTAGTCCCTTGAATTCTTCTTTCTTCTGGCCTTCTTTCAGAACCTTCGCAGTAAAAGTTCCACGGAACAGGTTCATTGAAAACTTTATCCTTTCCGATCTCAAGTAATTGATGAATACATTAATCAGACCGATTGAGTTCGGGGGCAGCTGGGCGAGCACGAAACCATAATACTCCAAAATTTCTATCCATTCCCAAGGGAGGGGAATTCTCAACCCATGATCGAAGTGATCGATAGGGATAATATATTTATTTTCCTCTCCAAAATTCAGCTTTTCCTGTTCGGCTGGCGGTCTCACAACAATCTGAGTTTGGATCATATATTTCTTTATAAAAGATATAAATTCATCTTTTGATAGACGTCCCTGTTTTTGATTAGCAGCCAAGAAGGTGATCGCAGAAGAAGCACGAGCGGACACCATTTTGAGAGGTCGCTGAGATCGGTGTTTAGCGCGCATTCAAGAGAACATAAAATGAAGGTTAGGAAGGCAACTATTTATAGCAGTCGAGGGATAATTTCGTAATCATTACTTTTTGCAGACCGCCCAGCAAAAATCTCCAGACCGCTCGACCTGGGCTAGATTATATAGCTAATCTGCGGTCTCAATAAATAGTATACGGATGAATAAAAATATCAGCAACACACAATCCAGACATAAAAGAGATCGCAAATTATGACAATCAAGATCGCATAAAGCACAAAAATTGAAAGAAATCACAAAAAATAACAGAAAATATATGGGACATTAATATCACAAATATTACAACAAATTGTTCTTGTTGAGAGATCGCTCGGTCTCAAATTTAATGTTCATTTTTTAGGCCTATTTCTCCCTACATGAGCTGCTATATCCTGCATATCATTAACAGCAGCCAGGACAGATGCCAAATTCTGATTAGCTGACAATGCAGCTCGATGAATTTTAGACATCTCCCTGTCCACCTGCTCCATGGGGACAACCACAATCTCAGGCTGCGGTCTCTCTGCTGGATGATCGCTGGAGGTACCCGGTCTCATCAGCATCTTTGAGTGACCGCCTCTCAGCCTCTTATTCTCTACGGACAGCGCAGCAGCTTTTCCTTTGTAGTATTCAGCATCTCTTTCCGCTTTCTTGAGGGATCGCATGAGTTCCTCAACCTTCAGATCGCGAGATTGCGCGAGCTCTTCAATCTTCAGATCGCGTTCCTCTCGACTCCTCTTCTCAAAAGCACGCAGCTTCTCCTCGAGACCGCGGATCTGATCGTTTTGGGCCCGCTCTCTAAGAAGCATAGACCAAACATCCTCAAATATCGGGCTGAGAATGCTGGTAAGCTTGGGAGGGATCGCGATGCGTTGAGGGAGTTCTTCTTCCTCGATCTCAGCATTATCATCATCTGCGGTCACAGGAGATAAGTTATTTTAATTACAAATGATATTCAAATAGAATTTCTTGAGCAAAAAGAGTACTTGGAAAGGAATCAAGACCGCAATCACGTAAGGCTTTCTCAGCATCTTTAGTGACCGCGGGATCTGCGGTCAGTAAAAGGCGGTCTGATCCCCTTAGACGCTCTAAATTCATTTTTTCCAACTCTCTTTTCTGCGATCTATCACCCTCTTTTCTTCTTCTTTTTAACTCTTTGTTACTTAGAAGAATGTCGTCGGTCTCGATAAGAATAACCTCGCGTTTTCTTTTTGGAGAAGCAGGTCAAACCATTGGCAATGGAAAGAACTCGACCGCTTTGGGGATCATCTTACCCTTACGAGCTCGCAAAACTGAGCTCGCCGTTGCGCGATCTGCTGCTGCCTTGTCCAGGTCTCCTTGAGAAGAGTCATCTGGAAGACCGCTGGAAAGTGTAGCTTTTTCCGTGGCGATCTGAAGCTTCCTGGCGGTCTCTTCCTCAGCAGCCCTCTTTTCAGCAGTTTGTGAGACCGCCTGCCTTTTCTCCTCTTCATCAAGAAGAGCCTTTTTCCTCTCCTCGGCGGTCTTGGCCGCCTCTTCCTTTTTCTTCTTCTCCTCCTCTTCCCTCTTCTTCTTCTCCTCCTCTTCTTTTTTCTTCTTCTCCTCCTCTTCCTTTTTCCTCTTCTCCTCAGCGGTCTTGGCCGCCTTCTCCTTCTTCTTCTTCTCCTCTTCTTCCTTTTTCTTCTTCTCTTCTTCTTTCCTCTTCTTCTCCTCTTCTTTCCTCTTCTTCTCCTCTTCTTCCTTCCTCTTCTTCTCCTCTTCTTCTTTCTTCTTCTTCTCTTCCTCTTCCTTCTTTTTCTTCTCCTCAGCGGTCTTGATCGCCTCTTCTTTCTTTTTCTTCTCTTCTTCTTCTTTCTTCTTCTTCTCTTCGTCTTCCTTCTTTTTCTTCTCCTCAGCGGTCTTGATCGCCTCCTCTTTGTTTTTCTTTTCCTCCCTCTCCTTTTTCTTTCTCTCTTCCTCCTCCTTCGTCTTGACCGCCGCATCAGCGATCTCCTTATCTCTGGCTGCGATCTCCCTATCAACAGCAGCGTTTTGAAGAGATGAAGCCTCAAGAGGGTCCAGCACCTGCATCGATGAAAAAGATGAATTGTTAGAAGAAACTTCATCAAGATAAGCGATTAATTCGAAATCATCTTCCCCTAATAAAGTTGAGACCGCAGGAAGAAGAAGGAGATCGCTTCCGATATTCACCTTTTGAACCGCAGCGGAATCCTCCGGATCAGCGTCATCAAGTGTGATCGTCTCAGGGGCGGTCACATCCTGTCCATCTCCATTTCTTTTGTTTCTCTTATAAGGCAAACTGGTTGGACTTGAATTTTTTCTTTTCCTATTTTTTGCAGCGGTCTCATGATTAGCGATCTTTTGCCTTATAGATTCGGCCTCAGCCTTTTTCTGGTGTAGCCCAGCCAGAATGGTCTCAGTTGAGGCAGTCTTAGGAGGCTGAGAAGTCTTTTGATCCAATACCTCCAGGGATTTCTGACAATTAAAATAGATAGAGAAGTCAGACATTTTCAATACAGGATCTGAAGAGGTGTTGGAAGGTTCAGAAACAGCAGAGACCGGAGCAGCTGAACTTTCTAGTTCAGATTTCTTTTTGGGAGATCGGGCGGTCTCCTTTGAAGCGCTCGCTTTCGTTAATATTTTCGGTGCCTTTTTTCCTCTTCTAGAACTAACACCCTCCTTCTTCCCAGGAGAGTTCGCTTTCGGTGGAAGAGCTTTCAAATAATCGAGAATAGTCATCTCCGTAAGAGACCGCGTCTACCTAAGTTTCAGAGACCGCTTGGAGATTGGGACTTCTCAATGTCTTGAAATCTAAAGATATCAGCCGGTATTTATAGACCAAGCTGCATTTATGACGGTCGCGATCTCAGCGGTCAAAGCTTACATTTTCGAAGTTTCAGGAGCAACTTAAAAATGTGCGGGGA
Organism: Dactylorhiza incarnata; assembly: GCA_033032865.1. NCBI lineage: Eukaryota > Viridiplantae > Streptophyta > Magnoliopsida > Asparagales > Orchidaceae > Dactylorhiza > Dactylorhiza incarnata. The sequence goes on along the minus strand of JAWHQI010001600.1, from coordinate 43,734 downwards.
TTATGTTTGCCCAGAAAGCCCGCGACCTCTTCCTGCAGGCCAAAGTTTTTCGGTCTGAGCGGTCTCAATATTTGGTGATCGAGCAGACCGCCAAGTCTCTTCTCAGCCTAAGTTTTCTAAGTCCCAAGCTGTCAAGGCAGTGTGAGACCGCCAGCCTGAGCGGTCTAGTCATTTTCTTCTTTTTTGCTATTTGCACCCCTCGTCTCTGCCCCAGCTCTCCTGTACCCCGGGCAGCCCGTAGTTCTTAGTTCTGCCCGTTTGGGCAGCCTCCTCGTCTATAAATAGAGGGGTAGGGGTACCTGGAAAGAGACTCTTGCCCCGAGGCTCCAGCTTACGACCTGTGTAAGCGGTCTCATTTTTAGTGATCGTCATCCTGTGATCATTTTCCTTCTCTTCAGCCTCTCCTATCTTAGTAACCTGCACTTCGCAGTCTTCTCCTTTTCCCCCCTTAGTGTGTGAATTTTGGAGGTACCATTTTTGGTGCCAACAGATAATTGTCGATTTTAGTATTTAGAATTGCTCCCCCTAAATACATGCTACTCCTAAGTGAATGCTCCCTTATATGTATGTTATCATCTTAATCTTTAACCATGTTAGTTTTCCCATTTGATAGCATAATAATTTATCATGTTAGTTCTCCCCCTTTTGTTATTAGCAAAAACGGGCTAAGGTTGCAAATTAACATAGAATGAATATAGTTTTTTTTTGGAAAAGAAAGATAAGGCGTGATCGAGCTTTTTAGGGGAAATTAAATGATAAGGATTTTTAAGCATATAACTTTTCATAAAATTAAATCAGAAGTTTTAGCATTAAAAATGATATGCGTGTTAAAACAACAAATATAAATTCTACCAAGCAAGTCTACCACTTCTTACAAAACTTTTGAGATTTAAGACTTGATATAAGCATGAAAGCGCAAGGTAAAAATATATGGTGATGATGTGGAAGGCTTATAGAAATACAAGAAACATCTTTTTTGTAATCATGAATATTCATAAGAAGAGATATGAGTTAAATTCAAAAGTGAGAAGATGTTTTCGTAAATCATTTTTCTTTAAAAATCGTTAAGGTGGACGATATTGTAACCAAGCACGAAAGAAATATATCAAAAAGAGATTACTACAATGTTATTGTGATTCACAAATTGAAGTCATACAAAACATTGTAAAGAGCATGCTAGGTTATCTAGTGCATTTCATATTAAAGAGTAGTATAGAGTTAGCATCAGGATCCAATACTCATGAGAAGAAGTGTTATGGAAGATAATGATGTGTACAAAATGTATTTTGAAGAGAGTAAACAAATGTTTTAATCAAAAATACAAGACATATGTAGAGTAAAGTGCACAATAAAACACAAATAATTTTACTTCCATACACTTTAATGTACAACTACCAAGGTGCTTTGCACACACAATGCTCATTAAGACTTATCAAGGTGCAAAGTAGTGCTTGGGGGCTCACATACTTTAATTTATTCAATATTAATGTTTGTGATCCAGTGTACTTAAGTGTAAGTGGTTGTTTTTGTAAGAAAGTTAAAGTTTGCACAAGACACTTTACTATTATTTCCAAGGTGCTCAACCTTACAACGCTTATTAAGACTTATCAGGAGGTTCAAGTAGTGCTTGGTGGAGTTGTCTTTGTCAAAAAAATTCATGATTTTTGTTTTGTACAAAGATCCCCGAATACACTTGTTTTGCAAACCACTTTAATTTTGAAAATACAACCACTTTTCTTAATTTGTATGAGTGCACATAAAGGTAGTGTAGGTAAGAGATTTGTGCAATTTTAATTCATTGTACTATTACAAAACATACACAGGTATTCTTAGATTAAAGACACATGTAGACTTTGCCAAAAAGTGAGTGAATAAGAAATCATTATCAAACATAAAACATTTACTCATACTTAGAGGCATGCTAAGCTTGGTTCTACACAACTTTTACAATATAATTGATGCACATATGTTTAGATGTATCAAAGCATGATAAAAACAATGTTCAATGTAGTTTTGAAAAGATGAATTGCAACATTGTAGAAGGTATAAATGATAAAAGAAATCATTCTTGATATTTACAATAAAGTCCATACAGTTTTTTTGATATTTTGAATGATAATTTTATAGTTTTGTATTTGATTTTTTTTTGCATTTAAAAATGGAAATCAAACAAATAAACACAAAAAAGAAGAGAAAAATAATAATTTTTTGTAATTTGGCTTTTGTAATTTTGTATTTAAAATTTTCAAAAATAGTGAAAGGCACAAATGCAAAAAAATAACTAGTACATATGAAAGAACATATTTTTGGTGAAATTTAAAACTTTAAAAAATATAGAAAATTAGAATCACACGATACCACCCGCGCTAAGGCTAGCGCAGGCGCTATCACTACTTTTTATAACTCCCCCTTTTCCTTCTAGTTTTGGCCTTTGCATTTCAAGCTCTCCTGAAAAACCATATTAGGTTGCGCAGCCCACAGATAGATCTAAGGTAAATCTTCATCATTTCTTTTGATTTTTGTTTTAAACTTTGATTTTGATGTTAGAGATGAAGAATTTTGAGGTTATCAAGGGTTTTAGATGATAGATCTAAATTGTTGGATCTTTTTTGCTTTTAGAGAAAGGAATTAGGACAAATCTTCATCATTTTTATGATTTTTGTTTTAAAATTTTAATTTTGATATTTGTGATGGAGATTTATGAACTTGTTTAAGAAATCTTTTGATTTGGATGATGGATCTAGAAGAAGGTTAGATCGAAGGAAGATCTTCATTGCACAACCTGGTGTTCGCCAGGACTTGGGGGTAATTTGAGAGGTCAACAAGGCAAAGGAAGTAACAAGGGAGTCAAGCCAGTGTCAAAATTCAAGTAAGAAGGCTGGCGAGCCGGGCACTCGCCGATCCCTCAAAAGTAGGCGAGCGAGATGAGAACTCGCCCACCAATCGCGAGAAGGACCGACGAGTCGGCATCTCGCAAGCCGCTTACAGAGGTTTTCTGTATAAATCTTCTGCGCTCGACGAAGTATCCTACGTTCGACGAACTCTTCGGCGCTCGGCAAGTTCTCCTTTCGATGAAGTCCTCCGTTCGACTAAATCTTCAGCGCTCGATGAAGTCTCCGTTCGACGAAGTCTCCTGGGTTCGGCAAAGTCTTCGGCGCTCGGCAAGTTCTCTGCTCGATGAAGTCCCCCGTTCGACGAAGTCTTCAGCGCTTGACAAAGTCTCCATTCGATGAAGTCTCCTGCGTTCGGTGAAGTCTTCGGCGCTCGGCAAGTTCTCCTTTCGATGAAGTCCTCCGTTCGACTAAATCTTAAGCGCTCGACGAAGTCTCAGTTTGACAAAGTATCCTGCGTTTGGAAAAGTCTTCAGCGCTCGGGAAGTTCTCCGAAGTCCTCAGTTCGACAAAATCTTCGGCGCTCGACGAAGTCTCCTGCGTTCGGCGAAGTCTTCGGCGCTCGGCAAGTTCTCCAAAGTCCTCCATTCGATAAAATATTCAGCGCTCGATGAAGTCTTTGTTTGACAAAATCTCCTGCGTTCGACGAAGTCTTCTGCACTCGGTGAAGTCTCCATTCGAGGAAGTCCCCCGTTCGACTAAATCTTCAGCGCTCGACGAAGTCTCTGTTCGATGAAGTCTACTGTGTTCGGCAAAGTCTTCGGCGCTCGGCAAGTTCTTCGAAGTCCTCCGTTCGACGAAATCTTTAGTGCTCGATGAAGTCTCTGTTCGACGAAATCTCTTGCGTTCGACGAAGTCCTCTGCGCTCGGCAAAGTCTCCGTTCAAGGAAGTCCTCCGTTCGGCGAATTTTTTTGTGCTCGCCAAAATTGTCTTTTAGCCTGACGAGCCCAACCTTCCAGGATTTCCACGGGGCCGGGGGAAAGCTCGTCGAGAGGCGTGCGAGCCAAATTCGCGAGGAGGCTCAGGGAACTCTCGTAAGCAGTCTTCTCGCAAGCCCCTTACCCCTAGCACAATAAGGCGAAGTTACCCTGTTACCCTTGGTGGTCTGCTACTAGCCCCTCCAAACAGCGGAGTTCGGCTATTAGCAGACCAAATTGGGGTGCGTTTTGTAAAATCAAAAGGCGGATTTCCGCTATTAGCAGACCGCAAAACAGAAACTATAAATAGACCTTTAAGGGCACCTTGGGAGAGCATCCAGATCTCAGTTCTCTGAGCTTTCTTCCTCCCTAGGAAACTATGGTTTAGCTCTCTAGCTCTCCAATGTCCCCGAGTCTCAACTTTGGCTTGGGAGGGGAAGCGCTCAACGAACTTCCGGGTTAGTGGTGGGACCTCCTCGCTGTGACTAAGGTCTTAGTCATTTTCCTAGTCTTCGGTCTGCCTCTTCCAAGGGACCAGTAAGGGATAGCTACCCCTCAACTTGTTGAGGGCCCCGAGCTTCACAAGAGACTGAGATATCGGTTTCAACATTTTGGTACGGTGAGCGTGGAGCGTAGCTGGTCCAAGAAAGTTCCAAGGAGGAGACATGGCGGGAGACGAAGATCAAGGCAAGGAATTTAGCGGGTCACTGATGAGTTCCTATTATATACACATTTATGGACTCATCTGGGCCGATTATCTAGTCTATGCACTACACTTTAGGCATGTTTTCATTCATATTTGATATTCCATGCTATGTGCACTTCTAGGCCTGTCTTGGTGTATTTTCTTGTCTTTCTTCTTTATTAGCTTTCATGCATTGTTAAGTGCCACTTTCAGTGGTTTGATTAGTGTTTATGCTGGAACAGGATTCATGCAGGTGTTCTCGGTACAAATCTGTACAAGTAAACTGCGCACGATCGCTGGTTCTTTTGAGCACGACCACTGGTCGTGCGCCACTGATCGTGCGCACTTAACCCCTCAAATCTGAGTTCTATCTTGAAAACGCACGACCACTTTCGACAGTGCGCACGACCACCGGTCGTGCGTCAATGGTCATGCGAACATTTTATTTTATAAATCTTTGCTATGTATGCTCAGCCCATCCAGCGCGCACGACCACAGAATGCCAGCGCGCACGAGCACTGGTCGTGCGCCAATGATCGTGCGCACTATTTTTTCCAGCGCCTATTTAAAGACCTATTCTGCGAAATTAGGGATTGAGCTCCGCAGGGCAAGCGAAATCAAGTCTTTCCCGCGCCGTTTTTCATCTCCAGCCACCTCCACTCCATCTCCTTTGTGGGAGAAGTCCTCTCCGGCGATCTGAAGCAATATCCAAAGGTCCGGAGGCCTTCTCCGCCATTCGCAAGCAAGCAAACCAAGAATACGCATTCCCATTTGCTGAGAAGAAGAGGAAACCTGAACGTAGAAGAAGGCAGAAGAAGGCCAGAGGTCGTGACAGTCTCTTGACTCCGGAAGCACAGACCGCCCGAGCCATGAAGTAGCTTGATAACCTACTATTCCGGCCGAGAACGGCCGCTAGTCTTCGTCTATTGGTTTACTCTCTCCTTTACCTTGTTCCTACTCTGTGAACCATTTGAAGATGAATATTGTTATATTTTCTTTGAATGAAAGTGTCATTTTCTTGTTGTTCAACAACAATGCTCGTTTGTGATGCGCTTCGCCTTCACCCTCTCACTCACTCACTCAATCAAGAACATTCCATTCACATTGTGCACTGTCCACCCGCCTCACAAAGCTCGGCATAGCGGCCGACGCACTCCATCTTGCCTTGCGAAGCGGTGATTGCGACCCGCACCTTTACTTCTTTGTTGTTAGAATTAGGAAACCCAAATCAAAGCCCTTTTCGTGTTTGTGTTCGCTCGTGTAACAATTATCACACGACGCAATTCATCACCATACCCTGCATTCCTCAAGAGATCGACATTCGGGGAAACTATTCCCATATTTATTACTTGACAACAACCGGTGCACTTGTCGTACACGCATCAAGTTTTTGGCGCCATTGCTGGGGAGATGCAGGCGTGATAAATTCGTGTCTGTGAAAAATCGTTGCAAGAGGCATTGTTGTAACAACCCTCGCCTGCCTCTGTTATTTTCAAAAAAAATCGAATACTCACATTGCGTTGTTTGCATTCTTTTAGTTATGCGTTAATCCATTGTCTTGCAAGCAAGTCTATCATGACTTCTATTCAGCAACATATGTATCAGGGATGTTTGAATGATCTCAGGATTCAGGCACGAACAAATAATCATGATTCCGAGATTTCCACTGATGTCATTGAGTATATATCTGAGAATTGCAAGTTCAGTGGGGAAGAACATGAAGATGCGGTACACCATATGCAGGGATTCTTAGAAATCTATTACACGTGTATTTTCAATGGAGTCGAAAACGACCAACAAAAGATCTTGGCATTTCATTCTCTCTGCACGATAAATCTAAAAGTTGGTACTGGGATACCCAGAAGAGCGAGACGACTTCTTGGAAGCAGTTTGAAGGGAGGTTCCTGTATGACTATCAACACCGCGTACGAGTTATGGATAGGTTCAAGGAACTTATTACCTTATGTCAGGAAAAGGAGGAGACATTAGTTGACGCATGGGAGCATTTTCAATCTCTACACAGGGAATGTTACCGAGAAGACTTTTCAGAAGACTTTCTAATTCAGATTTTTTATTTTGGCGTATTGGACAGATTCTGTTTGCTATTGGATGGCGCAGCTGGAGGTGCCGTATTTAATAAGTCGGGGAAGGATGCCTGGGAAATAGTCGTGAATATAGTGCAGACTAGTCAGCATTGGAGCCGGTTTACTCACCCTCCTAGCACTGTTGAAGTTAACGCAATAACACTCAATGGAGCAGTTGAATGTCTGTCGTCACAGCAGATGGAGCTGTTCGTAACTTTCGTGGTCAATATGCTGCGCAAAATGAATGACCAGTTTGCCGCAATCCAGCAGCTCCACTCTACCATGATTACTCTTGCGGATGTTGTTTCTGGAATTGTGGGTCAGCAGCCCGATTCTGTGAACACCATGAGGTTAAGAAGTTGCAGGAGTGTAAAAAATTCTCCACGACAGGAACCAATTTCGAATCCTATGGACAGGCTTAATGCAGATGCGGCAGGGGAGGCGACTACTATTCCTATTATGCCGGACTCTGTGAGCGTGGCACAACCCTTGAGAAGTATTGTAAACCCTGCATTCCCTCACAGGTTATGGAATGAGAAGTTCGAGAAGCAATTTCGCAGATTCCTGGAAATGATGAAAGGAGTGCAAGCAAGCATACCGCTGATTGAGGCCATTTCCCAGATACCGGGTTACTCTAAATTCCTGAGAAACCCGATTTCGACGTGGAAAGGGCTGGAGGACCTCAAAATGATTGATCTCACTGAGGAAAGGTCCGCCATAATCACCGATGTCCCTACAAAGTGTAAGGACCCTGGCAGCTTTACTATTCCTTACAGAATCGGTCACCACCGATTCGGTTAGGCACTCTGTGATTTGGGAGCCTCAATCAATCTAATGTCGCTTTCCATCTATCGAGAGCTAGGTGCAGGGACCTTGAAGCCGACTCAAGTGATGCTACAGCTAGCTGACAGATCGATCAAGAAACCGGCCGGGATAGTGGAAGACCTTACCATAGTAGTCAATGACCTCGCCTTTCCAGCTGATTTTGTCATCCTCGACATGAAGGCTGATGCAAGAGTCCCTATTATCTTGGGGCACCCCTTTCTTACGACGGCTCGTGCCATCTTTAATGTCGAGCAGGTGGAGCTCACTCTCAGATTGGGACAGGATGCCATCTCTTTAAATGTTCACAATCTGGCACAACTGTTTGAAATCACAGACTGCGAACCGGCAGAGCCAACTGAAGAATTTGATAGTCAGATTGATATGAGTTTGGAGGATTGCGAGACTTTTTGGTAGCAAGAGGGCGTGGGCAATGAAGGTTCACCCTTGGACAAGTCCGAGGGCCTACATCCGATTAGAGAATCACCTATTGTGTCATCGGATTCGAGCACCACTCCAGCTCTCAAACAATTACCTGACTTCTGAAATACGTCTTCCTAGGCGAAAATACCACGCACCCGGTGATAATTTCTGCAACTTTGTCTATGGCCGATGAAGCTGCGTTGGTGGATGTGCTGAGAAGTTACGAAAGAGTATTCAGACGTTCCCTTGTAGATATTAAGTGAATTAGCCCCACCGTCTGCATGCATAAGATCCTTCTTGAAGATCAGTACAAGCCTATGGATCAACCTCAAAGGCGGCTGAACCCGAAGATGCAAGAGGTAGTGAAGTCAGAAGTGATAAAGCTTTTGGATGCAGGCATTATCTACCCAATCAGCGACAGCAAGTGGGTCAACCCAGTTCAGGTGGTGCCAAAGAAGGGAGGGATCACCGTCGTCGCCAATGAGAAAAATGAGTTATTACCTACTCGTATGATCACCGGATGGAGGGTCTGCATTGACGACCGCAAACTAAATGACGCTATGCGCAAGGACCACTTTCCACTCCCTTTTATTGATCAGATGTTAGAAAAGTTGGAAGGGCAAGACAATTACTATTTTCTGGATGGGTACTCCGGGTACCATCAAATCCTAATCGATACTGCTGATCAGGACAAAATGACATTTACTTGTCCTTCCGGTACCTTCGCGTTTAAGAGAATGCCATTTGGACTCTGCAATGCTCCTACAACTTTTCAACGATGCATGCTCGCTATCTTCGCCAACATGGTGGGAGATTTTCTTGAAGTCTTCATGGATGATTTCACTTTATTCAGCAGCAGCTTCGATTCGTGCCTCGCCAATCTAGCCAAGACCTTGAAGCAGTGTGAGGACACCAATCTCATCATGAATTGGTAAAAATGCCATTTTATGGTGCGCGAAGGAATCGTGTTGGGGCATAAGGTTTCCCTCCAGGGGCTTGAGGTGGATCAGGCAAAGGTTAGTGTTATCAAAAACCTTCCTCCGCCATCGTCTGTGAAGGGTGTCCGCAGCTTTCTAGGACACGTGGGATTCTATCGGAGGTTTATTAAGGATTTCTCATCCATTTCGAAACCTCTTTCTCACCTGCTAGCCATGGATGTCCCATTCATTTTCGATAAAGCCTGTATGCAAGCCTTTGAAACCTTACGGGGGCAACTTATCTCCGCCCCGACCTTGGTGGCACCTGACTGGAGTTTGCCATTTGTGTTCATGTGCGATGCAAGTGACATGGCCGTGGGGGCAGTGCTTGGTCAAAATAAAGACAAAACCTTTCACACCATTGCGTACGCTAGTCGAACTCTCAATAACGCTCAAGCAAACTACACCACCAAAGAGAAAGAAATGCTTGCTGTGATCTTCGCCTTCGAGAAATTTTACGCATACTTGGTGCTATCTGAAGTAATAGTGTGCACATACCATGCCGCACTTAGGTACCTATTCAGCAAGAAAGAGGCCAAACCACGCTTAATCCGCTGGATTCTACATCTGCAAGAGTACGATCTGGAAATCAAAGATAAGAAAGGGGTGGAGAATGTAATAGCTGATCATTTGTCGTGTCTGGAGAACGACAAGATTGTTGATGCTTTCAACAACAAAGAGGAGGAAACGACCGATTATTTTCCGGACAAAAAGTTATTCGCAATCACTATGCATCCTCCAACAACCCCATGGTATGCTCATATCGCAAATTGTCTTGCGTGTAAAACTTTCTGTACCGATCAGTCCCCTCAGCAGAGACGGAAGTTGTCCTCTGACTCGAAATACTATTTCTGGGAAGATCCGCTCTTATTTAACATATGCAGTGACGGGATCATCAGGCGCTGCATTCCAGAAGCTGAGTTCCAGTCTATTCTTCAACACTGCCATTTCAGAGAAGCTGGTGGGCATTTTAGGGCCGCCAGGACAGCACGAAAGGTCTTACAATGCGGATTATTTTGGCCGACTCTTTTCAGGGATGCTCATATCTACGTCACCAAGTGCGACGAGTGCCAGAGTACTGGAAACATCTCCCGGCGTGACGAGATGCCCCTTAATAATTGATGGCGCAAATCTCACACACCGCTATAGGCGGTAGCTCGACTGCGACACGAAACGGCAGTGTACCGATCGTTCAAGTAATATAAAATGGGAATGAATCCCCAAGTATCGATCTCTTGAGGAACACAGTAAGGTGGAGTTAGGTTTTGAGGAAGGACTTGAGATTGAAGTCCTATAGTCGGATGGATGCGGAAACGGGGTTTTGGATTGTGGAAAATAATGGGAAAATACTATAACTACTCCTATGCAATGCCGCTATGCAATGCTTCGCTTGGCGGGATGGGAACTACGTAGGCCTTGAGCGCGCTACTTCGTAAGGGCGGATGGACGAGTAGGCGAGCGGATCGAACTATGCAGGCCTTGAGCGCGCTGCTTCGCTAGGCGGGATGGAATACGGGCCGCGATGCCACGCTTCGGTAGGCGGATGGGCGAGAAGGCTAGCGGAATGAGGGTCGCAAGCACCTCTTCGACAAGCACGGCACTAGCAATTGCTAGTGCGGCACCGGACACGGTGGTGGAGTGGAAAAGGGATGGTGGCGCACCTCATTAACACATATGAACTAAATAATTCCATAAACATGAAATAAACAATACTAAACATGGTTCATAGCGTTCATCATCTAGATAAAGAGATTACAACAAATACAACCACACAAGTAGAAGAAAAAGGCAAGAGATACGACCGAATCCGGAGTCTTGTTGTAGATTCACGGTAGGAAGCACCGGGTTGTCAATCCGCGTCGTAGCTCGGTCCCAACTGCGTCCGGGGTAGAGGAGGGTTGTCACACCTCCCAATGGACCCGTCTTCTCCAGCGATTTACCATCCGGCCACGTCTAATGCGAAGAACTTCTTCCCTAGCGATCAAAATGAGTGTAGAATCCCTTCCTTTAAGTCCTTGGATGATGGAGGAGGCCTAGGGGGTGGAAACCCTCAGAAAATGGCGAAAACGGCGGACTGAACGGAGCCAAAAGACGTAATCCCGACCTAATTCGCGAACAGGTCATTATATAGGCGCTGATTTAAATAGTGCGCACGGTCATTGGCGCACGACCATTGGTCGTGCGCACTGGAATTCTGCGATCGTGCGCACTACCTGGGCAGAACCTGCAAGAAAAGCAATTTATAAAATATAATGTTCGCACGACCAGTGGCGCACGACCGGTGGTCGTGCGCACAATCGTCGGTGGTCGTGCGCAATAGGTGAAACAGAACTCATAAAATTACTGTTAAGTGCGCACGGACAGTGGCGCACGACCGGTGGTCGTGCGCAATGGAGTCGATGAGCGTGCGCACTACATCAAACAGAACTCGTGAAAAAGGGTTAAGTGCACACGATCAGTGGCGCACGACCAATGGTCGTGCGCAATAGAACCGGCGATCGTGCGCAGTGTTCCTGTGCAGAATTGCACCGGGAACACTTGCACGACTCCTATTCCAGCACAACCACGAATCTAGCCACTGAAAGTGGCACCTAACGGAGCATGAAAACTACTAATGAAGAAAAGCATGAAATCACACCAAAGTGGGCCTAGAAGTGCACCTAGCATGGAATATCAAATATAAACTAAAACAGGGCTAAAGTGCGGTGAAATGACTGAATAAAGGCCTAGATGAGTCCATAAAAGTGTATATGATCAGGACTCATCACACCCCCAGACTTACCTGTTTGCGCGTCCCGAGCAAACAAATTTGGCGGAGTGTGAAAACGATAGTTAGCAAAGAAAATTACGCAAGGGAGTACAATGCGAAGTAACAAAAGCATGCAAATAGAGATTTCGTAAAAAGAGATTCTAATTATGCTAACTAATTTATGAAAGTACTAGAGCGTAAATAAAGACTTATCAATACTCAGTTGGTGAATTGTGAAGAATTTGATGATCATGCCCGGTGTGAAAGTAATAAGCCACTAAGGAGGGTGTTGCAAAAGATCGGGGTTCGGGAATAACTCCGTTGAAATCCAACAACGTCGGGAACCATACGCTTGCCCGGTCACACTCTCTCCACAGCGCTGGCAAACTAGCGAGACAAATCAATAGGACTTTTAGGATTAAGATGGGGCTTAGGTTGCGGTATGATAATCAAGGGTAAAAACGAAGGCTACGCAACCAACATGAGTCAACGGGACGCTGCACCAAGCAAAACCAAAAACAAAGCTCGTGTGACACACCCCCAGACTTATTATGAAAACTAGGTGTGCACACGGCCTACTCCACAAATACCAACAGATTTTTTTAACACGCTCGGGAGGATAACTTTTCAATACACAATTTTTTTAGATTTTTACTTCACTACCATATTTTTTTCTTTTTCTCTTTCTTATCCTCCGGTTGGTTCAAAATCAGCAAATAGAGTTTATTTCTCCTTCACAACACGACAATTCAAAACATCACACCAAATCTAGAACATAAGTGCATATAACATATACTTGGTTGCGACAGTGGGATAAGCTTTAGGCCTTGGTGAATGGAGGAGGAGCTGAACAAAGGGAGTGGTAGGCACAAATGTTGGGTAGCAAAGGTGAGCGAATGGGATATGGAAAGCAAAGGCTCAAACTAGCCAAAAGGTGGCCTACATCATGTTTAACTCGACGAGTAGCTCTCACCCATGCTTCGAGAGTCGCTTGGGGCAAGTTCTTAGCCCACGAGAAAGATAAACCTTCCTCCCGACTCGAGCAACACACGACTAGCAACCGCACACACACAACACCGGGTTATCGTCGATTTCATTCGAATTCATCACTTGAGTATAATAAATCTAAATTTACGCAAAAATACTAGTCATAAATTAAATGCATAGAAATAATCTAATTTTACTCAAATTCTATTGTAGCATGCAGATGCGACTAGAACACTGCTCGAGTCAACATCGCACCCCAAATAGTAATTCCTAAGCAATCATCCCAATTCACATTCCCAACCAAGATAGTTTATTCGGAACTAAAACAATTAGGTAAGCACGCGCTCATGCGGGTGATGTGGTGTGCAATGAAGATGAACAATACTAAATAACTGAAATTAAAATACTTCTAGTATGCAAATGAGATGTGCATGTGCAGTGGGTAACAGAACTACTCTCCCCCAGACTTAAACTAATCAATCCGCATAATATATGACAGGAAAATCAAAATAGAGCTAGGAAAAGAGAGTACCCAATGCTCAGCAAGTGAGCATACCAGAAGACGCGTGCAAACTAAGACAAAGCTGCAGCATCCGCCATCCAGCAAAAGATACCTGCAGGGGTCAGCTCCGCAAAAACAAAAGAAAATAGAAAGCTGAAAAGAAATACTACTAACTAAACATGATTAGATGAAATAAGAATGCAGGAAAAGAAAGATAACTACTGGGGTTATTGTCCTCCCAGCACGACTTATTCTAAAAACATGAAGGTTCTAGCTAATGGGCCTATGAAAAAGGAGATGAACAGGTAACTGCTCCATTATCCGTTTCGGTAGCTGGTACCGATACGGAGATAAGGCAGTCACGCCTCTACCCGAATATAAATACCTGCTCCTCACAGGTAGAGGGAAAACAAAGTAAGAAGAGGAGGAGGCCTGGTCCTCACTCATCTCACCAAAACTATCCTTGCCCAGCAAGGTATCGTCCGCAACAGGTCCGCAGGAGGAGAAGGCAACGAGTGGAGCTTCCTCTACGGAGGGGGGGTAAACCTCCTCACATGAGAGGATGCTCTCATCATTGACTTGAGCATCATGCTCCAAGTCCTCCTGATGTACCTGTGAAGACTCAACCTGCACAGGCTCAGATGAAGAAGGGGGGTCAGGAAATAAAAGAGAAGAATGACATAAATAATCAAAAATCGGGGGAGTGGTCCCGGTCTCACTCCCATTAGGTTGGGGAAGTAAAATGATGCTTGCATTGTCATCAATGCTGCAAGATTCAGCGGGATCAACGGTGGCCAAGCTAGGGATTTGGACTTCCTCCACCGGTGCTGAGGAAAACTCCTCTTCACCTAGAAGGTTGTCCTCCTCCATAGGAGTAGGCACAACACACAGATCACCCACCTCGTCCTGCGACACATCATCAACAATGTCGTCGGAGACGAGTGTAGTATGCACAACAGGGGAAAGAATCGAATCCACTAGAAGTGGTGGATGCACTGGGAGAATGGGCTCAGCAATATCGGTGCCCAGATCAGCCACACATCTGGTGACTGTGTCAACGCCATACCCTTCAAAATGTGAAGGTGACAAAGACACATAACCAGATGTCGAAGGTGTGCCGCCAGAGTTAGGAGTTGGGACGATCCGGATATCCGGCTCATCATCCTCATCCAATTGGCGACGAAAAGCAGCACAATCCTTCAGGGCATGATCTGTGCTCCGACAAAACTGGCACTGCCTAGCGGGCTTCTTTGGCAAAGCGGGGGCTGGAGCCGAAAAGAAGTATGACGGTATAGGCTCAGCAGAGTAGCCATAAGACTTACGCGCACCATATGGAGTACCAGACGAAGTCGGTGCTCCATATGCTGGGTTATAAGAATTATGCCTACTATTCTCTGTAGGGCATTCATCACTAGAGTGGGAGGTAGCTCCACACCAACGGCAACGGAAATTAAGATGTGCCCACATAGTGCGAAGATAAAACGATTCAAAACAAAAATGCTATTGCACAAAATACTACACCAAACAGAAAATACTAAAGCAACCTAATATAAAACAAGAAGAAGGAATAAAAAAATCAGAGATAAAATAAAAGATGCAATTTACAAATGGAAGGGCTTTCCTCTCAAATTCTCCCTCTCCAGAAAACTCACACGACTGTGTTCCCCGGCAACGGCGCCAAAAACTTGATGGCGCAAATCTCACACACCGCTATAGGCGGTAGCTCGACTGCGACACGAAACGGCAGTGTACCGATCGTTCAAGTAATATAAAATGGGAATGAATCCCCAAGTATCGATCTCTTGAGGAACACAGTAAGGTGGAGTTAGGTTTTGAGGAAGGACTTGAGATTGAAGTCCTATAGTCGGATGGATGCGGAAACGGGGTTTTGGATTGTGGAAAATAAAGGGAAAATACTATAACTACTCCTATGCAATGCCGCTATGCAATGCTTCGCTTGGCGGGATGGGAACTACGTAGGCCTTGAGCGCGCTACTTCGTAAGGGCGGATGGACGAGTAGGCGAGCGGATCGAACTATGCAGGCCTTGAGCGCGCTGCTTCGCTAGGCGGGATGGAATACGGGCCGCGATGCCACGCTTCGGTAGGCGGATGGGCGAGAAGGCTAGCGGAATGAGGGTCGCAAGCACCTCTTCGACAAGCACGCCACTAGCAATTGCTAGTGCGGCACCGGACACGGTGGTGGAGTGGAAAAGGGATGGTGGCGCACCTCATTAACACATATGAACTAAATAATTCCATAAACGTAGGAATTATTATTTGGAGTGCGATGTCGACTCATGTAGTGTTCTAGTCACTTCGCATGTTATGGTAGAATTTGAGTAGAACTAGATTTTCTTTATGCATCTAATTTATGTTTAGTATTTTTGCGTAAATTTAGATTTATTTTACTCAAGTGGTGAAGTTGAATGAAATTGACGATAACCCGGTATTGTGTGTGTACGAGTGCTAGTCGTTTGTTGCTCGAGTCGGGAGGAAGGTTTATCTTTCTCGTGGGCTAAGAACTTGCCCCAAGCGACTCTCGAAGCATGGGTGTGAGCTACTCGTTGAGTCAAGCATGATGTAGGCCACCCTTTGGCTAGTTTGAGCTTTGTTATTCCATGTCCATTTCATTAACCTTTGCAAGCCAAATTTGTGCCTACCAATCCTTTGTTCAGTCCCTCTTCATCCACCAAAGCCCGAAGCTTATCCTATACCCGCAACCAAATTGTTTTTAACTGCGCTCATAATTCTCAACTTGTGGTGTAGGGAATTTTTGTGTTATGAAAGGAAAATAAAGTCTATTTGCTGATTTTTGAACCAACCGGAGGATGCATAATAAAAGCAAAGTTTGTTAAAAGAAAAAAAAATCTAAAAGAAAAAAAAAGAGAGCGTATTTTGAAAAGAAATCCTTCCGAGCTAAAAACAGAAAATCTGTTGGTATTTATGAAGTAGGCTGTGTGCACACCTGGTTTTCATGATAAGTCTGGGGGTGTGTCACACGAGCATAGTTTGTTGGTCTTGTGTGGTGCAGCGTTTCGTTAGCTCACTTGGGTTGCGTAGCCATCGTGTTTAACTTTGAATATCATTCCGTAACCTAAGCCCCAACTTAATCCTAAAAGCCCTATTGATTTGACTTGTGAGTTCGCTAGCGCCGTGGAGAGAGTGTGACCGGGCGAGCGTATGGTTCACGACGTTGATGGATTTCAGCGGAGTTATTCCTAAGCCCCGATCTTTTGCAACACCCGCTTCAGTGTCTCGTCACTTTCATACCGGGCATGATCGTCAAATTCTTCATGATTCACTAACTGAGTATAACTAAATCTTTAATTACGCTTTAATACTTATGTAAATTAGTTAGCATAGTTAAACTCTCCTTCTACTAGAATCTCTACTCGCATGCGTTGTTACTTCGCACCGTACTCCCTTGTGTAATTCTCTATGTTAACTATCGTTTTCACATTCCGCCGGATTCGTTTGCTCGGGACGCGCAAACAGTTAAGTCTGGGGGTGTGATGAGTCCTGATCATATACACATTTATGGACTCATCCGGGCCGTTATTTAGTCTTTTCTCCGCACTTTAGCCTTGTTATAGCTTATATTTGATAATCCATGCTAGGTGCACGTCTTGGCCCATTTTGGTGTGATTTTCGTGCTTATTGTCATTAGTAGTATTCTTGTGCCGTTAAGTGCCACTTTCAGTGGCTAGATCTGTGGTTGTGTTGGAATTGGAGTCGTGCAAGTGTTCCCGGTGCAATTCTGCACAGGAACACTGCGCACGATCACCGGTTCTATTGCGCACGACCACTGGTCGTGCGCCACTGATCGTGTGCACTTAACACTTTTCCACGAGTTCTGTTTGGTGCAGTGCGCACGACCATCGACGCCATTGCGCACGACCACCGGTCGTGCGCCACTGCTCGTGCGCATTCACCATTAAAATTCTGAGTTCTGTTTGCTGTAGTGCGCACGACCATCAACTCCAGTGCGCACGACCACCGGTCGTGCGCCACTGTCCGTGCGCACTTAACAGTAATTTTATGAGTTCTGTTTCACCTATTGCGCACGACCACCGACGATAGCGCGCACGACCACCGGTCGTGCGCCACTGGTCGTGCGAACATAATATTTCATAAATTGTTTTCTTGCAGGCTCCGCCCAGGCAGTGCGCACGATCGCAGAATTCCAGTGCGCACGACCGTTGGTCGTGCGCCAATGACCGTGCGCAGTATTTAATCCAGCGCCTATTTAAAAGCCTGTTGCGATTTTAGGGCATTCGTTCACTTCCGGGAGCGAGGTTCCTGTTCCGTACGTCGCCGACCACCACCTTGGGACGCCTCCACTTCATCTCCTACGCTAAGGGAAGCCTCCTCCATCCATCTCAAGTCTTCCTCCATTGTCCGTGAGTGTTCTCCATCGTCCGCAAGACTCCAAGCAAGCATTCTCTCGTTCCGCTCGGTGAGAAGAAGAAGAAACCTGAAGTCGAAGACGACGGAGCCACGTACGGAGATCGTGACAGCTCTCTACGCCGGAAGCATAGTCCGCCCGAGTCCGGAGGTAGCCTGACAACCTACCAATCCGGCCGTGAACGGCCGCTAGTCTTCACCATCGGTTATTTCTTTCCTCTTTCCTCCATTGTACTTGTTGAACCGTGTAAACTCGAATATTATGATGATGTTTGTTGAAATGAATGTCTCCTTGTTGTTCTTCATGGTTTGCTAGTGTTTCACTCGGTTCTCACTCACTCACTCGCATACGCACGCAAGGTGTTTGTTCCGTGTTAGCAAGAGCTAACGACAGTTGTGAAGAGGTGTTTACGACCCTCAATATTCTCGCACTTGAGTTCATTCCACCCGCCTAACGAAGCACGGCATCGCGGCCGTTGCATCCACCTCACTTTGCGAAGCGGTGTTTTCGACCCGCATCTCTTTTGTTGTTGATAAGATTAGGAAAACCAACCAAAAGCCCCCTCTTTATGTTTGTTGAATGCTTTTGTAACAATAATCACTGCGCGATTCGATCACCCATCCTGCATTCCTCAAGAGACCGACATCCGGGGAATTTATTCTCCACAATTATTACTTGACAGCGACCGGTGCACTTGCCGATATGCATCAGGACGATCCGGATATCCGGCTCATCATCCTCATCCAATTGGCGACGAAAAGCAGCACAATCCTTCAGGGCATGATCTGTGCTCCGACAAAACTGGCACTGCCTAGCGGGCTTCTTTGGCAAAGCGGGGGCTGGAGCCGAAAAGAAGTATGACGGTAAAGGCTCAGCAGAGTAGCCATAAGACTTACGCGCACCATATGGAGTACCAGACGAAGTCGGTGCTCCATATGCTGGGTTATAAGAATTATGCCTACTATTCTCTGTAGGGCATTCATCACTAGAGTGGGAGGTAGCTCCACACCAACGGCAACGGAAATTAAGATGTGCCCACATAGTGCGAAGATAAAACGATTCAAAACAAAAATGCTATTGCGCAAAATACTACACCAAACAGAAAATACTAAAGCAACCTAATATAAAACAAGAAGAAGGAATAAAAAAAATCAGAGATAAAATAAAAGATGCAATTTACAAATGGAAGGGCTTTCCTCTCAAATTCTCCCTCTCCAGAAAACTCACACGACTGTGTTCCCTGGCAACGGCGCCAAAAACTTGATGGCTCAAATCTCACACACCGCTATAGGCGGTAGCTCGACTGCGACACGAAACGGCAGTGTACCGATCGTTCAAGTAATATAAAATGGGAATGAATCCCCAAGTATCGATCTCTTGAGGAACACAGTAAGGTGGAGTTAGGTTTTGAGGAAGGACTTGAGATTGAAGTCCTATAGTCGGATGGATGCGGAAACGGGGTTTTGGATTGTGGAAAATAAAGGGAAAATACTATAACTACTCCTATGCAATGCCGCTATGCAATGCTTCGCTTGGCGGGATGGGAACTACGTAGGCCTTGAGCGCGCTACTTCGTAAGGGCGGATGGACGAGTAGGCGAGCGGATCGAACTATGCAGGCCTTGAGCGCGCTGCTTCGCTAGGCGGGATGGAATACGGGCCGCGATGCCACGCTTCGGTAGGCGGATGGGCGAGAAGGCTAGCGGAATGAGGGTCGCAAGCACCTCTTCGACAAGCACGCCACTAGCAATTGCTAGTGCGGCACCGGACACGGTGGTGGAGTGGAAAAGGGATGGTGGCGCACCTCATTAACACATATGAACTAAATATTTCCATAAACATGAAATAAACAATACTAAACATGGTTCATAGCGTTCATCATCTAGATAAAGAGATTACAACAAATACAACCACACAAGTAGAAGAAAAAGGCAAGAGATACGACCGAATCCGGAGTCTTGTTGTAGATTCACGGTAGGAAGCACCGGGTTGTCAATCCGCGTCCTAGCTCGGTCCCAACTGCGTCCGGGGTAGAGGAGAGCTGTCACACCTCCCAATGGACCCGTCTTCTCCAGCGATTTACCATCCGGCCACGTCTAATGCGAAGAACTTCTTCCCTAGCGATCAAAATGAGTGTAGAATCCCTTCCTTTAAGTCCTTGGATGATGGAGGAGGCCTAGGGGGTGGAAACCCTCAGAAAATGGCGAAAACGGCGGAATTGAACGGAGCCAAAAGACGTAATCCCGACCTAATTCGCGAACAGGTCATTATATAGGTGCTGATTTAAATAGTGCGCACGGTCATTGGCGCACGACCATTGGTCGTGCGCACTGGAATTCTGCGATCGTGCGCACTACCTGGGCAGAACCTGCAAGAAAAGCAATTTATAAAATATAATGTTCGCACGACCAGTGGCGCACGACCGATGGTCGTGCGCACTATCGTCGGTGGTCGTGCGCAATAGGTGAAACAGAACTCATAAAATTACTGTTAAGTGCGCACGTACAGTGGCGCACGACCGGTGGTCGTGCGCAATGGAGTCGATGAGCGTGCGCACTACAGCAAACAGAACTCGTGAAAAAGGTTAAGTGCACACGATCAGTGGTGCACGACCAATGGTCGTGCGCAATAGAACCGGCAATCGTGCGCAGTGTTCCTGTGCAGAATTGCACCGGGAACACTTGCACGACTCCTATTCCAGCACAACCACGAATCTAGCCACTGAAAGTGGCACCTAACGGAGCATGAAAACTACTAATGAAGAAAAGCATGAAATCACACCAAAGTGGGCCTAGAAGTGCACCTAGCATGGAATATCAAATATAAACTAAAACAGGGCTAAAGTGCGGTGAAATGACTGAATAAAGGCCTAGATGAGTCCATAAAAGTGTATATGATCAGGACTCATCAATAATATGCTACTTTGCGAACCATTTGACGTTTAGGGGATAGACTTTATGGGCCTGTTCCCAATGTCTCATGGTAAGCACTTCATCACTGTGGTGGTTGATTACGTCTCAAAATGGGTGGAAGCCGAGGCAGTTGCCACAAATGACGCCAGCACGGTGCTACATTTTGTCCATAAGAATATCTTCTCCAAGTTTGGAACGCCGAGAACTATTATAAGCGATGGAGGGAGCCATTTCTCCAACAAGCAGTTTTTGCAGCTCATGAAGAAGTTTGGGGTCCATCACAAGATCTCATTAGCTTACCACCCCCAAACGTGCGGACAAGTGGAAGTATCCAACCGCGAGCTCAAAAGAATTCTCGAAAAATCTATACATTCAAACAGGAAGGAGTGGTCCAAAAAGGTTGACGACGCATTGTGGGCTTACAGGACCGCCTTCAAAACACCTATCGGCATGACCCCCTTTCAATTGGTTTATGGAATAGCATGCCACTTGCCAGTGGAGCTGGATCATAAAGCACATTGGGTGACTAAACTGTTGAACATGGACATTGGAGCTGCAGCAGATAAGCGCCGTTCCCATCTTAACGAACTAGAAGAGCTCCGACACTTTTGAAAGAATATAGGTATGCTAACTAATTCACCTAGAGTGGGGGGGGGGGGGGGGTGAATAGGTTTCTTTTGATTTCTTTTACTTAGACTATCTGTTTTCTAGTTTAGAGCAAGCAAATGATCAAACACACAGAAAGCACACAAGCATCTATATGCTGGATCGGTAGGCGCCCTTAAAGGGGGGGGGGGGTGAATAAGGGTTTTAAAAACTTTAGATTATATTTAGAAAACTTTGAATTATTGCAAGATTAAAAACAAGAAGAAGCCAAGTAAAACAAAATAAGAGACAGGCTTTATTAATATTAAATAAGTTGTACAAAACTTGATCTCTATGACGCTAGAGATCGGAGGCGAATAATAAAAATCCTTTTTCGTTTTTTATACCGACTCGTATCCCCACGAACCGGTTGGCTTTAGCCGATCTCTCCCCAGATACGGCCTCAAGCCGCTCTAGCCAATCTATCCCCAGAAAGGCCTTGAGCACCCCCTAGATCTACTCCCTAGACCTAGTCGCCAACACGAGGGGAATTACCCCCTAAGTCTAACCCAGACCTAGTCACCAACACGAGGCGAATTTACTACACGTTTACAAGAAAAAGAGAAATAAAATAAAAATACAACAATAATAAAAACTCCCTTTAAGAACTTCTGAAGTAGGAGACGTTGGACCGCTGTAGTATAAGCGTTATTGAAGCGGTCGCTGGTTGGATGAAGCGTGAAGAAATCCTCCTTCAGAAATTCTCTCTCTAAGCTTTCGGTGGGAGTAATTCTCTGAACCTTCCTCTATATGATGTGGCACGAAGCTCTGGAGTTTAGGGTTGTGGAAGGATGAAGAAGACGGATCCAAGGGGTCCTTTTTATAGCCTTAGAGCTAGCGCTAGCGCTATCGCTACCGCCGGCGCTATCCCTGATTAGGCATTATACTGCGCGGGAGAATCCTCAATCAGTGGCAAAAAATCTTTGATTCCTCTTGTGCTCCGCGATAGCGCCTGCGCTAGCGCTACCGCCAGACGCTATCTCCTTCTATATATGCATCTTCCCGCCCACGAAGAAAAATCGCATTTTCGCGCAATCAGGCGCTAGCGCTAGCGGGCATGTTGGAATTTTGGCTTCAAATTTTGGCGCAGCCTTCTTATGTTATCCTTGAGTCATATGAACTTGTTATCCTGCACACTTAAACACAAAAGATCAAATACACATAAGATTTGTTATTCTCAAACCTAGGAGATGCGGAAGATCCTGTTCCAACAAACTCCCCCTTTTGATAATAACAAATCCATTAATGATAAATCAGAGCATTAATAAGCATGATGAGACTATACTTGTGTGTGTGTGAAAATGATGACTTAGGATAATTATCGATTTTAGCATTTAGAATTGCTCCCCCTAAATACATGCTCTCCCTATGTGAATGCTCCCTTAATATGTAAGCTATCATCTTAATTAAACATGTTAGTTTTCTATTTTGATAGCATATTATATTTATCATGTTAGCTCTCCCCATTTTGTTATTAGCAAAAGTGGGTTAGGAGGCACCACATAAAAGTTTTGATAATAAGATAAAGGCATGATCGAGCTTCTTAGTGAGAAGGAAATGATAAGGAGTTTTAGAACAATTTTTAGAGAAATAGATCAGAGTTCTTAGCCCAAAAAAATAATGATTTCCCCTTTATATAAGAGTTTTAAGCATAAAAAAATAATGATTTCCAAGTAACCAATCTACCCAGACAATATGTCGACACCCTAGCCCCGTACTAAGTGACGGAATGGCATGAGGAGCTGCAAACATGCCGTAGGTTGGGGTGTTAGTCCCATATGTAAACACTAGACAAACATTTAACCTAACATTCTTTCCCTCCAGTGCCTCGCAAGGCCCCACTGGAACCCTCCCCGGTTAAGGACACGACATGACTAGAGATAAGGTTATCTAATGTCTACAACCCTACGCCCCCGCTATGGTGAGATATGAAGTCATGGATAACAATTATTGGAAACATTAAGCATTTAAATCTAATGGGAAGTTTCATAGCATATGGATTTTTATTTGAAAATAAAACACACTTAGCTATATTGAAATTCATGAATGAATCAGAGTTTGAGCATTGCAGAAGATTTCGAAAAAGAAACATCATAATACTTTTTAAGTTCAAAAAGGAGATGTTTTGGAGTTTCAAAAACTAACTTTATAAAGATAAGAGTTAAAGCATTTTGGAATAAAGAAACAACATCCTTTTAGCAATTAGAAACACAAAAGTAAAATTTGATTTGAAATTCAATAATAAGAGGATGATTTATAAGCAATATTTCACTTGTTGGAGGAGTGTTTAGCATAAAAGTTTACATGGAAATAAATCAGAGTTTTTAGCATAAAAATGATATGCGTGTTAGAACAACAAATATAAGTTCTACCAAGCAAGTCTACCACTTGTTTTTAGAAAAATTGAGATTTAGGACTTGATATAAGCATGAAAGCACACGGTAAAAGTTATATGGTGATGATGCGGAAGACTTATAAAAATACAAGAAACATCTTATTGTAATCAATGATGATCCATAAAAAGATATATGAGGTAATTTTCAAAAAGAAGATGTTTTATTTGTAATTCATTGTTCAAGTAAAATCTTTAAATTCAAACAATAAAGGAACCAAGCATGAAATAATGTTAAAAAAGATATTACTACAATGTTACTTTAATTCACAAATTCAAAACATACCAAACATTGTAGAAAGCATGCTAGTGTTATCTAGTGCATTTCATAAATACAGAGTAGTATAGAATTAGCATTAAGATCCAATACTCATGAGAAGAAGTGTTATGGAAGATAATGATGTGCACATAAGTGTATTTTTGAGTAAAGTAAACAAATGTTTTAATCAAAAATACAAGAGATATGTAAAGTAAGAGCACAATAAAACACAAATAATTTTACTTCCACACACTTCAATGCACAAAAAAATGTACAACTACCAAGGTGCTTTGCACACACAATGCTCATTAAGAGTTATCAAGGTGCAAAGTAGTGCTTGGGGGATCACATATTTTATTTTTAATGTTGAAACTAGTGATCTGGTGTATTTAAGAGTAAGTGATTTTTATTTTGAAAGAAAGATATGGTTTGCACAAGACACTTTACTATTCCTTCCAAGGTGCTCAACCTCACAACGCTTATTAAGACTTATCAGGAGGTTCAAGTAGTGCTTGGTGCAGTTATCTTTGTCATTTATTTTATAATTATTGTTTTGTACAAAGTTCTCCGAATACACTTGTTTTGCAAACCAATATAATTTATGAAAACATAACCACTTTTCTTAACTTTTTAAAAGTGCAAAAAAAGGAGTGTAGGTAAGACACTTGTGCAATTTTAATTCATTGTACTAATACATAACATACTCAAGCATTCTTAGATTAAACCATATGTAGACAATGCCAAAATAAGTGAGTGAATAAATATCATTATCAAACATAAAACATTTACTCATACTTAGATGCATGCTAAGCTTGATTCTACACACCCTTTAAAATATAATTGATGCACATTTGGATAGATATATCAAAGCATGAAGAAAACAATGTCCAAAGTAGTTTGAAAAGATACATTGCAACATTATAGAAGTTCTAAATAAAAGATTAAATCATGCTTGATTTTCACAGAAAAATTCATACAGTTTTTTTATAGTTTTAAAGTTTTATATTTTTGTATTTGATTTTTGTAAAAAGATAATTTTTAAACAAATGGCAAAGGCAAAACATGAATTTTTTTTTGTAATTTGGTTTTTCTATTTTTGTATTTGATTTTTCAAAAATAATAGTGCAAAACTAAATAGTACATATAGATTAATATATTTTTATGAATTTTACAAAATTTTAAAATTACAGAAAAATGAATATGGACGCTAGCGCCTGCGGTAGCGCTAGCGCGGGAGACAGTGAACGATTTTTTGTGATCTTGAAAATTTTAATTGTTGATTTGGATTAAGTGTCCCAATAGTAGTTTCATGCAGAAATTTCAGATTTTTTGGAGATGTTTAGATAGTGCAAATTGCATGAAACATTAGCGATTTTCTTATATGACTAGACAAAATAAATTTGCATGAGATATAATTTATTATATTTCCATTTTAATTTTTCTAAGGCTTTTATCAATCTAATGTAGTTTGAAAATGATAGGAAATGAATGAACAAATATACATGATTTTAGTGATTTAGAGAATAATGTTCATGCAAAAGAATATCATGGACATTCATAAGCATTTTAGTCCTATGGAAACAATTTAAAGTCACATAGTTATTTGATCGTTCAATTTAATTTTATTTTACTTCACAATTAATTCATTATAGCAATATGAGATAACTAGCATGAATAATAATATCTATTAGTTGATAATGCTAGAATAATGAGTTTGGTTGCAATTGTTATACCACAAGATTAATTGAGAAAATGTTGCATGTATTCAAGAAAGTGGTGTAATATTTTGACATAGAATGAATTTATGATTTCATTTGATTTATTCTAATTAATATAAAGTTGATTCTATGGTTTATAAACAAATGAGATACATGCAAGTCATACTACATTAATTCATTCATGTAATTATTATGATCACCAATCAAATGTTAGAACCAAATGGATCTTTTGTAGTTATGTGTAATATTTGAATTTAAAGATCTTTTGATATTACATAATTATGATGGTGAAGCATGTAGCACAAATCATATTCATCATTTTTCAAAATATTTTAAAGAAAGATTGTGAGGTGAATAGTGAATATGAAAATAGTGAGAAACTATTTTTGGTTAGTTTGGAGAGTTATTGTAAATTTTCTCTATTATAAGGGCTATCATATTCAACACACAAGATAGATAATAATCAACACATTGTGCATTTTAATTTTTTGCCTAAGCCCTTTAGAAATTACATTTGGAAAATTAAATGTAAATTCTTATTTTCAATCTTTAAATTCTTCATTTTTCTTTTTGCAATTTTTAGTATATGGAAATAAGAAGAAGGGTTAGACATTTTTACAGTGCTATCGGAAGGGGTAAGATGAGAGCATGAAGTTTCTTTATCGTCTTCCAGCCCTCCTTCCATAGATGAATTTTCATCTTCTTTTTCACTCGCAGTATTGCTTTCTTTTTCTATTTCCATGTTCTCCATGGATTTGCTACGAGAGAGATCTTCTTGAATGATAGTGGATGCTTGTATGTCCTTCTCTTCATGTGTTTGTTCCATACCTGCAAGAGGAAGATCATAAGTTATCTCAAGAATCTTCCACATCTCGTAAGCAGTAGAAAAAGTATGAATGAGTTTGGAAATATTTTGATCTAACGCACAAAATAGACTATTCATAGATTTTGCATTTAAAAACATTTCGTTTTTATTTAATACGCTGGGTGGCTTTTTAATAGTAATATTCCAAACTTTTTCATCTAAAGCTTTAAGAAAATTTTCCATTAATATTTTCCATCCTTTGAAATTTCTTCCTTCAAATAAAGGAGGCGCTAGTGATTTTCCTTCTTCATAAAAATTTCCCCCACTAAAAGAAGCAAGATCATGAGACGCCATTATTCTCGGTTGTTAAGCCGATTGGAATAAAACCGCTCTGATACCACTTGTTGGATCGGTAGGCGCCCTTAGAGGGGGGTGAATAAGGGTTTTTAAAAACTTTAGATTATATTTAGAAAACTTTGAATTATAGCAAGATTAAAAACAAGAAGAAGCCAA
This sequence comes from Dactylorhiza incarnata, assembly GCA_033032865.1. Lineage (NCBI taxonomy): Eukaryota > Viridiplantae > Streptophyta > Magnoliopsida > Asparagales > Orchidaceae > Dactylorhiza > Dactylorhiza incarnata. The sequence goes on along the minus strand of JAWHQI010001600.1, from coordinate 17,047 downwards.
GTAAACCAAAAAATAGAGACAAGCTTTATTAATATTAAATAAGTTTTACAAAACTTGATCTCTATGACGCTAGTGATCGGAGGCGAATAATAAAAATCCTTTTTCGTTTTTTATACCGACTCGTATCCCCACGAACCGTTTGGCTTTAACCGATCTCTCCCCAGATACGGCCTCAAGCCGCTCTAGCCAATCTATCCCCAGAAAGGCCTCGAGCACCCCCTAGATCTACTCCCTAGACCTAGTCGCCAACACGAGGCGAATTACCCCCTAAGTGTAACCTAGACCTAGTCAACAACACGATGCGAATTTACTACACGTTTACAAGAAAAAGAGAAATAAATTAAAAATACAACAATAATAAAAACTCCCTCTAAGAACTTCTGATGTAGGAGACGTTGGACCGCTGTAGTATAAGCATTATTGAAGCGGTCGCTGGTCGGATGAAGCGTGAAGAAATCCTCCTTCAGAAATTCTCTCTCTAAGCTTTTGGTGGGAGTAACTCTCTGAACCTTCCTCTATATGATGTGGCACGAAGCTCTGGAGTTTAGGGTTATGGAAGGATGAAGAAGACGGATCCAAGGGGTCCTTTTTATAGCCTTAGAGATAGCACTAGCGCTAGCGCTACCGCCGGCGCTATCCCTGATTAAGCATTATACTGCGCGGTAGAATCCTCAATCCGTGGAAAAGAATCTTTGATTCCTCTTGTGCTCAGCGATAGTGCCTGCGCTAGCGCTACCGCCAGGCGCTATCTCCTTCTATATATGCATCTTCCCGCCCGCGAAGAAAAATCGCATTTTCGCGCAATCAGGCGCTAGCGCTAGCGCCGGTGCTAGAGGGCATGTTGGAATTTTGGCTTCAAATTTTGGCGCAGCCTTCTTATGTTATCCTTGAGTCATATGAACTTGTTATCATGCACACTTAAACACTCAAGATCAAATACACATAGAATTTGTTATTCTCAAACCTAGGAGATGCGGAAGATCCTGTTCTAACACTATAGTGGTTCCCCAAGACAGTGTGTCTATGGGTATTCCACTTTCCCCCTTCACCCTTCTAACAGTGTGTTAGATAGGGCCAACTCCTCCAAACCTCAGTTCCAAGAGCTTACAACACAGATCCCTCAGGATCTCTCAGGTTTTCCCAAACCCTACATAAGGCTAATCAGCCCTAGCTCAGATTAGCTCCTGATCCTACAGCTCAGACCCCTTCCAGGTCTTACAACTTAAAGGAATCCTCCTCCTACAGCTCAGGCAATAAAGCTCTACAACTCAGATAACACAGATCCTACAAACACAGACCATAAGGTCCTACAACTTAGGCAAAATGACCTACAGAAAGATGAGTTTAATTCTAACTACAACAGACAGCAGTTGAAGGAAGTCTCCTGTAGTTCCTGCACAGCTTGTGCTTTCCTGTAGCTGAAGATGTTGATAACAGCTACTAACTTGTCTTCATCTTCAGATGAAGGATGGAAGATCACCTTGCTCCTTTTGGCGGGGAGCTATCTTCTTCTCTCTTCTTCTTCTTCTTGTTCAGTGAGCAAGAAGGTTGAGAGAAGCCGTCAATGGAGAAGAATGATTCAGCAAGCAACCGAGAGCTTTAAGAGTGCCCTAACTCTTTCTCTTATACATCTTCTATCTCCAATGTCTCTAATTTGATATCCCGAGAGGTATGGGAGAGATTGGTGGTCCCCTGTAGCTTTTCTGCAACTTGCGCCGAAAGTAGTCCCGCCACTCTGTCGATTTACAGGGAAGAACAGCGTTCGACGAACTCATTTCATCGTTCGACGAACTTGCTAAATTCTGCGTTCGACTAACTGATTTGAAACCTCGTTCGACTAACGTGCTGTATTCTTCTATCTACACCCCAGCATTGCATTCTTAGAAGGCCGATCGACGAAATTCCTTCTGCGTTCGACTAACACTGATTCTCAGCGTTCGACAAACTATCATCTCCGTTCGACTAACACGCTGATTCTCAGTGGACGACCAACTGCCAGCTTAGAAGCCTTCTTCTCAGCGGATCCGCTGAGACGGCTCCTCGTCTCAGCGGTTCCGGCCTTTCGTCTCTGCGGTTCAGCTGAGACAAATCTTCAACTTCTCAGGGGATGAATTCTCATGTACTTAGGTCATGAATGGCCTTCTCTCTTGACTCACCTAAGCATGTTCAACTTACACAAACAAGGCTTTATCAAATACATCTTGTAATTAGCATTGCATGATGACCCCTCTTCAAATCAAGGGAATTTTGAGGGCAAATTCCCAACAATCTCCCCCTATTTGAAGAGGGCAAAATACCTGCCAATGCTAAGTAGCATCTTTATTAAAAATAAGTCATATCACTGAAATTTAATAAATAAAAAGAATTATGGCATTTCATAACACAGATATTCAAGTGCAACATTCATATATAAACAGTAAATGACACAATATGATTTCCAGAAGATGAAATATCATTTCATTTAAATGTTCAAGACAGACATTTATGATCAGTTCAAGTCTCATTTATACATTAATTCATTTAAGGAGCATCTAAATGAAAAGTCTTCTTGGATGGTCCCTGGGAGGAGCTTTCTCCTTCTTCTTCAGATTTTCTCTTCCTAGCTTCAGCAGCAGCCTTCATCGTTTCCTTCACTTTGAAGTACAGAAAAGGCTTGGGTAGATATCTTGGGGGAATCCTTATAGGAGTTTCCCTTCTTACCAAGTTTTCTTTGAGAATCCTTTCCCTTAGAGATTCCCTCTCTAGGTGTTTGATCCATTCAACAGATGAGTAGACATGATCAATATCCTTGAGTGGATTGCCATGGATGACCCAGGTGTTGACAACAATTGTGTCCAGTTCTAGATTATCATCCTCATGGAGAGGATCATCTAATCTTTCCATCCTCTTCTGGGCCATATATTCTTCAGCAGTTTGAATGCCCTCTCTCCTTCTCCTCTATGCTTCTTCCTCATCTTGAATCAGATTAGATTGACTTTGAAAGTCAAAATCTTCAGGTCTGCTTGGATTCAATATAGCAAGGTTTAGGGCAATCCTTGTTCCTTGAAGCACCTTCAGACTTGTGGCCCTATGATCATCATTCACCTTTTTAACCACAGTTAGAAGGTTTTCTTGAAATGCATTTGATGCATTCTTGACCTCTTCCACCACTTGCTTGTGGGTTGCTTCCTGCTTGGAGAGTAGCAGTTGGTGGGCATTGTCCATATTGGTGTTTAGCTTTATGTGGGCTGCTTTAAGTTTAGCACTTAGCATGGCAACCTTTTCCTTCCCCTTTTTGCCTTCTTCAAATATCTTTTGCTCAATTTCAGAGTGCTGAGCCACAATTGATTGGGAGAGTGTTTGAAAGGTGCCATCCACATCATCCAGAATGTTTTCCTGACCCTTATCAATGTGGGACTTGACTTGGCTGCTAGATGTGGTAACCACTTGGGCCATCCTGTCAATTGCCTTTTCCCAGACATTCTGATTCTTGTGCAGATGATTCTTTACATATGTTATATCCTTTGTGGAGTCCCCTTGATGGTCTGCAATATTCATCAGAATAGTGTACTGAGCAGCAACAGTTCTTTCTGCCATTTCAAACCACCTAGTCATTTGTTGGAGTATATGATTTGAATCAGCAGTGACAGAATTGATCTGGGTATTTAGCTCAGTCCTTACTGCAGCTACCCTTGTCTCCAGTCTCTTCTCACTGGCTTGAATCTCTTGAGATAATGTTGCTCTTGTAGCATTCAGATCATCCCTAATTTGAGCAGTTTCACCTTGGACCCTTTCAGCTACAAGATCTTTCATAGACAACATCTGACCCTCAATTATGGTTTGTATTGAGTTCAGCAGGTCAGATGTGTCCAGCACAGCAACTGGCCTTTCCTGGGCCAAATATTTCTCCACCACTTCTTCTCCACTGAGAGCATTGGCTCTTTCATTATCTGGGATGTCCTCCCCCTCAGATGGGGCATGAAGTACACCTGGCAGATTTGGGGGTAAAGGTTCCTGTTGATGCCCCCCTCACTTGCATACCCACCACTTCCTTCAGGGGTTGGGTTATGCTCCCCCTCACTTAGGGCATCCTCATGAGGAGAATTCTATCTAGGGGCACCTGAATCATGATTAATGAGTTAGACACCTAGACTATACTAATGGTAGAGGGGAGAAGACTAACTGAGATCCTAATTTACCATGGATAGGTGAATTGGGTAGTTCATCTTTAGCTTGAGGAACAGCTGGATCAGTATTCATCTTAGTTGGTTCAGGATTAGGTTCAACTCTTCCTTGGGGTTCCTCATCCCCCCTTGTCCTGGGGACATCTTCTCCTTCCACACCATCCTTGTGTATTGGAGGATCATCATTCTTTCTGGAGGTTTCAGTACCTACTTCTTCACTCTTCTTAGCTTTCTTCTTCTTCATCAGCTCATCCACCATGGAAGGTTGGCTCATGGGTAGGACCCTTATTGACCTGTCCAATGTCTTTATATCCAGCCTCTTCAGGTAGTGGATATTAGCACCTTTGATGGAGGAGAAGTGGTCTGGATATGCCTTCAGTAGGAAGATTTATAGGATCCTTCCAAAGTTGGGGGCTTGTAGACATTCCTTTTATCTCTGATAGAGATCATCTCCCCACCTAGTGCTTTTCTTCATTATGATCCTGGTAACCAGCTCAAACATTGGTTGGGAAATGGAGTCATGAGAGCCTGGTTTACAAAGAAGTGTTTTCCCCACAATGTCACATAACAACTTCCCCTTTTGGTTGAAGAATTTCTTCTTTAAAGATGTAGTCTGGGAATCACTGTACTCACACCATTTTAGGGCTAGCTCTTTGTCAGAATCTGACTCCTCTTCTTCCACTCTGGGCAGGTGCAGTATCTTTTCTTATCTTTTAGGGGATATCTTCACCCTTATCTCTCCAACCTTAGATGTTAAGCCATCCTTAGAAGATGACTGCCTGACATTTGCGTAGAACTCTAGCACTTCATGCTTGAATATCTGAGAGGGTTCAGATAGCAAGAAGTCTAGACCGGCTTCAGAAATTATGGAGATAGCACTTAAAATCTCTGGTGAGGCATGGAGAAAGCGATCCCTCACCAACTCACAACCCTCTAGAAACTCCTTGACTACTTTGGGCGCCATTTTGTCGAAGAGAAGACCGCTGGGATGAAGAGTTTGTTGAGTCGAACAGTTGGTTGTAGCGGCGTAAGAGAATGTGAAGAGTCATCTAACACAAACGACTATTTATATAGTGGGTCTAACTGTTAACCTTTACGTGTCAGTGGGTCGACTGAGAGAGTTCATCTAAAATTTCAACCTAGGGCAGAGTTCATCGAACTCAAAGCAGAGTTAGTCGAACTCAAAGTTCGACGTTCGTCGAAATCAGGACAGAGTTCGTCGAACCCAGATTTGTTCTGCTGATTTGAAGAAAATAATAAGATTAGCTGAACCTGAGGTTTCTGATTCTGCTTATCATTATAAACTTATTCTTCATTTAACAATCTAGGTACATAATACCATACCCTATCAGTTGAATCAGATTCAATTCAATTATAACATTTTAGTTTATTATAACTTGAACAGATGACAGCATAAACAAGATAATAGAGAGCTCATTCTAAATTTAACATGCCTAAGTCAATTTTAAAATAATTAAACTTGGCTTCATCCAGTGGCTTAGTGAAGATATCAGCTACTTGATATATTCAAGTTTGATATCTTCACACTCTACATGCTCTCTAATAAAATGATACCTAATTTCAATATGCTTGGTCCTGCTATGGGAAACAGGATTTTTGGCAATAGAAATTGCACTGGATGAATCACACAGCAAGGGAGACTGTCTTACCTTGATGTTGTAATCTTCCAACTGATGTTGGATCCACAGAAGTTGAGCACAACAGCTACCTGCTGCAATGTATTCTGACTCAGCTGTGGATATTGCCACACTGGTTTGCTTTTTGCTGCTCCATGAGACCAGCCTCTTCCCTAGGAAATCACTGGTGCCACTAGTGCTTTTCCTGTCCTCTTTGCATCCTGCAAAATCTGCATCTGAATAGCCTATTAGTTCAAAATCATTGTTCCTAGGGTACCAAAGGCCAAGATTTAGGCTGCCCTTGAGATATCTCAAGATCCTCTTCACAGAGGTGTAGTGAGATTCCTTAGGACAGGCCTGATACCTAGCACAGACACATGTAGAATGCATAATGTCTGGCCTACTAGCAGTTAAATACAACAATGATACATCTGTACATGGATTCATCAAAGGCCTTCCCCTTTTCATCCTTGTCTAATGATATATTAGATCCCATGGGTGTTCTCATGGTGGAGGCTGACTCCATCCCAAATTTATTGATGAGCTCCTTGGTGTACTTAGTCTGGGAGATGAAAATTCCATCATCAGACTGTTTCACTTGGAGCCCAAGGAAATATTTGAGCTCACCCATACTGCTCATCTCAAACTCCCCCTGCATTAGATTAACAAATCTCTTACAGAGGTTGTCATCAGTAGACCCAAAAATTATGTCATCAACATAGATTTGGACTAAGATACACTTGCCCCTTGTTTACTTAAGAAACAATGTGCTATCAATCTTTCCCCTCATGAACTTGTTCTTGAGGAGAAAGCTGGACAAAGTCTCATACCAAGCTCTTGGAGCTTGCTTGAGACCACAGAGGGCTTTCCTAAGAAAATAAACATGAGATTTGAGGGTAGGATGAACAAAACCTGATGGCTGCTCTACATATACTTCCTCTTTCAAATTTCCATTCAGGAATGCTGATTTAACATCCATCTGGTAGACTTTGAAGCCCTTGTGAGCAGCATATGCAAGGAATAGTCTTATGGCCTCCAACCTTGCAACTGGGGCAAATGTTTGGTCAAAGTCTATTCCTTCCTCTTGCCTATACACTTTAGCAACTAGCCTTGCTTTATTCTTGATGATTGTCCCATTTTCATCCAACTTATTCCTGAAGATCCATTTGGTGCCAATGATGTTGTGTCCTTCTGGTCTTGGCACAACCTTCCAAACTTTGCATCTTTTGAACTGCAAAAGCTCTTCCTGCATAGCCATAGCCTCTGGTGACTCATTTTTCAGCCGCCCCCCCCCCCCCCCCCCCAAATATCACTTTGGGTCCATTCTTCACAGATTTGTAATTCTGTAGAAGACTCCTGGTTCCTGTCATGTGCCTTGAGCACCCACTGTCCAAGTACCATATTTGATTGAGGCTGGTACTTGAACTAACCTGCAAAAAGAGATTTAGTTATCCTTAGGAGCCCAAGAAGCTTTAGGTCCTAGGTGCCTGTTAGTTTGATGAGAAAATCTCACACTTGCTTCACTCTTAGCAGGAAAGCTCTTCTTTGCATTAGGTACATTGGGATTGTACCAACTGTCTATGGCAAAGTGTCCCACCTTGCCACATCACCAGCAATCATGAATGTTGTATCTTCTCTTTTGAACATTTTTCTGAATTGGTACAGCACTGTGTACATGTTCAGCAAGAGATACAACAACATTCTTCCTATTTCTTTCAGCAATAATCTGACTGAAGGACAATCTGTAGACAGTCTTGTTGTTATGTGTCCTGATGGCATTAGCTTGCAGTGACTTGGCAGCCATACAAGATCTGATAGAATCAGACACTGAGCAACATGGCTTGTCAACTGATTTTACAGTAGACTTGACTTTTGCTGAAGCAGAATTGGAAGAACTTGCTTCCTTATTCTTGATTGAAGGTGCAAAAGCACCAAACACAAATGGTCCAGATTGGGCCATTTGGATTTCCTCATGGGGAGCTTTCTTAGCACTCATTCCCATGCCCTTTCTTCACTATGGGAAGGAGTATTTTCCTTCCTATAGGAGCTTCCATTCTTCCAGTGACCATAAATGCTTTCATGGTCATACCTGTTGGAAGGAAGTACCACCTTCTGAAAGGTGGTATATGAGGCTTAGCCTTCTCCTTGCTCTTTACTCCACTCCCTTCTCCTACTTCCATCTTATTGAATCCTAGCCCTCTCCTATTGGTTTGATAGGATAATGTGTCAATAATGGGAAGCACTGATTTGGGCTTGGAGAATTGAGCCACCAGGCTCTTCTCTTTTTCCAGCTTCTACTCAAGGTCCTTGATGACCTTGTTCTTCAAGGAAATAGAGCTTAAATGTACAATTGTCATACCCTTTAAATGACTTATATGCCTACTCATCTGATCCACTAGGGTGTGTGATTCAGTGCAGTCTTTTTCAGTAATTTTAAGGGAAGCAATTTCCTGGGCTTGCCTCTTGGCAAGCTTCTTGCTCTCTTTCAGAGCAACAACCAAGGCATCATATTTGTCAATCAATTGATTGACATCAACCTTAGATTTAGATTCACTTTCATCAATTGATGAAGGTGCATCAAAATCTGGACTAGTCTCATAATCAGTAGAGGATAAGGTAAGATTTAATATCTCGACATGTTCTGAATCATGCTGACTGTCCTCTTCATCAGTGATGGCCATGAGGCCAAGCTGAACACTGTCTTCTTTATCCTCCTCTGAATCATTGTCTGAGTGTGATAGAGGGGCCCGAATTCCTCTCCTGGCAGTAGGATAGTCTTCTTCTTCCTGTGCAGCAAATAGCCCAATGTAGGCTTTCTCTTCTTCATTTGAATCTGAAGATGATGATTCAGATTCACTCCAGCTCTTGCTTTTCTTGGCTATAAGGGATTTTTCTCCCTACCTCTCCTTCTTATGATGAGGCTTCTTTTCACCTCTTTATTTCCTTTTGACTGGGCAGTCAGCAATTACATGCCCAGGCTTGCTGCAGCAGTAGCAAACAATGTTAGCTGAAGTATGTTTACTAGTTTTGGAATCATACATGTCCCCTTTGGGATGCTGCTTCTCAGATCTGTAGTGATCCTTCTTGGAGTGTGATGAGGAGGAGGGCTTGCTCTTCCATTTATTCCTCCTCATCATCTTCTTGAACTGTCTTGAGAAGGCAGCAAACTCTTCATCAGAAGAAGAGCATTCTTGAGAGCAGCACTCAGATTTCTCAGACTCCTCCATCCTTATTGGAGGTGACTGCAACCTGCTCTTGCTCTTCTTTGAGCTATCAGCTTTGAGAGCTATTGATCTCTCCTTTGAGTGAGCCTCGGAGGAAGTGTCCTCCTCCTTTCTTGCAGTAAGCTGCATCTCATATGAGAGAAGTTTGCCAAACAATGTATGGGTAGGGGTTTCTCCTAGCCTAGACCCTTCCCTGATTGCACAAATTTTTGTTGAAAATGTTGAAGTGGAAGTTAGTGGAGCTTTTGGACCTGGGCGGTCTGGGAGGAGGTCGGGCGGTCTAATGTGACCGCGCGGCGTGGCGGTCTGCCTCTGTGGTCTGGCTTGTCTAAGCCTAACTGCGGCCTCTTGGCATGACTGCAGGTATCTGGTCCAAGGCGGCTGGAGGTGAAGGCCGCGCAGTTTGTCTCTGACTGCGTGGCAGGTTGTCCTCTTCAAGGCTGTGCTGGTCTGGTGTGACCGCACAGGTTGGTCCAGGTTCTCTGGTGGTATTCACGGACTAAGGTTTTTAGTCGCGCGGTCTCAGTTCGCGGTCTCAGGAGGAGACTGGTATGCGAGCTGGACGCTGTTCGCGGTCTCAGAAGGAGACCAGCATGCGGACAAGAGTTCGTGGGTTGTTAGCGGACTGTCTGTGTTCGCAGTCTCTGCCGAACACAAGTGGTGAGCGGCTTCGTGGCGGTCTGGCGAACTCCCTAGGGAGTCGCGATCTCACTGTGAGAGTGGCGATCTCTCACAGTTTGGTTGAAGCCGGCGGGCTCATCAAAATGAAGCAGGAGTACTGTTGCTGATCGCGCGGGTTGACCGGTAAGGTCGCGCGGTTTGGAGGGTGGTGACCCTATCTCATAGGGTGGTGACTGGATCAGGTCCCACGCCTATAAATAGGAGCCACTGTAGCAGCATTATTAACGACACCAAGTGTAAGCTGAGTGCGACTTGTTTCCTACGGTCTGTATTATTCTGACCGTGCGGTCTGCTGATTGAATTCTTCTTGTGCAGCTTCTGCGGATAGTGTAGACAGCAGCGATCACCTCTTCCTCTGAAAGTGTTCGGGCGGTTTGCGGCTTGGAGTTGTATTGCTGGAGTTTGGGAGAATCAACAGGTCGGAAGAAGGGTGCTGTCTGATCAGCGGTTTGGTGGTGTTCTGTGATCGGCAGGAAGTTGCGGTCTGGCAACTTGCACAGGTTGCAGGGAGGTCGCGCGGTTTGAGCGGTCTCAAGTTTTTCATCTTCTGTATTTCCTTTGGTTGTTTGTGCTGGCGAAATCATGTCTCGCAAAGCATGCCTTGTCCTGTAATGAAGTTTTATGCTATCAATAAAGATCACTTGTTTGCCTGAAGATTGTTTCTGGTTGTTTGGCTAGTATCTCTAAGTTGCATAATCGATTCCTGCTTGCTCTCACAAGGTCTTAGAAAAATTTCACAATTTTTGTGTCCCAATCCCTAGTTAGGGATCTAAGGAACTTGTTATTCAGGTCATAATCAGTGAACACTCTCTTATAGGTTCTTAATTCATTTACAATCCTAAAGAACCTTTCATAGCACAAGGAGATGTTCTCCTGGCTCAGCTTCCTGAAGGCTTCATACTCCTGATTGAGGAGTGACTTTCTATCATCCCTTACTTCAGCAGTTCCAATTCCATATATTCAATCAATGTGTCCCACATTTCCTTGGCAGTTGTGCAGTGTACCAAGTTCTGAAATGTGGTGTCATCAATTGCATTAACAATTTTGTTCTGAGCCCTTTTATCTATAGTGTATAGTGTTATTTCATCATTGGTCAGCTCAGTAAGTGCCTTCAGCACTTTCCTAGTGGGGTCAATAGTGGAGACTTTCTCAAATGTGTAAGGTCCATTTTTTTTACTGTTACATAGATCCTTGGGTCTGAGGCTTCCATGAACAGCCTCACCCTTTGATTCCATATGCCAAAGTTTTCTTTTGAGCATATGGGCAATTTTATTGACCCCAACTCCTTCTTCATTCCACTGGAGGCCATTTGATTTTGAATCAGCAGTACCTATTTAGGAACTGGTCAGACTGTTAAGTCCTTTTTGACCAACCTTGCTTTGATACCACTTGAAAGAATATAAGTATTGATGCGCAAACGGCAAGTGCATTGGTCGCTGTCAAGTAATAAAATTGGGAATAACTTCCCTGAATATCGTCTCTCAAGGAATGCAGTTTCTGGTGAACAAAACGCGTGGTGAATCGATCGTTATACGAGCGAATACAGTAAAAACAAGGGCATTGTGATTTGGTTTCCAAAGCTAGTGCGGAAAAGAAAGAGATGCGGGTCAAAACTCCGCTTCGCAAGGCGGGATGGATGCAATAGCCGCGATGCCATGCTTCGGTACGGGCCTGGACGGAAAGTAACTGTGAAGGGTGAGGGTCGCACACACCTCTTCGCAAAGTGGGGGTGAGTGCAGCGGCCGCGATGCCGTGCATCGGTATGCGGGTGAAATGGCCACAGGGCGGGGTTTTGTGAGGGTCGAAGGCACCTCTTCACTCTCACCTCTAGATTTTGGTAGAGTGACCTAGCTAGAACGTGTGTGTTGAAGTGGAGTGGAGGTGGAGCGCTTCACAGCAAGCATAAAATAAAGAATGAAACAAGAAAAAGCTTCCATTCATAGACAAATAGAAATTAATCATGTTCATTACAACAATTAAAAGTGCATTTCCAAAAGAAAGAGGATAGAGGAAACCACGAGATGAGAAGTCTCGTCGTAGATCTTGGTCGGAATGGGGGGTCGTCACGCCTCCTCCGAGCTCAGTCCTTGGTTGCTTTCGGAGTTCAGAGGGCTTGTCACTACCTCTAAACATCACCGTCTTCTTCTTAGAGCTAGGTCTCTTCCACTTAGCTCAATGGAGATGCCACACATTGAAATACTTGTTGTAGATGGCGGGGAATGCTTCTAGGACCCTTGAAGGAGCTTAGGATTGATGGATGAAGCTTTCCCAAGGAAGGGGATGGATGGATGGAGCTTGGAGAGGGAACAAGGCGGAAAGCTTGCGGAAGAATCGGGCCCAAACTGTGCTGAATGACCTAAAATCGCGGAGCCGGTCTTTAAATACGGAGCAGAGAAAATACTGCGCTTGATCAGTGGCGCACGACCAGTGGTCGTGCGTGAAGGAATGCTTGTGATCATGCGCGGTCAACCCTGCAGCAGAGGAAACGGTAGGAAAAAACGCACGGTCAGAGGGCGCATAAACCAGTGCTCGTGCACGAAGAAGGCATCGTGGTCGTGCAAACCGCTCTATTTGGTAAGGTTAATTGATGCACGACCAATGGTCGTGCGCCTGATCGTGCGCGAAGGAAAACGCACGATCAGTGGCTTTTTAGGCCAAAACTCGCCCCAAACCATTCTGAGCGTTCACATGATCCTAGTACCTGCAGCAAACTCAAACATACCCGCTGGGACATAGAAACAAAGCTCCCCAGCGGCATAAATATGCACCAAAAAGACAAAAAGGGAAACATCCAAGATAACACACAGAATAAGGCTATGGAAGGTTACTATCTACGCAAATGAACTACTAATCCAATATGAACGATAATCAACCTATAATGCAGTACCTATGAATGATAATGAGTCTAAATGAGTCCTAAAACATGTATATAATGGAGAACTCATCAAGTATGCTAACTAATTCACCTAGAGGGGGGGGGGGGGTGTGAATAGGTTTCTTTTGATTTCTTTTACTTAGACTATCTGTTTTCTAGTTTAGAGCAAGCAAATGATCAAACACACAGAAAGCACACAAGCATCTATAGTGGTTCCCCAAGACAGTGTGTCTATGGGTAGTCCACTTTCCCCCTTCACCCTTCTAACAGTGTGTAGATAGGGCCAACTCCTCCAAAACTCAGCTCCAAGAGCTTACAACACAGATCCCTCAGGATCTCTCAGGTTTTCCCAAACCCTACCTCAGGCCTAATCAGCCCCTACCTCAGATCAGCTCCTGATCCTACAGATCAGACCCTTCCAGGTCCTACAACTTTGAGGAATCCTCCTCCTACAGCTCGGGCAATAAAGCCCTACAACTCAGATCATATAGATCCTACAAACTCAGACCAAAAGGTACTACAGCTCAGGCAAAATGCCCTACAGAAAGATGTAGTTTAATTCTTACTACAGTATACAGCAGTTGATGGAAGTCTCCTGTAGTTCCTGCACAGCTTGTGCTTTCCTGTAGCTGAAGATGTTGATAACAGCTACTAACTTGTCTTCCTCTTTAGATGAAGGATGGAAGATCACCTTGCTCCTTTTGGTGAGGGAGCTATCTTCTTCCTCTCTTCTTCTTCTTCTTTTTCAGTGAGCAAGAAGGTTGAGAGCAGCCGTCAATGGAGAAGAACCATTCAACAAGCAACCGAGAGCTTGAGAGTGCCCTAACTCTTTCTTTTATACATCTTCTATCTCCAACGACTCTAATTTGATCTCCCGAGAGGTACGGGAGAGATTGGTGGTCCCCTGTAGCTTTTCTGCAACTTGTGTCGAAAGTAGTCCCGCCACTCTGTCGATTTACAGGGAAGAACTGCGTTCAATGAACTCCTTTCATCGTTCGACGAACTTGCTTCATTCTGTGTTCGACTAACTGATTTGAATCTTCGTCTCGACTAACGCGTTGTATTCTTCTATCTGCACCCCAGCATTGCCTTCTTAGAAGGCCGATCGACGAAATTCCTTCTGCGTTCGACTAACGCTGATTCTCAGTGTTCGACTAACTATCAACTCCGTTTGACTAAAACGCTGATTCTCAGCGGTCGACCAATTGCCATCTTAGAAGCCTTCTTCTCAGCGGATCCACTGAGACGACTCCTCGTCTCAGCGGTTCCGACCTTTTGTCTCAGCGGTTCAGCTGAGACAAATCTTCATCTTCTCAGGGGATGAATTATCCTATACTTAGGTCATGAATGACCTTCTCTCTTGAGTCACCTAAGTCTGTTCAACTTACACAAACAAGGCTTAATCAAATACATCTTATACTTAGCATTGCATGATGACCCCTCTTCAAATCAAGGGAATTTTTTAGGGCAAATTCCCAACAACTTTGCCTAAGAGAATGCCCACATCTATAAAGAGAAAACTAAAAAAATGGCATGATCGGCACATCATTCCTAAGGAGTTCAAGATTGGGGATCAAGTGCTGCTTTACAACTCCCAGGTCTCCGCCTCTTTCCAGGGAAGTTAAAGTCTAGGTGGATCCGCCCTTTCTCAGTGACTGACGTTTCTCCCTTTGGCGCCATCAAAATATCAGGGGACAATGGATACAGGTTCAAGGTCAACGGGCATTGATTGAAGTTATACGATGGCGCTGCTATAAACAAGGAGTGTCAGTTGTTAACACTTGGAGATGTGCACTACAAAAGTACTTATAGTTGATTTTATTTTCGTGTTCTGTGAACCGTCTGTGTGAACTTTTCTTTAAAATTTCTGCACTCTTATGAACTATGATAATACAAGTATTTGGTCCAGCTTAAGGACATTAAACAAAAGCGCTGCTGGGAGACAACCCAAATCTTTTTTATTTTTATTTCTCTAACATGCTTTTAGTTCAGTTTTTCTGTATTTGTTTTCTTGTAGTCTTCTTGCTTGCAGGTATTTAGCATTTTTTTCATCATAACCTCATGCCGATCTTCTGGTATGCTCAATTCTGAGCATTGGGTAACATCCTTCCCCTAGATTTTATTTTCTGTGATAGAATGCTTAGACTAAGTCTGGGGGAGAGCCGGTTTGTTGCCCACTTTGCGCACGAGTTGCACTGCATGCTAGAAGTTATTTTTATTTTACTATTGTAGTAATCTTGTTCGCATGCATCATACACCATTTCACCCACATGAGCGAGCACTCGCTTATTTTTGTGTTTCCAAACACGCTATCTTGGTTTGGTTTGTGAAATAGGATGTTAGTTTAGGAATTGTGATTCGAAGTGCGATGTTGACTCGTGTACTGCTTTAGTCGCATCTGCATGCTCCTGTGGAAATTTGAGTAAAACTAGATTATTTCTATGCATTTAATTTACAAATAGTGTTTTTGCGTAGTTTTAGATTTATTATACTCAATTGGTGAATGTGAATGAAATTGGCTGCAGCACGGTGTTGTGTGTAGGCAAACACTAGTTGTGTGTTGCTCGAGTCGGAAGGAAGGTTTACCTTTCTCGTGGGCTAAGAACTTGCCCCAAGCGACTCTTAAAGCATGGGTGAGAGCAACTCATATTGTTAAACGTGATGTATGACATCTTTTTGGCTAGTTTGAGCCTTGTTTTCCTTGATCCATTCGTTTACCATTCCGAGCCAAATTTGTGCCTACCCCTTCTTTTATTTCAGCTCCTCCTTCAATCACCAAAACCTGAAGCCTATCCTAGTATCGCAACCAATTAGTGAGTTAACTGAAATCATATTTCTTGATTTGGTGCGATGTATGGAACCTTTGTGATGTGAAAGAAAAATCTGTATTATTTGCTGAATTCATTTTTGTGAACCAACGGGGGATAAAAGAAAAAAAAATAAAGCTAAAAGAAAATTCTGAAAAGAATTGGAATGAAAAGAAATCCCTTTGAGCGTAATAAAAAATTCAGTTGGTATTTGTTGGAGTAGGCTGTCTGCACACCCAGTTTTCAAGCTAAGTCTTGGGGTGTGTCACACTAGCATTGTTCTTGGTCATGTTTTGGCACAACATTATCTTTTGACTCAATCGGGTTGCGTAGTCGCCTCGTTTATCATTGAATATCATACCGTAACCTAAGCCCCATTATAACTCAAAAGTCCTATTGATTTAACTTGTGAGTTTGCTAGCGTCGTGGAGAGAGTGTAACCGGGCAAGCTTATGGTTCTCGTCGTTGATGGATTTCAGTGGAGTTATCCCCGAATTCCGGTCTTTAGCAACACCCTCCTGAGTGGCTTGTGTACTTTCACACCGGGCATGACCGCACAAGTTCTTCATGATTCACCAGCTAAGTATTAATAAATCTTTATTTACACTTTAATACTTTTGTAAATTGGTTAGCATAGTTAGAATCTCTTTTTACAGAATTTCCATTTACATGCGTATGATATTTCGCACCATACTCCTATTTGCAATTCTCTTCACTAACTACCATTTTCATACTCCGCCGGATTTGTTTGCTCGGGACGCGCGAACAGGTAAGTCCGGGGGTGTGATGAGTCCCTATTATATACACATTTATGGACTCAACTAGGCCGATTATCTAGTCTATGCACTACACTTTAGGCATGTTTTCGTTCATATTTGATATTCCATGCTATGTGCACTTCTAGGCCCGTCTTGGTGTATTTTCTTGTCTTTCTTCTTTATTAGCTTTCATGTGTTGTTAAGTGCCGCTTTCAGTGGTTTGATTGGTGTTTATGCTGGAACAAGATTCGTGCAGGTGTTCCCGGTATAATTTGTACAGGTACACTACGCACGATCGCTGGTTCTTTTGCGCATGACCACTGGTCGTGCGCCACTGATCGTGCACACTTAACCCCTCAAATCTGAGTTCTGTCTTGAAAACGCATGACCCCTTTCGACAGTGCGCACGACCACCGGTTGTGCGTCAATGATCGTGCGAACATTTTATTTTATTAATCTTTGCTTTGTTTGCTCAGCCCAGCCAGCACGCACGACCGCAGAATGCCAGCGCGCACGACCACTGGTTGTGCACCAATGATCGTGCACACATATTTTGCTAGCGCCTATTTAAAGCCCTATTCCGCGAAATTAGGGATCGAGCTCCGCCGGGCGCGCGAAATCATGTCTTTCCCGCACCATTTTTCATCTCCAGCCACCTCCACTCCATCTCCTTCGTGGGAGAAGTCCTCTCCGGCGATCCGAAGCAATATCCAAAAGTCCGGAGGCCTTCTCTGCCATTCACAAGCATGCAAACCAAGAATACGCATTCCCATTTAGTGAGAAGAAGAGGAAACCTGAACGTAGAAGACGACGAAAGAAGGTCGGAGGTCATGACAGTCTCTTGACTCTAGAAGCACAGACCGCCCGAGCCTGAAGTAGCTTGACAACCTACTATTTCGGCC